>OZ022421.1:8568987-8887974 GCA_963989365.1 Rhimphoctona megacephalus | reverse complement strand
GAGAGAAAGAGAGGGGAGAGAGGGAGAGGAGAGAGAGAGAGAGAGAGAGAGAGAGAGAGAGAGAGAGAGAGAGAGAGAGAGAGAGAGAGAGAGAGAGAGAGAGAGAGAAGGAAAGGCAGTAGGAGCAAGTGGCAGCATATACAGCGTATACACTAGAGACCAGTATATAGGAAGCAGTAGCAATAACAGAGAGCAGTAGTTCTGTTATCAAGCAACGAGAAGAGCGAGAAAGGGAGCAAAGCGGAAATTGCCAGCGTTATTCTGGAGCGTGAATAAATAAACGAGAAGTGAAATTGTGTACGTTTATTTGTATAATATATGAATAGAGTTGTGTGTAAATTGTCCTAACGGTAAATTAAAGAGAGATAAACACATGAGTATAAATTCTGCTGTGTGGATTATTCCAAACATTCAACTGCCTAAACGGATTCATTCGATTTTGGATGTATAGGTCAATTAAATTTGCTTCAACAAGCTCTACTTTTGCGTTCAATAATTTAATCAATATTTGATACTTCTTGGATGAATCAAATAATTCGGATATACTTGTATATGTATATGATCTATTCAGTGCATACTATCCGTTGATAAAAGCACCCTGAGTAATCGCTACTTAGTCATTACGCATTGCCCTTTTCTTTCTATAGGCGGACGTTCGTTTATAGCGGTAGCACTGTCAACTAAAACTCCAAGAAAGCGGTTTTTCCTCAAATGAAAAATTGCAAACATTTAAAGTATTTAATGAGGCCAGCACTCCGCTATTTCACAAAGATGAGTACCGAAACTAAAACTGAGAAATAAAAAAGTGCTCAAAAACCATAAACCCGAGCCAGTCTCATCCGGGTAGTATAATCTGAATGGCTAAAAAAGTGGTTTGGTAATCAAAAATCGATGAAGAATCATATTTAAAAAATTCCATGAGGCCAGAACTTCGCAGTTCTACGTAGATAGGTACCGAAACTATAGCATAGAACTTTGAAAGTATCCAAAACTGTGTCCTTACCCCAATGTGTCAGCTCATCCCAATATATGAAAAAGGGGTTCTTTCAAGGGGTTTTCCATGAAAATCGGATAACCTACTGCTCGAGATTCCTCTATTATCGCCTAATATTGTAAATCATTAAAGACGACGCAATAAAAAGAAAAGAATCGAGAAATCTTAGTTTCAGGGAGAGAATCATCTTGCCGAAACGACAACTTTTTCAAGTGTCAAGAGTCGAGCGAGAGATAAAGCGAACAAACGAGATTGAGGCTAGATTTAGAGAGTGGAAGTAAAGAGGAAAGTAGTTTGACGTTGAAACGACGGTCTTCTTACTAGTTAGAGAGAATAAATCATCGTCCAGCTATATCGTGACGAGTTATGAACTCGATTGGAAAAGTTATGAAAAAAGGACATGCTGGGAATGATTGACGAGAACTTCGGCACCATATCACCCTTGTCATAGCTTATAAAAGCAGCATCGTCGTTCCTAGCTTTCTCAAGTTCGACACGTGAACGTTTTCTCTCCTGAAAAAGTCTCTTCATAAAACTTACCTATATTAAAGCGAATGGAGCGTATAAGCTTCGTTCGCGTGTTAATCATCATCAACGATTATTCGATCGTTCCATTTCTATCTCCCTGGAACTACAACAATAATATCAATTTCCCGAGAAGAACTCTATGCTATCGCAATTACAAAGTATCCTTGCTGCGAGATTGAAAGATCGTGAATCAACTGTACAAATATCTATTCGACAAAAGTATCGTATGGAAACTGGTGAATTGCCAATCAGTTGAATAAATTCCATTATTCAAAGGCAAATTCGAGAAAATTGTGTTTTATTTCCGTACTAATCCGAAATTATTCCGACTAATCCAAAAGATTTCTATTAATCCCTTATTGGAATAACAGGAGAATTAAACATTTCATACATAGATATATATAAATAGGGCATTCAATGAAAAATGTTTATCTGTCTGAATGTTTGACTGTTAATCACTCGGGAACTACTGAGCGAATTGCAATTAATTTTTCACGACGCATTGGAACCGTCAAAGCATATAGCGTATGAGCCACAGCAGGATTTAGATATCTCACAGAATCAATTAAAATTGAAAATTAATTTAAATATTTGTAAAAGTGAAAAATAAACGAACAGGTGAACAAACACTTTCTACGAACAAACAGAACTACCTGTAAGCGAAAAATAAGCAAGTGAATATAATTTTTTTTATTCAATATATCATTATAAAATTGATAATAGTGTTATAATCTATTAATTCCAAATAATTCTCAAATATTTCTAACTTATTCTCACATTTCGCTTAATACGAATTGTGTTTTTAACGAAATTTCACGTCAGTTCAAATAGCAAAACCTCCTTTTTGACCCACGATATTTACTCTTTTGCGAACAAAAAAACATCCAATTTTTTCAGGTAGCCCACTGTGGCCTGAGCAACCCGCTTTGCTTCGGTTTTCGCTATAGCCTTCTTTCTTCATCCGTAATTGTAATATGATTAAATTAAAGGATATGCTCTCGTGTCCTTATCGCTACTGTAAATGCCAGTGAGTGCACTCTCAAGTGACGATGTATTCGGTGCAAAAGATGGCAAAGCTCTAGAAATGAGAGACAAGGACATCATAGTAATCTGAAGACTACGTATACATGTATATGTACAAATACATGGAGGAGGAGTGGCGAATGAGATGAAAGAGAAACTCCCACGCTGAGTGAAAAGGTAGTGAGGAATGCACAGGGAGGATCAGGGGTCTGGGACAAACCAACAGAGACAGGAATGGAGGTCGTGAAGAGTCGTTTGGGCCGTTGGCTAATATTTTAGTATTATCTCGTTAGCGCGTTGTCGTTAGGCCAAGGGCCTTCCCGTTGAAGGAGGACAGGTTTTCCGCATACAATATGCAAGAAGCTTGGGATACATGTACCCCCGTGTACTTGACTCATCATCTCTAACGGAGCATAAACAATACATAGATCCCTTGACCTCGCTCATGATAACGTCACATGCTACTACCTATTTCTATGTCCTTCAGGGGGATGTAAAATTCCATGAGCGTAGTGTCATGCGGTAAAATCAGTCAGACTAATATATCACGTTCTTCAGCTCCAACCTTTGGGTATATCAACGAATTGTTGAGAAACAAAAGGGCATATCTCGCATCCCTTTACGTGTCATATTGTCCACGTTACGACCTCTGACTTTTATCGACTCGTAAAACGGAGATACGCCAAGTCAAGGGAAATGATTTGTGGCCAAAAGTCAATCACTGTGTAATTTGCTTAAAATGAAGTTCCTTCTTATCACGAGCCTCCTGCTACCAATAAATTCAAGCTACAATTGAAACAGTAATTTTTTTTAGTATTTCTACATTCAACGAACGAGTGGAAAAACAAGTAATATTTTAGAGTTGATTAGATTTCGTTAATAAAAATATGGAATAGATTAGACTGTCACGATTGACGCTTTACTCGTCTTTTCGCTCGTGTTAACACATGGATCGAAATAACGGAGTGACGTAGTAAATATTATTCATAGTGCATATTAGTTTACGATGACAACCATTTTTCAAATTTTTTAGTAGCTTAAACATAAATACGCGTAGAACTACGTAGAAAAAGATGAATAATAAGGCAAAGTAAACAATCGACATCCAATTAAAAACCATCCCAGTTAACGTAGAATAACCCTTATGCTTCTGGCGTGATTTCATATTGTATAAACAAGAAAGTAGTATAGATACATAATGTACATATAAGTATGTGAGAAATATGCACATATGTTACCGCATGATGCATTGTTCGACTTTGTAATTTCAGGATTGAATACCCGCAAACTGTGGATAAACACGATGATGGAGAAGTACACGTGGGCACCACGTAGTATACCTGGGGCTGTAGCAAACGCGTTCCCATACGTCCCATCCATTTAATCTTGGTCCTCCAGTTTTCGAAAAGTTGTTAAATTAATGGATGAAAAATTGTTGGTTCATCCAAAAAATCCATAATAAGTTAGTTTTACAACGGAGCCATTGTACTTAACCTTTTCAGCAGTCTTTAAACATGTTGAGGTAGGAAAAGAGATTGAATTTTCATTCTATCAAACGCTCGCGATGAAAACAGAAAAACTTCAGTGACTCATACGAATCCAGAAAGTAGTCGGATGAAATTTAACATTTTATACATAAATTCTTGTTCTTCTTAGCGAAGTTGCTTTATGAGATATTTTTTTTTGAAAATGGACGTAATTGAGTGCAGAAGTGAATAACGAATAAGTGGAGAAGTAATAAATGGAAAGGTTAAAAGTGAACGCGAAGTTAAAGCACATGTGAAACTTGTCTGGCGATTTGAAACATGGACCACTGCAAGATACAACTTTATACAGGATTCTGAGGGCCCTCGGGGTTGGGAAGAGTCAATGGACGGACATTAGTAGTGAGATCTGTCGGTTTTCTCTCGACCATCTACCATACCCGTTTACTTTTGAGAGAAAAGCTTCGCTACATTTAACGATGAACGGTGGTCAATGTCCGTAACTACTTGACCACAAGAGGAGCAATATTATTTGCCAACCGGATAATCTTCAGTATATATGTATATGTACTCCGAGGATAACTAGCAAGTGTCGTCAGAGAATGTTCGTTCTTTGCGAAAACATTTCTAGCAAACAGTGTACATTTAATAAATCTTTATAAGCAATGGTGAAATTCTCCCGAAAAAAACTACAATAAGAAGAATTCAACACTTTTCAATATAGACAGGACAAAGTTGCTATAAACCTGGCAAAGTGAACCACTATATGAAATAAATTCAAAAATAAAGGAAACGGCTCGAAATGAGCTTACGGTCTCTATAAGTAAAAAAAAAATGCAAATGTGTAAATAAATAGAAGTATGGCTATTTCCAAAAACTCTAGGGGTTTTTATAAAACCCTAAACTTGTGTGTATATTTACCCTTACATTTATTAGGATGTAGCTCTCCGAATAACTGAACGTGACGATAAAGAGCGTATAACGCACTTTGGTTCATTCTATCATCAAGTTGTCGCAATTTGGAAAAGCGTTACGAGAGGGAGGGAGGGGGGGGGAGAGAGAGAGAGAGAGAGAGAGAGAGAGAGAGAGAGAGAGAGAGAGAGAGAGAGAGAGAGCGTTAACGAGTCCCTAAAAGGTTATGCCCTATACAAGTGAGAAGCGAGAAGGATAAGAATTCTTAGTGACTCAGGGACGCCTTCGCTGGCGACGACGACGTCGACGAAGAAGAAGAAGAAGACAACGACGACAACGACGACGACAACGTTAACGACGACAGCCAAGTGGATGATAAGAGGGAGGACAGGAGAAGGTAAAAGCGACTGGAAACTTCAAGGGAGATATAACTTTGCTGGAATATTACACACAACGTTTATCATCGTGATACTTGCAAGCTCAGTGCGACGTATGCACGTTCCTCGAGCTTTCTATCTGTCAGAAAGCAACACCAAAAGAATAAAAAAAACAACATACAAATGTTTCATAAGATCTACGCAGTGCGGAAGAAAAAGCGATGCAGTACAGTAAAATAGTGCAGATACTTTCATGTTCTCAGTATGACTAGGTTATTTTTCATAAAAACAAAAAATATACATATTAAAATAAAAGAAACAACCCAAGATTCGACATTGACACGTACTCTGGCGTCTGACACTCGAAACTCTTACGTTCCCAGTGAGAGTTACAAAAGCCAGTGTGTGTTCTCGATTTCACGAATCCTGGAAAGAGACGAGAAGAAACTCGACTCAATTTTCTGAGGATATGTCACCAGAATTCATTCTTTCCTTGTCTTTCTCTTCCACGACCTCTCGCTCTCTATCTTTCTCTCTCCCTGTATACTCGTGATTCCAGCCAAGAAATATTATGCTACAAGCAATTTTTCTCAGGACTCAACGTTACGACATATCTAATATATAACTAAGATAGTCTAATGCTGCGGAAACAGGAAGATGCTGCAAGATGTGTGGTGCATTTCCAAAAAAATATAGATAAAAAGAACGGAATAATCGACGAAGTAAAAACGTTTTAAATAATTCTCCGCTGACTGTGGCTCTAATTTCAAGTGATTCTAAATTGTGATAATTTATCTTTATTATAAAAAAAAAAACATATTTGTTTCGGTTTTCTGGTCATAAATATACGAATTAGTATTATACTACAATTTTTCCAAAATTTGTCCAGACAGAGAAAGCGTAAAAATAGAATGAAATTTCATCTATGATGGCAAAAGTGTGAAAACAAATGATACATTGACTTGAAGACTAGGATAGAATTTTCACGAACAATGCTTTCGTATGTATGAATAGACATGTTCATCCCTTTTCTTCATTCATCCCCACAACTAGTCCATGTCAGAAGTTCGATTTCACACTCTTCTCCACAGTGCAGCTCTATCATCTCGAACCTCACCTACGTCTATCTGGAGATATATGCTCTACGCTATAGTGTCGAATCCGGTAAACGCGAGAGTGCGGTCTCGTGTCCCGTTTCATATACCTTGGGGCCGATTTTCAACTTCGAACAGGGAAGCGTGGATATAATGTCTCGGTAGAAACGTCTTCGACTCGTTTATACGACGGAAAACTCGAATATCGCGACGAGAGAAAGCCTCACGAATATTACGCTTCCTCGAATATGAATACAGAGCATATTCTCCCTCTTGTTACTGCATTTTCATTATTGTTTATCTTTCAAAGTCAAAAACTGGTAATGGAAGAAGAGAGTCATATGAGAAAGTAGAGATAAAGTTAATTTTGGTAAAATGCAAAATATTGACTGGCTTCAGGATCACAATTTGTTCAATCAAACAATATTAAAAAATTTTATTCTCCTCGCAAAACAATAAAGTGACCCAGATAAATAATAAAGACCTAGTTTCTTTTGTACGATACGTATTTTCTTCAATTGAAAAAGAAAGCTGGATGCAGATCGTGTTTTTCATCTTTTCTCAACGCAAGGCAATTTTATTGTTTTTTTTTCTTCTTTTTCAACAGAAAACTCGTTAGGATCGTAAATAATGCAAATCTTCGATGACAAGAATCTGTTTTATGGACAGCCATTTCAAGTTATATTAAAATAACAAAGAATCGAGACGGAATTGACTCTTTTAACCTATCACTCGGGTTTTCATTGTATTTCCCATTTTTAGTCATTTTCGGTCCATACGGTTTCACAGTTTTGATTTTTTTTAATAAACTGGTCCACTAGAGGGGAAAGGACAGGTAAAACGCAATTTGCCAAGTGTCAAACGACCGAAAGGCCCGGTGCCATATATGTTGTCCACTGGCAATATGTTGTCGTCGTATGTATAATACAGATCTATACAGGGTGTCCAAGAAAACTGACTGAGCTTCGGAAGATAAGTAAATTACGAAATGCTGCACAAGAAAGTCATCAATCATTATTCTCTCTGTTGGTATTACTCAGATATCAATTTATAAATGATAACCATTGCGATACGTTGGCAAGACACGTCACTACTTCTACTGCCTATTTTGATTCACGACCACGCACTGGATTTGCTATTATTAATAGAAGTAACAATATTATTCAGCAATAGCCAATTAATATCCAATTTATGCTCCATCGAAGAGAAAAGCGAATAAAAAGAATTTCATTTCGAATTCTCTAATGTACTCGTAAAAAATCAGTCACGACTTCATGGACACTCTGTGTATAGAAAGAAAAAGAACAGATTTTGTGATAGAGAGGTGGCACGTCAACAGAAGGAAGGCAATGGCAGCCACTGACAAATATATACGCCGTAATATTCGTAGAGAATCTGTGTGTATCGGCCATTCCCTGAGGAGACGGGCCCGTTACAAAAGAACACCAGAGAATATTTGGCAACCGTGCCGAGAGATGGGTATCGACGTTTCAGATTGCCAAGAGATACCAGGGACTTTCACGTGTGCGATCCCAGAGATGTTTATTCGTTCGTTCGATCCAAGTGAGCCCACAAAGTCTCTCACAATGTCGCGAATGCTACCGGACATTTTGCGCATTCGATTTCGAATATTCCATATTCGAAACGCTTTTGACAAAGCCTTATCGAATGAAATGTGAGTTTAATACGAAGCTGTCCGGCTGCTTGATTGGCAGACTGGTATTTTATTTGATCCTATGTTTTTTTTGTAGTGTCATGTCTAACCTTACCAATGAACCCTACAAGAAATATCATAATTATTTTTATCGAGTGTTTAACCTCAATTACAGAAACAACTGTGCATCGATTAACAATGAACCAATTTATACTTAACCAAAATTAATAATCTTCCAGGTCTACGTCCATACGTCGAAACGATTCTCGTATGTACATATGCTACGCTCCATTTATACGAAGCAAGATATTCGCTAATCTCAGCGAATCACTTGAGCCTTACTTTACATCATCAAGTATTTACGTGTCGTCCCCCTTTATTATTCATAAAATAAGAGAAGTAAAGTAACAATGACTTTTTTTCATGTGTTCCGTAAACAGAGGATATAATATAAAAAGAGCTGTGTTCATAGACCCTTTGGCAGACTCAGTGCGCTATTCTTTCGAAAAGCCACTTGGCGGAGAAGGTAGAAGAGGGTATGGCTAGGAGAAGCAGCAAGTTTTCGAGCGCGACAAGTGGTGATGGAGGCCCTCGAGACTCGTGCGGACGAAGCGAGTGCCACAAGTGTCTCTGACGTGGTGCTCCGGTAATGCGCGAGCGAAAGGGATGAATAGCGAAAGGGAGAGAATGCTAGGGAGGAAGGGTGTAAGAAGAGGAGCAAGGGGGAAGAACAACTCCGCGCCTAGAGTTCCAACAGGAATGCAGGTGTACACGCTCAGATGGACTTGGAAAGGAGCCACGAAGCTTCAATAGCGAGCCTGTCTCACTTGATTTCGTACTCTCACGTACCAGGGATTAAGAGAAATACCACTGCGAAACAATTCTTTTCGATTCGGAGACAACTGGCTCCCAGGTGTACGCAATATCTTTACAAAATTGAAGCAAATTCAGTTTACTTAGAGACTTTTTCGTCATTGATTCAACAAAAACTTGTATTCAGAGATTATCGTTTTTCCAAGTCACTTTTATGCCATAGTGGCAATAAAATTTGCCATCAATCTCAATTCAAACATTGATTTTATAATTATAATGAGTGCAGATCAAAGTGTCACTCAGGTGAAGCTTCAGATTGATAACTTTGTAATATTCATTATAATCGAACGTAAATTTCTCATCATAAACATTGAGAAATTGATCGACATGGAGAGCCATAGATTTTGCCTCTGCCAAGATATCAATAACCTTCGGGACAGATGAATTGGTTTTTTTTCCAATAATCGGTATCTCACTTGCCCTAAATGCCAATCGGCCCGAGACCTGCTTTCCAGCCCTGTCTTTGACTGGCTCTTCGCCCTTGGTCTTGGGGATTACCTTCGGTAACGTTTCATACTCTAGTTCAATAAAAAAATGCCTCAATAATTATGAACATAGGGATTTCCTTTAAATCGAAAACGTGTTAAACAAAAAAAAACGGGTGCCATTTAAAATTCACCGATACCGAACATTTCTGCTAACCTTTTAATTAATAGTACTAATAAATGTTCCTATCCAGAATTGTGGATGATTAAGCTCCGATAAAAGCCTAATCCACATAAAAGCCCAACATTTCCGGGTTGTTTAATGTCCTGTTCACCCTACTTCTACATCAAGACATTGCGTCTGACCTTACGATCTTTTTATTTGACTTTGCCCTGCCTCTTAGTCTACGAAATTGGGTTTGCCCCCGTGCCCTTATTGTTTGTCTCGATCTATAGCTTTGTTTTTTCGAAAATAGGTTCGACCTTGTATTTGTCCTTGTAATTGACTTTTTAAGCCAGTTTTTGATCGGAGTCTGTAAATGTTTAAATCGAATGTTCCGTTCGTATAATTAAAAAAGCTGCTTAACCCGTTGTATGCGGCTTTAGCGACACTTTAAGTGTTGCCCACTTCCGCTTTGGCTACTTGGAAAATGTGGGTTTTCACTGTAACGTCGAAGGTCACATAAGTTAAAAGCTTGGAGGAGACCAAGCACCACCACGACACATCCCCTTCCGACGTTTACTCTCTGCATGGTACAACGGCGTTGTCATGGCGACGCGAAACCGTGCCAGGGTAGAAACTGTTGTACACTCTCAGATATAGGGGGAAGCCGGCAGGAGAAATGAATGAAAGACATTCCACAATTGTACAATGTAACTTTACTGTGTCATGAAGAATGTTAAGCTAAAAACTGTCTCATATTCTTATAGAATACGATTTAATACCATTTTATCGAAGAACACATTTTCGAAGATTAGTCGTGCCCGCAGCTGGGCCTGCATTATTTCACAAAATAGTGAAAACTCCAAAATTAAATAGAATTATGAACAGAGATGTATTTAATAAGTGGTAATTATAAGAAACAAATGTGTAAGTGTTAATCAACATAGCTGACCTGCCATCCTGCCAACATCAGTAACTGCTGTAGTATTTCCTTATGACAAAACAGTTTTTTTCCATTTGACATCGATGATAAGATTTAGATAAGGAGCAAATCAGTATATCTGCACAAGCGACAAGTGGCTGGAGAGATAGGGATAGACAAGGAGATGAAGAGCATGCAGGCCGATACCAATACGCCACAAGTGGCTCTGGATGTAGGCAATACGAGAGTTCTTGCGTATATATAATAATGTACATGATAGTTCACAATAGGTAGCCAGTAACATGGATACCAATGTTGGGCATATACCACTTGTCGACTTGGAATCGAGCCATCCGTGTCGTTAAAGATTTACCATAGCCAGTGAAACACCCCTTGACATTATTGTATTAGAGTCCTTCTCAGATATACAAGCCATAAGTCTATGCACTTCAAGCTAGCAAAAGAAACGTGAGTTATGTCGAATTCTCAATCGATCCTTATCTTTCCAATTTCTGTCGGAAAGGTACATATACGTATAAATACATATACGCTGTGACGAAAAAATTTTGAGCGAGTCACATTTAATAGAAAATTGGTCGAACCTCCCCGACCCTCCCGCTCAATGCTCCGGCCACAACAAAATCTCTTAGGATCTATTCCGGGAAAACAAAAATTATTGTAACACTTATTAATTATTTTTGATTTTTGTATTTTATTTACGAGCCATATTTGAAACCGGGGCTAAAGGCTTACACACACCGATCCGGTCAGCTGTATTGGCGTCTGAACGAGAGCGAGAGAGACAAACAACTTTGACCAATTACTGTCATCGTTGGTGTATTTCAAGCAGGGCTCATACACTTGGCCATTTCCGCCTTCGATTTATCGCTGCCAATCTCTGGATCTCGCCCAACAACTATACTGGCTAATGAAATGATAAGGATTGAGGATTCTCGTCGTCGCGCGTCGTCGATTACATTTTTGCCGTTACGATATTTCGTCCAATGTTTCTCATCTCCCGGAAATATTTTGTGAAATCAACAATCTCATAAAGAATGGCTTGTCCACGGAAAAAGGTTAACATCAAAAGCTAGGAGTCTGAGATTGAATTTTCGTTATCACTCAATTTCGAAAATCTCAGCTCCGTCTCACGCTTATTTAAATTCCCCTGTATGGAAGCCTGTACATCGTATTCGGGAGACAATCGAGAACATTCGGTAATTAGAGTAGGGGGAGAGTTCGCTGTCCCGCCTGAGACTCATCATCGCGATTTTCGTTAGATTTTCACGTGGCATTGAGCGCGACGGACGTCCGAGATTATCCTCAAAGTACGTAATTTTGCCTTACGCGATTCGTATGGTCGGTGAACCCGTCCCGATATCTTTTGGCGTTTTCTTTAAAACATAAAATAAAGTCTAGGCCTTTATAGCGCTAGAGTTCGGCTCAATTGTTCAATTTAACGGTCATGGCGACGGTTTTACCTTTTTGTAATTTCGTTTGGTTTCTTTCCCGCGAAGCGATCTGTGCTACGACACGGGAAAGGAAAATATTGTGGCCGGTAGTGAAAATCTCATATTTTTGTCCGTGTATTAAAATAAATCATGTATTGGTTTTGTAGGCATCGAGAAAGGAGCGCGAATTTCGGGAGTGTTAGAGAGTGTAGCGTGAATGTGTGTGTGTGTGTGTGTGGCCGGGAGAATCACCGTTATTATGTCAAGATCGAAAGGTCCTGCCGAGTAACCGATTATCGGGGGCTTGGTATCTTATTTTTCGTGTCTTTTGATTCAACACCGATTTTCCAGTATTTTATAAAGTTCTTTTCGCGAGTAGAACCGCGGTGAGAATCGTAACGGACTCGGTTAATTTTATAATCGTGTGTGTAGGATCCCGGTCGTGCGAGTGTGTGTATGAGTGTGATCGCGTTCGAGCTTCTCTCTCGATGACCGTTTGCGCGCGTATATTTTCTGACTTGTGTCCCGCGAATGATTCATTCTTAATTTTTTCTATTGTACCGATATTTAAAATTATGATTTATTTTTCCTGGGATTTATCCCGTAATTAATTTGATTATTAAATAAACTTAAATTGTTAAATTGAAGGACAATTCGATTTTCATTTTGTTCTCAAATTTTTCCAACGTGCCTAACTCCGCCCATTCCGCTGCAGCAAAGCTGGTCAACTTTCTCTCTTTTTCTCCCGTTAAGTCGCTTAGGCGACTGGCGCCCAAATTAATAAAATAAATTAACGTGGAGGAAGAGAGCGAATTTTGTGACAATCGCGGCTAGGAAAATTTCCGTCACAACGCAAAAAAATAAAGGAGATCGTGCGAACTCGAACTACCATTCGATGTGTTCTCGTTGAAAAGCTAACCATGAGTACCGCAAGCCCAACCATTTCTTTTACACTTTATTATATTCCTTCTGACCGACACGGATGGGTGCGTGGTCGATGTGTGGCTCCGACGATCTCCCAAATTAAGCAGCCTCGGGCAAGGCCAATATTTGGTTGGGTAGCCGCTTAGCCATGCACCGGCTCACGCATCAATCGCTGAGCGGGAGGCAGTTTTTCTGAGTTTCCAATGGTTCTCTTGGCCCTCGTGCAAATGCGATACAGTATTACAGCATTAGAAAAGAATGGCTGTGGGGGATCTCGCGGGAGCAAGGAAATTAGTGAAGTGGAAGGAAAGTGGGGTCAAAATGATGGGATGGGGTCGTAAAAACTCGCAAGGATATACGCAGGAACTAAAAAAACAAAAAGAAAATTATATCCCTTCTGATTTTCATTTATTTATGGGTGATGATTTGAGTAAAAAACCATAGCATTCATTGGACACCCAACTTTATACTCATCCGTTGTTATCAGCGTATTATGTCTTGTTGTTGATAATAACATACAATATACAATGCTACAGAATATACACGCAACATTGGGGAATGTAGTGATTCTAGCAATGTTCAATAATCAATCATGATATTGGGAATAAGAAAATACCAGTATTGAAGCGGTGGTCATGAAATGGTGTGAAAACAGCAATATGAGAAAAATGAAGGTTAGCAAAACCAAAAAAAAAATCTCATTTTCTCGCCGCCACCTTTTGTCATGGTTTTTTGTCAATAAAAATTGCAGCCCGACAAAGTAGTATTGTGATGACAACAGTATATACGCCTTAAGGATGAATGCTATCGATATACACGTAGTATGTATTCACAGACACATAAACACTTGGATTATAACAATATTTGCGAGAAGTGTTGGTTTCCTCGTGTCTGAGGGTCGCCCTATATATCGTGAGGCGTTTAGTCCCGGATGGTCACCATAGCAACAGGCAGCCCCGAAAATTTCGCCGGCTCCGAGTTGGCGCAGGACGCGAGGACGGGAGAGAACGACGAAGAGAAGGTTAGGTGAACGCGGAGGATCGACGACCACCCTCAAGCGTGTTCTCTGTTTCACTTTCGCGCGTTCGTGGCTAGAGAAACGAGGCAAGAAATAAGAGAACATGGCCCAGGGAACCCTCGAGGAACTGTGGTAGAGGAGTAGGACGAGATGAAAGAAGAAGTGCGGGGGAGAGAGTGGGAAAGAGAAAGTTTGTAAGATCGCGAGGGTGAAGGGGAAATCTCGTCGTGAGGGGACTCGAGCCTTCTTCTGGCTGGCTTCATCTATAATACTTCTCCCTTATGCTTATTCCAGTTTTGCGCAAAAACTCTCGAGTCTTCTTAATGCCACCACCACCACTACCACCATTTCTTCATCGACTTCATACCCCTACTATAAAGCTTTATAACACAAAAACTAGGTGAGTCGAAGCTATTCCCTTTTCTCTCTACTTGTTATCAAGCATTATTCTTCGCCCTCTTGCTCGCTCTTTCCTCTTTCATTCCGTTATTCTGTCTCCGTTCCTCTCGCCCTCTCTTTCTAGTTCGCTCCTCGAGCAACATGATACTCATGCAGACATGCTCGGGTTGATTCGGAGGGCTTCAACCTTGTTCGTTCGATCCCTTACCCCAGGGCCCGGGGTTACGATCTGAGGCCTGGACGCCTAAGCGCTTTCTGAGTCTGTACGTACATATATACATATTTACTAAGTACGTATGCCAGTAAAGAGACAGTCTCAGTGTTTTTCGGTCTTCTTTATATCTTTGGTTGACCTTGGCTTTCACATTTCGGGATTCTAGGCTTTTACGCAATGATCGAGAAACGCTCCAGTCCGGTTATATCATTACTTGGTGTCATTGACATTTGCAGCAAGGTCAGCGGTAAATTACTATCGGTATTTATCGGAAAAATGTGAATTGACATGAAAATACTTTGACTTCTATGTCACGATTGCTTTTATTTCAGACTCGTTTTATGAATACTCGGTATTGAGGCATGAACATTGCAAAGAAAATAAACCATTACATTTTGTTTACGTGATTTATGGTAATAATATATTTTTTCAGTGCAAGTCGTACAAGTGTTTTTTTTTTGCGTTGGGCACTTGATTTAAAAAGACAATTAAAAACCTATCGTTTTGAGTGCGATATTTCGCTTGGATTTCCATGATACATTTTTCAGATATTAATCATCCGTTTCGGTATCGTAGAATTTTATATAAATCTACGAGCTTCGAGATATGTTTAAATGGCTTCATGCATTAGCCATGGATAGCTCCAATAGCCATTCAGTTCGACCAATTTATCATCACAATCTCGTATCTATTACTTGAATTACAATTACCGTGGAACGCGCCTTGTTGAGGCGCCTCAACAAGATACAGTCATTATTTATATGAAACCGAAACGTGCGATATGGTATTGTTCTAGTGGTGCTACACATTATATTACGCTTTCACGTTTTGTATTTTGGCAAATATTATGTCTGTGTTTCATAGAATTTAATTGATGCACCGCGATTAACCCTAGGTGCTTACATGACTTTTTTCTACCGCATCATTCCTACATGGGGACAATTTGTCCCCGGCCACTTTACGAGCTCATAACTCTGTGTAGAATCAATATTTTTGAGGGACTTTTTTTTTAACAATAGTACGAATCCTAACTAATCGAATGATTTAAGGCTTAATGCAAAAAAACGATTACTTTCTCCGTAGTTGACGTTTAAAAAAAAGTGTAATTCATTTTTCAAGTGGTTGCACGCATGGCTTAAAATTGAAATTTTTTATATATACTTGATTTTTTTTTCAAATAAATCGGTTATTCCATAAAGTTTAGATATGGAACTATAAGAAAACAATGATAGCAAACCAATTTTAACATTTCTTTTACAAAACTGCAAGGGGTAAAGTTACGGTATTTTTACATTTTAATATTTCAAAGCCGAAGCAGGTATCGAATAAAACGTGATACAAACGTTTCTTGGAAGAAGGATCACTTTTATTTACTCGTGAACAATGATAAAATGAATCACAAGTTGTTAAAAACATTTTTTAAGCGACCGGTCCACATTTTATGCATAAAAGCATTCGATGCAAGTCACATCTTGGTAATTTGCAGGAAGGGCAAATATTTTGGGACTTCCGGTTGTTTCCCTCCGGGCAGTACGCACAACGTACCCGTTTGTCAATTTTGCCGAACGACTTTTTTGCCGAATGACGAATGCGTCCTTCTCATACACAGGCACTCAAGGCTGCTACCTGCCACTATACTTCGCCATGTGCTACGGAAGCGGTCGAGAACACGCGTTTTTCAACCAACAAGGCTGCTAGAAACGGTTACGCTGCATACAATTTCTCAAACGTGAGCTTTTTGAACACACGACACATATTCATGTTGAAAAAAAAGTTAATTTTCTGACGCCGTTCCTACGTGGGGACAAATTGACCCCAAATCGATTTTTAAAAATGTCTATAAAATTAGAACCGCCAAATGTGAAAAATTAAAAATAAAGAATTAAATAATTAAGAGCTTTTTAAGAGCTAATTAAGTACTGAAAAAAAATTTGGAGCTTCACCCCTTCTTAGTAAAAACGACATTGTCAAGTTTAAAAAAAGTTAGAACCGCCACAATATTTTCATGCTCGATTACAATTTTTCAAAAGCCAAAATTAAGAGCTTTTTAAGAGCTAATTAAGTGCTTTAAAATAAAATTTGGAGCATAACCCATTCTTAGAAAAAAACCATGGTTTTGTCAAGTTTTGAAAAAGTTACAACCGCCACAATATTTTTATGCTCTATTACAATTTTTCAAAAGCCAAAATTAAGAGCTTTTCAGAGCTAGTTAAGTGCTTTAAAAAAAATTCGAGCTTCATCTCTTGTTAGTAAAAACCATGGCGATGTCAGGTCTTAAAAAAGTTAGAACCGCGACAATATTTTTATGCACGAACACAATTTTCTAAAAGCCAGAATTAAGAGCTTTTGAGGAGCTATTTAAGTGCTTACGCCACAATTTCGGAGCGGTATCCCTTCCCACATAAGCTTTTTAATTAAGAATGCGTTTTAATTAATAATTAATAAAGCTTTAAATTTTTATTTTAAAGCATTTAATTAGCTCTTAAAAGCTCTTAATTTTGGCTTCTAAAAAATTGTAATAGAGCTTAAAAATATTGTGGCGGTTCTAACTTTTTCAAAACTTGACAACACCATGGTTTTTTCTAGGAATGGGTGAAGCTCTAAATCTTATTTTGAAGCACTTGAATAGCTTATTAAAGGCACCAAATTTTTGCTTTTAAAAAATTGTAATAGAGCATAAAAATATTGTAGCCGTTCTAACTTTTTCAAAACTTGACAATCTCGCTTTTTTGAGTTTCGTTTGGTAAGATCGGATGGAGAAGGAAAAATCTCCAAATTTTTTATGCGTTAATTCCATAGCTCTTAATTCTAACCTTCGAAAATTTTCAAAAACTGAGAAATTTTCATGAATTTTGAGGTCTCTCTCGCTCAACTGGGTCTCATGCGACAAATTTACATAGAAAAACATGAAGCTCGAAATTTTTCTACCATTTTCAATGGCTATTAATTCCTGACTCCGAAATTCTTGGAAAAAGTCGAAGAAGTCGCGTGAATTTGAGTTGTCTCCCTCTTTTTGACAGGCATGGCGAGTTCCGATAGAAAAAAATGGAGCACTAAATCGTTTTATGACTATATGTTACTTTCCAATTTTTGACTCCGAAATTCTTAAAACGACTCGAACAAATTGCATGAATACGAGTTTTCTTGTTTTTCGGGCTTCGTACGGCAAACTTGTGTAGGAAGGGATACCGTTCCGAAATTGTACTGTAAGCACTTAAATATCTCCTTAAAAGCTCTTTCTTTAATTCTGATTTTTAAAAAATTGTAATAGTGCATAAAAACATTGTCGCGGTTCTAACTTTTTCAAGACTTGACAACACCATCGTTTTTTCTAAGAATGGGTGAAGCTCCAAATTTTATTTTTAAGCACTTAATTAGCTCTTAAAAAGCTCTTAATTTTGGCTTTTGAAAAATTGTAATAGAGCATGGACAACTCCATGGTTTTTAGTATGTAGGGACAAAGCTCCAAAATTTTTTTATAGCACTTAATTAGCTGTTAAAAAGCTCTTAATTACCCAATATTTTATTTTCAATTTTTCATATTTGGCGGTTCTAAGTTTTTCGACTTGTAGCGTTAAAACCAGAGGGTATAAGAAGATACCATTTGGTGTACGAACCAAAAAGGGTTCAATTTAAATTATTCCCCGCCCCCCCCCCCAGGAACCCCTAAATTCGACGTGAAAAAAAACGCCAGCCATAAGTCGATTTTGACCTGGGCCAATTAGTCCCCATGTAGGAACCTAAGGTTAAACACCGTGAAATTTAAATTATTTGATTACATCATCGAAGTAATTTTGTGAGCCTCTCTCCAGGTGGAACTGACAGTTTCATTATCGAAGTTCGAGCAAGCACGTGGAAAATAAGAAAGATTTCAAATTATACCGAAATAAAATTGGAATCTCTCGATAAAATTTATATGGGGTCTTTTTTCTAAAGTGCTTCGATAGCATCGCCGTTTGCTCAAACGAGAACTTCACAGAGACGAAAAGATCAGTGAATTTAGATTAAAGATTACAGTCCCCTCTATAAGCCGCGACACAATTTTCTTTTTTTTTATCACCCAACAGTCAGCAAATGTTTTTTTTCGCAAATTACGAACTCGTTTATACCCTATATATTTTGTTTTTACTTAGAGGCTGCTCAGGGTGTAGGGGACATAATACTTTGTGCATTTTAGTTTTGACGTATTAAAAAATAATTCGCGTTTTTTTAGAATATTTTATACCTTTCTGTCTTTTTAGTTGATTTATTCTATTATTTTTCTTTTTTTTCGGGGAAGTTATCTATTGATAAGGGACAAAAACAAAATCAAAAGCTATTATTATTTTTTTATGCGTATTTTATGTCTTGCAAGGTTTATTTTTGTGTTGTATGCGCAATGAGGCACAGAAAGTTTCAAAATAACAGTGGGCAATTTTCGAATATAAACAGCAAGCAATGTTGAAACAACGTTGTTAAATCCGAACTCGACGTTTTGCTAAACGTTCTCATCAGTCCATTTTCCGTCTCAGTGCTATTGACATATGAACGATTTCCCAACGAATGTTTTTTTAACTTTTCATACGACTTCGTATGGAAACGCCAGAGAAATTCTAACAGAAATTCATGTAAATGCGTGTGTATTTTAATGTATTCAAGGAATACAGCGATCAGATTTTGAATAAAAATCTTGAAAGTAATCAATGTTTAATCATCAAAATTTTTAGTTTTTGATCAATCAACGATTCAGCAATTAATTCGACAACAAAAACGAAATTAAAACTGTCTTGCACCAATGAAATCCAGATTATGCAGAATTTTATTTTTCTCATTGCAGATGAGATAAATATTAATTCGCGGACTCGCTTAATGGATGTAAAGTACTATCGGGAGCACGAGAAGCGAAAAGAGATCAGTGAAATTGCGCAATCACATGAGTAAACACATTCCTCGATTTTTGCCGTTGCTTCTGTGATCTTTTCTGTCGATATAGTGATACGCAAGGCAGTATCATATAACTTGTCGAACACTCGTATAACCCGTAAAGTATATCGAAACCTCTGCGATTCCCCCCTCCCCCCCCCCCCGCCTTTTTCGTCATCCTTAGGATCGTCTCTAGCCATGTTCTCTTCCATGATATTCCGTGCGATATTATTCGCATCGCGTGGCAGATAGGCTACACCATCGTATATTCGATCTTCGTAGTATATCGAGTTTGCGAGCTCCTTCTACCACCTTCGATCTTGCTTAATATCGTGTACCCTTCCCCCCTTGCCCCATCTAACTATCCAGCCTCATCGTGGCCACATTGATGTTATATGTGTACTCTCAAGAATTCCCGATGGATAGCTCCAATGCTTCCGTGCCCACGAGTAACACGCTACATTACACCCTCTCCCCTTACGTTTTCCATTTCATACATCCGTGACGTATTTGAAAAATCATTATTTTTCAAAAGCTTGAACATCTCCGCGCAACATATTGTTGAATATCCGAATCAGTGAGGCAAACCTTCTTTCCTCGAATATTGGATAACCTCAATCTAAAAATCTTTCCTTTAACGTTTTCCGAAAAATATCAACGCTATTTTGCATTTTACCATTTATTGCCGCTTATTTTGTCCCCGGTCTATTGTTCCTTTCTGCTCGGAAATGCTGAGGAAGAAGAGTAAGTTGTAAATTACTTCCTAGTGTTTGAACTGACTTTCAAAGCGTACTCTTTGAGCAAGAGAGCTTTGCAATTATGGCTTTCTCATTTAAACTCTCCGAGTCCAAACAAATAATGAGGCACCAATTCCCAAGGTTCTAATGCCAATGGTATTTAATTGCATTTTTTCTGTTCTATTGAAATGTAACAATTTGGTTGAGCTAAAACTGCTGTCATTCTTGTTGCGGACTTAATTTCAATCGAGACTTACTTTTGGTTGGATTGTTGAACAAAAACTAACTGAATAGGATTGAATTTATAAAGAGTATATAATGATTGGACATTTTTTTTCAAAAAATATACTACAATCGAAATATATATTATTATAAATAAATTTTCGAAATATTTTCCGAAGAAAAATGAAATGAAAAAATGTAGAAATTTTGATTGAGACGCATCCCTGCAAGCTCGATCCAAGACGTTATGAGGCCGATCTTTTAACCCGTGAGAATACTTAATGAAGTCATTAGCAAGCCTAGACTTAACGAGTTCCGGCAAAGTTTTTTTAAATCTCGTCTGATAATAAGCAACTAGCGGCCTCATAGATAGTATATTTCGGGCTCGATTGCTGTACAAAAAAAGCAAGACAAAAGATCGTGCAGCAGATGTCAATATCAAGATTTCCTAGCTCGATTCCGACTGTCGCAGTCCCTGAGCACTAACGATCAATTATTCCTATAATCGTGAATTGTTAAAGGCATGAAAACAATGACCCGTTCTTTTTTTTATTTCGTAGCTAGACCTATAAAGAAACGACATCCCGGAGTCACTGTTCCAGATACGAGATACTTGGTCTGTCACAGAAGCTGCGAAATCGAAAATCGAAAGATCTTGCCCCGTTGAATTGGATTTTTACGGCATCACCAGAGCACTGAAATACAGTTCCAATGTCCGACAAATCCGATGTCCGTACAAATCAAACAAAGTACTTTCCTTTGAAAACAGTAAAGTTCAGGCTGGAGACCCTTTTTACCATTCTTCGAAACGTGGACGATTTTTTAATGACAATCCTAAAACAATACAAATAACAGTCAAAACACAATCAAGACTTCGCATAAAGATTGTGCGAGAATAAATCAAAAGTTGGATGCAGGTATCTTGCGGAGAAATTGGTCGGAAAGTCGTTTCATCTCTGCCTATACGCAATTTCGATCTGCGCAAGAAACGCAAACGTCGTTTACCTTTTAGCTTCAATTATTTTCCGAGTTTTTACGGAGGATCGATAAGAGAAAAGCCTTCGACTTGACTGCCCTGCTTCTAATACTTCCTTCGTTTTTTTTTCTCCCCATAACGCTCTTTCACGCCCATCCAAGCTTGCAACGAGGCTTTTAGCAAGTTATAGAACGAACGAGAAACGAGTATAAAATGCCCGGTTTGGGGATGTAGAGGTTTTTATAAAATTAAAGGCTCCCCAAGTTATAGTCCCGCAATGTACGACACTAAAGCCTTTGCTGCCGCCGCACATTTTGTACAACATGAAAGGTATTAATTAAAAGTAATTGTGTAATTTCAACGAAGGAAATGTGTTCTCTGACAGTCTACACAACTTTTGCTAAGAAATTAGAAATGATCACTTGTATAAAAGGAATCTTTAGGAGCACACTTAATGAAAGAAAATAATTTTAGAGACATATCATTTTGTTGTTACTCGGCTTCAATATATGGCTGAGTATTGTTGTTCCTCATAGTCAAAACAGAGCAAATTTATTTGTTTTGAAGATACTTTAATGTTATTTTGTTAATTCTGTGTTTTGTTCATTTAATTATTATGACGGTTAGTTAAAAATAACTGTCCAACAAATTTATCTTTACAGAGTTCCCATTTTCTTCGTAAAAGAGTTTTTTACTCGATAAATGATATTGATTTGACTGCAAACACAAATGTATATTACGAATACTGAGTTATTGCGACAGTAGCTGTATTTCTCCTCGGTTTCAGCGAAAAATCATTGGAAATAGTTTTCAACACTTCAGAGCAATTTCAAGGCGAGTAATTATGCGAAATGCCACTGCTGATATAACGAAATGTCGAATCTACTACAAACGCAAACTTCTCGAGTGCATTTGTCCGTTGGAGAACCTCTTTCGCTACTCAATGCAGTTGGCCATTGGTAGACAGTTGAATATACAAGGATGTAATAAACTAGCGTCATACTAGAAGGATAATGAAGAAACCTACCTTCGGTACCTCAACGAAGTGTATATAACGAGGAAAAGGACGAAGAAGACTACAAGTATGGACACCAAGCAGTAATTAAACGACGAGCTACTTCCAACTAGAGAGAGAGAGAGAAAGGGAAAGAGAGAGTAGCAACGAACCCGGAAGTTAAGTAGAATAGAGTCACGAAGTAATTATTAGAAGGAGGGTATGTATCTTCGAGTGTTAAATGAGTCAAAAATAAACGCAGAAATGACAGAGAACTTAATTGCGTTGATTAATTTTTATTTCTCCAGCTCCTCAAGTTGTGTATAACGGTATTCCGAATAAAACTATTTTTCATTGCTCTTTCTCGCATTCGAAAGAGATCTTTATACTATTATTTTTCAACTGCCATAAAATATAGAAGTTTTAGACTATGAATAAGAAGACTTAATGTGTCAAATGGATTTTCCTATGCGTTATTAAAATGTAATGTGTATTGATCTACTCCTGGCAAGCCAAACTGTAATGTAATGAAAAATTCAATTTTCATTAATAGTTGATTGTTTCGGGAAAAGTTTTTCATGAATTCTCGATGAATTCAAGATAATTCTCTTAAAACAAACGACATTCGATGTGTCCTTTTTCCAACATGAGGATATGAAGACTCTTGAACAATAGACTTAACTACTTATGTACGATAATCAACCTCATCAGCCTGCACACATTTTTGAAGTAGGTCGACCATACGATCATCGTAGATGAGTGATGCGAGAGTGTCTCATGTATAATCTAAGCTAACCCTTGTCTACCATCGCTTGTCCTTGGGGTGGATCTCTTTACCCATCGGCTGAATGACCAACGTTGTTCAAAGTCGTTGTCGTTCAAAGAGTCTGGTCAATACTGATGTTTGGGTTACGAATAGCATAACTAATTCATCAATTGATTTCTTTCGACCCAAGCTTCGATTATGCATGAGGATTGTTTCCATGAAAATGAAAGCGATGCAAAAAACACTGACTGAGACTTGTGTAAAAAAAAGTTAACTTTTTAGCAAGCGTATTATTCTGTAGAAATACTGCTATTAGAATATTAACCTCAAGGCTTTCAATTAGTGTTTTATGACTTCGGAAAATGATTGTAAAAATACACTGAGTAAAGAGATTCGTAAAAAGGAGAACAGGCCCTCGAAAACAGCCACAGATTCATAGATTCATGGTTTTCGCGAGATTCTTTTAAATATCTAGACATAACGAGCCGCAAAAAGCCATCAACGAATTTTGCCTGTGCCTACAAGTAACTTCCAAATATAAAATATCAATCATACAGTATGCAAATACAAATATTCCGTTTCTTTAGACGATCGCTATAAGGCGAGATATTCTGACAGAAAACTGAATTGATATACGAGAAAAAAAAAAATCGTTAAATTTTTTTTTTCCTTTCGAATTCATTTAGAGGCGTGAGAGGAGTGGAAAGTGCAAAATCAATGGTTGAGTTACATAACCCCACCGGCCAACCACAGCTCGATGATATAGTGAGTCAGTAAACGAGGGAGCTATGATAAACTCGGTGTGGCATGAGCGAAGTGAGAAAGTGAGCCGTTGAAAAGCTTTATGTCAGTTTGATCTCTCTGCGTTCTTATTCTCGTAGTACAGGGCTAGTTGCTCACGCAACCTCTTGACTACTGTGTGTTGTGAGAGCCATGGAAAACTCACGACAAATAAATTTAATATGTCCAATTTCTTATGCATCCTTATTGCAGGGGGGCGAACCGCCCCTGATATTCATACGTTTTTTGTATAAAAAAAACATTATCATCCGATTTCAATAAAACAAACACTATCTCGAAGAGTAAAAAATAATAAAGTTGACGTGTCTTTAAACTTTCCCCAGAAAAAAAATTAAGAGGGAAAACACCCCTAAAATCTTCAATTCAATTTTAAGCGCCGAAATATAAAAAAAAAATTATATGGTTTTATTACCATTGTATGTCGACTTATATGATACAAAATATTTATTTCGTATATACATCAGCTGTTATCATAATTATATTAAGAATTGGATATTCTTACATGCTTTACTTTTATATTGAAGAGTTGGTGTTCGCTCTTTTTTCAAATGTTTTGCAATGTTATTACCGCATAATACGGAGCACAATAAATGCGTAAACAACACTTTGATCATTACATACATGGAGAGAATTTTACGCGAAAAATTACTATGTTCACATTGCATCGTGGAACCATGTCGTCGCTTTTGAGCAAAATTTACTATGTTTTGAAAAGAAAAACATAGTAAATTTTTTCACAATGGTCGACATGGTACCACGCCGCAATGCGAACATAGTAATTTTTCGTATAAAATTCTCTTCGTATATTTCTAATATGTGAAAAAATTAAAATAATAATTAAAATTATTAATATAATTAAATATAATTAAAATGCACATCGTACACAGTTGAACTAACGACGCATTTATATATCATAAGGCCTTTCAATAGTGTTCATGATAAATTTCTATTTTAGAACATTTATGAAAACAAACTTAAATATCAAGATCCGTGGTAGTGGTTCAATGCCCAGAATGTAAACAAAGCCGGCTCAAGCCCTGCCGCACTCTTATTTGTATATAGTCATACTTAAACGTGAAAAAATCCGAAAAAAATAAAAATATCTAACGCTATGTTTTCTGGGTGATATCAGACTAAGCCGCCCACTTGAGATAATAAAGCTAAAGCTGACTTTATATTACTTCAGAAGTTTAGTTGTTGTTCGACTGTTGATCTATCATTTTCGTACACGCTATCGTGAGTAACGTATCGTTATTAACATGTCTATCAATCCAATGAATGAATGATAATATGACTCTTGCTTCTCACATTTGAGGTAATGCATATTCCTGATAGTCCTATTAACAGGAACGAAGTGGAATTAAAAGAAAATTTCGAAAGAATTTTGAAAGACTCTATGACAGAATTCAATAATTTAGAAATCGTCGAAGATATGATATTAGATTTTCAAGAACCATTTAGAGATGTCATAGTAGAAACTGTGGAAGATAATAATATCGAATGGGGTCTTAGAGAAGCTCCATTAAGCCCTGAAACATGTACCGACGATGAAGAAGGTTTGAGCTACGACTACAAACAAAGAGCGGTCGAATACTGGAGAAGTGCAAAAACGAAACAAAATAGGAAAATAGAAACAGTTCGACACCGTTTTAAACATGTTAAGTCTGTGGGCCAAATACGACACTGGGTTCGCCAGATAAATAAAGGCGGAATTTACAAGGAGAAATTGTCGCGCATTTCTGAATGTACAATCAATAATCTTAAAAGCGCCATAGACGCCGGAATCATTGTGCATGATGTCGATCTTTGAAGGTGGGCGTTATAGGCCCAAAAATTGATTGGACATGAAGATATGCATTTCAGTGCTTCGCCAATATGGATAAAAATTTTTTTTGAAGTGCATCGAATAACAAGTGGAAAAGTTAATAAATTCGTATCAAGGAAGACCCTCGAATCAAAGAACATATTACAAAATGATATTCATAAATTGTCTCTGAAGTTCAATTGAAAATGAAGGAATATGGCTTGAAAAATATTTTTAATTCCGATCAAAGTGGTTTCCAATTAGAAATACATTCGGGGCGAACTTTAACAGAAGAAGGTACGATACAAGTAGAATGCCTTGTTTGTGCTACAATCCGTTTTAGGGACGACTCATAGTTACACTATTCAGCCAACAATATCAGCAGAAGGAAAATTGTTGTCATCTCTTTTGATAATTTTAAAAAAGCCATCCGGACGGTTGGGGCCAATAGTAGAACAAACCATTTTTTGATGTCCTAATGTCTTTATAAGTATTTCGAAATCTGGTAAGGCTACATCAGGTAAAAAAGTGCCCTTTTAATAAACTCATGAAGTGGGCATTGCCCCAGAGCTATCATCGAAGTTGCATCGCATAATAAAGAAATTGTTACAATGATTATACCAAAAGGGACGACAGGGAATATTCAGCCACTTGATGTCTTCGGATTTAGAATTTGGAAAAATTATGTCAGACCTTTTTCAGGCAGTGTCATGTTACTTGATTATGATAGAAATTTGCATTTGAGAAATAATGTAATCAAATTGCAGTCTCTGGTACATAATTAATTATCGCTCTCAATGAAGGAAAATTTATTTCGATATGCCTGGTTCCAAAGTGGTTACATTGAAGAACAACCTGAGCATTTATAAAATCCCATTGAATTCGCTTTTGGTATGTCATCCCAAACGCAATGTAAAATTGAAGGCTGCACAAATGCAGCTGCAGTAAGATGTTCATGGTGTAAAGTCACTTTGTTTTAAACATTTCTTTGAAGAATATCATTACTGTTCAAAATATAATCAATAAATTTTAGAATGATAATTGAAATGAAAATATGAATTGAAATCTATTATTACTACACGAAGATTCTATCGCCTATGTTGTAATCAAATAAATTTTTGAATTATGTAATGTTGTGTAAAATTAAAGATATATAAAATGTCGAAGCATATATTACGTATTTATATCGGTAGAGCCATCCGAAAATTGAAAATCGCGAACTTCACGAACATAAAGGATGTAGGAGTATTTAATTCTTCACATAATTATAACAGCTCATGTGTATGCGAAATAAATATTTTTTAGCATATAAGTCAACATACAATGGTAATAAAACCATTAACTTTTTTTTTATATTTCGGCGCTCAAAATTAAATTTAGGATTTAAAGGGTAATTTTCTGCTTAATTTTTGTTTTCCGGGGAAAAACTAAAGACACGTCAACGTTATTATTTCTTGCTCTTCAAGATAGTGTTCGTTTTATTGAAATCGGATGATAATTTTTTTTTATACAAAAAATGTATGAATATCTATGAATATGAGGAACATTATGCAATTGCTTTTGTTTCGATTGGTTGAGTGCTTCTATATGAAACAATGTACCAGCTACAAAACATGCCCAACTTTGAGGGTTGATTTCATCCCTCAAAACCACTTTTGGGCCGATATCAAAAAATACGTCTCTTATTTTTCGGTGGGTTACAACATATAAAACATTTATCGAAATCGGAGGGGAGCACTAAAGTATCTTTCCTTGTGAGTAATAGAGAAGCGAGCAGCACTGAGGCAAAGACGGCTGACAGCGCACAAGGATCTGATGTTGCAGAGACCCGTCGAGTCATAGGAAGCTTTTGAAGAGAAGTAAGAAAGCCGTAGGCCCAGAGAAATTGGGGTGAGAAAGCAGGGAAAAAGGAAAACGAAGTACACCTCACAGTACACTGTAACATGCCGTATACATTTGTATACGTATAGGGTAAAGCGAGGCTTTTGTGATGTGGGAATATAGAAAGAGAGAATGTGAAATAAAGAAAAGGATGACGTGAAAGGATGAGAGGAAGATGGATAAAAAGAATGGGGTTTGGTAGAGACGAGAATATCACACAGGATTCTGTTGGAATGCTGTTTCAAGAGAAGAAACGAGCGTGAGTACGAGTGAGAAATGCGAGGAAAAAGAAAAAAGACGCGAATAGAAATAAGAAGAAAAAAATATACGAGGAGATTCGTAATGTAGATGGTCGTAGTATTAGTGAGACTAGTAGACCAGTAGGTAGGCAGGGTATACACCCGAGTTCCTTGGTACGAGTCCAGGCGGCCGTTGCGCGAACAGGGGTTATAGAAAAGCCGAGTAAAAACGAGAAGAGAAGGGGAACGCGGGGCTTGAAAATGGAATATAACGCTGGAGAAAGAGAGATGGCAGAAACGGTTCAGAAGGGTGTCGCTTTGACACACTGCTCTACATTCCACGTGCGCTGCTACCCCAGCATCTCTCTTTTTCTCTCCCTCTTTTCTTATTCCTTTACTCTTAGGGTACGCGAAAAAGGTTTTCATCGCTTCGTTCACTTCCATACCGAATAAGAGCAACGTAGGCTCGACTAAATATGATGAAATCCTTTTTCTTTTATTGGAATCAACGAATCATTCATATTAAATTTGCATGACAGTTGATATCACGTGATATTATTTAATGTTCGTGATTATTGTCATTTATTTTACAATTGAAGTATCACCGCCTAATCGTTATGTCATTCGGTATAATTTGTAATTTCGTAAAGTCGGTTTTCTGCTGATATCCACTAGAATCTTGGCTAATGCATGTAACAGTTATCCATGTTTTATAACGCCCATCAAGTTGCTGGAAAAACGTTTTAATATCCTCAATTGAAAAACTAACAGTAAGAAATGTAGAATTAATGTGAGTGTCACTTCAGTCCGATGAGTACTTGAAAATAATGACCTGGAAGTTTTTCCTTTTCGAATTACTAAAAATATACATAGAGAAAAGAGAACGATTTAGAACATGCATCAAAATCATTGAAGCTTTTAACTTCCGAACCATTGTGCTGTGAAATCTCAATCCTTTTCATTATTATGACGGATAATATATTCATTGAAAACTTGATTAGTTCAAACTACTCCGCATTCAAAAAAGTTGATTCCGATACAAATGAGAAACATTCAAACTTTTCTGACGTATGTTAGATTATTCGGGTTTATCTACTTGAAACCTTGCATTTATATACAAAATAATATTCATATTCAACAAGATATGAGATATAAATGGAAAAAGGTAAACAACATTAAAAATAAATGAACAATGACGTAAAAGCAAATGGCAGAATGAAATTGCAAAAAGTTCCAAGAATTTCTGAAATTCAATGGTCCTTTTCATCGAGCATGAGAATAGCTTGAAATAATTTCTTCTCTCTGACTGGCGTCGCAAACAGAAACAGACTTTGTTGAATGTTTTATTCTACCAAGGTTTCTTTGCATTTGAGATGAATATTGAAAAGAACGAGTTATTCGATGCAACAAGAGCAATAGCAAAAACTGCAATAAAATTGGCTGTATAGAGCAGCATCGTAGAGGCAAGCATGCGTCGCGACATCGAAGCGTACATGCACAGGTGTATATCGAGCGGCATCGAAGGACGCGTAACATGGTGGTGATACGTGCTCGTACGCACGATTGAGCAAGACCTCCCACTCTGCTTTAATCCCTCTCTCTCTCTCTCTCTCTCTCTCTCTCTCTCTCTCTCTCTCTCTCTCTCTCTCTCTCTCTCTCTCTCTTGCCTCTGTCATCCTCTTCATTCTCTCTAGTCTCTATTCGCCCTTGACTATCGACGCGTGTATATACCCTGTTTACACTGCTGCAGAAGTTTTGTGCCAAGAGAGTGCCACGCATACATACATATTGAAATACGACAGGTTTACACGCGCGCCCGCGCGCGCGCACACACACACACACATACAGTAGTACATATACACTCCAATAAACAAAAATGAGATGAAGAACTGTGACAAAGTGAGAACCCACTAGGCCGGAGGCGAAGAGCCAATGTTGATGCTGTTGTTCTGTACCACATATTCGTTAAGTCGACCCTCTAAAATCCAAGGTCCAATAATGCACTAACTCTCGATTGCTTGTGCTTCAATGGATCCCTTTGTGTTTCAAATACACCAACAAAATACGGCAAGGATCAAGTATTTTTGACCGTATCGACCCCCGTAGGGATACAAGCATGAAATACCCAAATAGTTAATACATGGACACAAAATTTGCGTCATAATTTAGATCCATTCGAAATTCAGTAAAAAAATTCAAATTTTCTCAAAAATCTATAGATTTTTTAGCTTTTCTTGGAAATGTCCTTCATCAGGAACTTCGTTTGATACTCTTTAAAATCAAACATTTAGAGGATGCGTGAATATTCCTGGTTAAGGACAAAGATAACACATTATTTAAAACTGACTACGAATGTTTGGCCCACTCTGCATTATTCGCAAAACCAAAATTCCACTCTGTTTAGCTTGGAAGTTTAGTTTGTTTGTTCACAGATGAACAACTTTTGAGACGATGAATGGTCCACATTCCCTTTTTACTGATATTGAATCATGTATGATTCTGGCTAAGGAGCTGTTATACCTTTTTTTAGTTATGACTGGGTATAGTTAAGAAAGAAAGATAAACATTTTTTCGAAGTATTGAATCGATTAAGGTTAAACGTTCGGGTAATCAGTTTGACATATTTTATCAGGCTGCACTGCTGGCCACTAAGATGTATGATGACTTGTACAGTTTCTCAAGACAAGCAAAAGAGCGATGGTATAAAGGGGCAAGATACATGTTACGAGGCCAAAAATCACAGCTTAACAGAAATGTTTGGTGCGACACTTAAGATTAAACAGCGGAGGATGACATAGGTGAAAAGAGTTCGAGATAGCCTAACGCTGTAGCTTGATGGTTGTGCAGCTATATTATGAGAGAATGCATGACGCGATACCTCGTCTATGTGAGGGAACACATTACCGGAGAGATTAAGACCCTAGCTGCAAGGACATTGAGTTTCGGTCAATAAACACTTCATAGTTCGTTGCTTTTGATGATGAACGTCATCGTCAACGGTGATAATCTGGTAAATACCAGTTAAATAAGAATATAATTTCGTCATAGCATCGAGTTAAACACGAACTTACATTTAATTACATGACTTAAGAAATACATGACATTAAGAATTACATGACTTAAGAATAATGGTAACTAGCCTAATAAATGAAAATTTTGCCCTTTTAAACTAACTATACCTCGAAAAATGATTGATTAATCGTTTTCGTGACTTTATCACCAAACCTATTCCATTTAGAAAGGCTAAGAGACTCATAGTTGCTAATTATTATTCAACATAATGAATAACATTTTATAAGTAAACCTGTTCGATAATTACTTTTGTCTGAACTAATTAAATAATATTATCACAAAAGAGTTTGTGCACTGAATAGTTCAATAGCTCGGTTTCGATGTTAATAAGGAACTTGGGCAACTTCTGCTTTCATCTCACTTCTGCATATCAGTCTTATGACCCTGATTACCCCTTGACCGTTATTCTCTCGTTCTCTATCTATGTATCGATTTACTTTGTCAACAAGAATACGTTGCAGATTCCTCCATAATCTCACGATTCACAAAAGAGAAATAGAAACTCTGATTCGATAGGGGTGTCGGCTGCACTGTATTTGCTACTACTACTAGCGAAAAGTAAAACCACGGCAAAGCTACAAAGTTTGAGGCAAGTGGATGCGGCCATGGCGATCTTTTGACACATTCTCACGGACCCTGGTATTTGTTAAATTTAGATTCCATTTAACGTTAACGAATCTGGATCAATAGTAAACTCACTATATAACCACATATTACAAGTGTGGATGAAGAGTTAAAAAAAGAGAAAATTGACGTCATGAAATCTATTAAAGAAACGAAAAAGAATAAAAATTTCGAAAGTAACTGTAGTTAGGACGCAATTTCTATTAGCTTCAAACGAATCAAATACAAAAAATTCTACATGTAGATTGATATTTCGAAACAACAATAAATTACTAGATCCGCTAGCAACTGACCTAAGTAAATTCTGGAATGAAGGACCGAAGTGAAAGAAAAAAATCGGAATGGTTTGGTGAGATTGGAGGAGATGTAGGTCCCTAGTGTTTCATGGAGAAATCGAACAACGGATTGAACTAACAACCCTTTGCTGGCAGTTTCGATTTATGGCTAACATCGTCGTATTTCGATTTCAGTACAGTGCTCGAGTAGAAGACGTATCTGGATTGTATTGTGACGTGAATCGATGTCTATGAGAGACAGTGTACACCTGATGTTGTTGCATAGAGCTCGGCACATCGAGTAACGTTACGTTTATAGGAGCAATTTCGAAGGATGCGAATCGATCCAACGTCCAGTGTCCACCTTGCTATTTCGCAAGGTTCGTACTACGACAACGAATCTTTGAAAGCTGGATATCTCTTCGATTTATAAGTTAATGGGTAACATAGTTGTAAAAGTAATAGCCCAATTCTATTGTTGTTTGATATCATTACCAACGATTAATATGGCCTATTATAATGGCTCCAGCATGAATATTTGTATTATTCTAAACTGAAAGCAAATAAAACAGAGAATCCTTTATGAGTAATAAAGTAAATGGATCATTTTGTTCAAATAAAAATAAAGAGGATTTTCAGACTGCTTAATCATTATTCATAAATACCCACCTCGAAAATGATGCCACCTAAACACTGCTGATTCTTGATGAAGGTCTACGTTGAAAGAAAAAAAGGAACTCATGCTATTTAACAATGAATAAATACTAATTTACTTCCACAAGATACTACTGCTATAAAAATAAGCAGACCTTCGGGAAAAAGCCTAGATAGAGATGCGCACTACGAGTTCTGAACAATTCTACGCGTGTCCTGCAATGAAGTAACTACGGTTGACCATAAGTCCCGAGAATCAAATATTTTAGTGAAGGGAAGCAGCGATAAACAAGACATTGTCGAGAGTAAATGGTTCATGACTAGAGAACGGAGGTTGGTAGATTATAATTGTTCATCAAATTGTCGTGTTGACGTTGTGGCGATCACGCACGAGTAAGTTTGGCACGCGGGTCCACTGACATAGCGGTATAGTGGTACAATGTCACACACAGTACAGAGAAAGAGAGAGTGAGAGAGAGGTATAGAGAATTACAACTCCCGGAGGGAATGAGGTGAAGGGAGGATGCTATATGACACAGAGAAAGGGATAGTGCCTCGAGAGACGGACTTGTTCTCTGAACGTACTACACAGAGTCGGAAGACTGAAAGAGAACGATAGAGAAAGAGGCCGACGAGGGAAAATCTTTTATAATTAGGCCCAGGGGCGACGGGCTGCTTCTCTAATTACCTGTCCAACAATCTCCGAACGAATGAGTAAGTGGCCTATGCTTCACTATATCCACCTTACTCACTCAGTTTACACGTGTGTGTAGAATCTCTCTTGCCTCGCCTACTCTTCCTCTTATATCCCTCTTCACTTTTTACTCTATCCGCTCTATTCCACCTCGTTGTTCTTCGAGGCTTATTCAATTACATATGCAATAGCTAACTAGAAGCCTCATCCTAGTAATCCTTTTAGAAAAAGGTAAAAAGTAAAGCTAGATCTTGGCGGCCTATGTAAGAAGGCGTGTGGTGTTGGCTAAACGAGAAACAACGACCATGATACATGGTGAAGTACACCCTCGTTTATGATCAATACTACTATCGTTCGCGAGCAATAATATTTTTCGTTCTTGAAGAATGCTCGAAATTTCGATATCCTTTTTCTTCTGTAACCTAGTGACCGATTCAGCGTTAATAATTTCTTTTAGTTATTCCTCACCAAATTTCAGAGATTAATATTTTAAGTGTGATTTCAAAATAGTCTTGAGCTTATGTAGTTCAGCCAGAATAAAGAAGTATATCAAACATTGGATAGTTCTTCGGCAATTCCAGTTGAAATAAATCAATTGTCGTAGTGTATTTATTTCAAAAAGTTGAAGTTATACCGTAAAAAGAATTCAAAGTCATCTTAAAAGTAAAGTTTTTTGCCGGATTTGTCGTAGGAATCGCGTGATTTTGATAGACATCGTAATCAAAAAATTTTCGAACCATGTCGAGGCCAAATGGGATTAGACGTGTTTGAACAATACATGGTTTCAGCGAAGACAACTAAACAACATTCACACCCTAGAGACTACTGATGTCTTGGAACTAAACTCTTCATTTATAATGCACAAGGAATACAGACCCTATCTGTCTGTATGTTCAGTCACAACTTTACGAAATTCCGTAACTTTGCCTATTCTCGAGGGGTGCGTGAGAAAGGTACCGTACTCGATAATCTTCAATGTGGGTTTTGTCGACAGTTTCTCCTGTTTATGGAATCAGAGATACTAACTACATACTTCGGAATGCAACGGGCATACTCCTATTTATTATTGGTTAATGCACCATGATTAAAAAATGATAAGTAATAATAATTACTATCGAATTTATACCAATTAATTACAAAGCCGCAAATCCCGTAACGATCTCAGTGGAGAGTAAGCATTCTTTCGTTCAATTAAACGCCAGTGTGGTTTGCTCAGCGATTTGAGGATCGCAACCGCAGGAAAGTAACTGCAAAGTTTTTAAAAGCGGAGCGTTGAAACCGGAAAAATGCCATTTATCTTTTGGGCAATAATAATCTGTAAAGCAAAACTCTTGTTTCGGAGCAACAATTTTGGCTCGGAGCCTACGATTCTTGTAAAGTCATAAGGGTATGATAAGGATGGTTGGGCGAATACGGAGGAGGAAAGAGGAGAGGAGAAATAGCACACGGGGGCCAACTAACCACTTGGCCAAGTGGGCTACCTATTTCCCTGGCTGCAAACATAAATCTCCATTAAGAGGTTACGAGCATAAGCATACGTCGTTGTCCTGGCCAAACAGACGCATTTCTCTTTGCGACTGTACCATCTGAACCGCCCTCCGCCCCTCTGCCTCATTCCTTCTCACTCGTATACCGTTATAAATGTCGGCGCGATTTGAATAAACAGATTGGCGTGTGTCTGTCCCTCGTTAAGCTCGCCCGAGGAATTTCGTGCACTGTTCCCACATACATATACCTCTTTGCTTTTCCTCAAATCGTACGAACTACTGACTCAAAGTAGCATATGCCTCGGGTTTCCTCTCGACCCGTTTTCTCGTTGACCTCACACCCTCCCAACTGCTCACCTCGAGATTCGAAAAAATTTCAACTGTACTCGAATCGTAATTCTCACGCCAGTGAAACTATTTATTCAGGAGATCAAAAAAATAGCTTTTGCCAATTAACACGTGAAAGTGGTGATTTACGAGGTAACGGTTAATCGGCTGATACGAATTCTCGTTAATTGGAATCGGTATAGTTGAAAACACCCTTCCACACTCAGAAAAAACTTCTAGTTGATTCAACTAGGATCTAGTTAAATGGAATAATTTTGTTTCCTTATCTCACGGTCAAATAGAGGTCTATTTAACTTTAAGAAATTATTTTTTTTTGATCACACTATTTTTATATTCTTGTTTAATAAAAAATTCAATATATGTTTTAAAATCGGGTATATTTTTATCTTAAATATTAAACGAATATGAAGTTGAAATAAAAATAGTATTTATATTAATATTTATAATATTTATAATATTATTGATACCATATTCAATTATAATATTATTTAATAATATTTTCATGAACCTACGACCCTGGGTAGATAAAAAATTCACGTTCGACATCTTTGATATAGTCAGTCAGAATTATAAAACTACTTTGTTTCCCGCAATTTATCCACATCCAGAGCGCAATTCGTATGTGAGAAATGCCTCGATGCTCTGCGCCACGAGGTGGCCGAAGCAAGAAGCTTTAACGTGGGTACTCGAATAAACAGACCCAAATAGCATTATATATTTGATTTAAATACAGTTTTCTAGCTGAAACGAATAGAAATATTGTTGATTCAAATTTAGAAAATTCGAACAAACGATCTTAGTAGATCTAAATAGAACTTTTGTCTGGGTGCATATGAGCCAATTATAGACGATCGTAAAGAACAAATTATGCAGCTGAGATTAATCCAAATTGCAGCATAATCTATTGTATCGAAATTCAATAAAGGAGAAAAACTTTTTTTGTGATTTTCGACCTCAGCTATCGTTGCGATATTATTTCCCTTCAACAGCAACGAAAAATGTCTAGGGCTGAGACTTTTAATACGAGGATCGCCTGAAGCTCATACACACGAATTATCGATGATACAGGATTAAAATTCAATTCCTTTCGTATATAAAAAAGCAAGCCGTCGATATAACTAGAAACATGAAGAACGAGAAGAAAGCAGAGGAAAAGAAAGAAACGGAAGAAAACGATGAAAACAAGCGAAGAGTTCGACGATGCGGAAGGGAAAAAATTTTTTCGTCTATTGATACGAAAATATGCTGGTCCCGGGTACAAACTTGGTTGCGAATGCTTCAGGCTAAAAAGGGCATGCCAGAACTGCTCAGGTATGGAAAATTATCGATTGGTTTGTTCCCATCGAAAGAAACAAAGAAATGCAGAATGAAATAAACATTATTCCGTCTCTTCCAGGCATGTGCATATATACCTCGATGCAAGTGCACGATGCATAGGCCAGACGGAAGATTACGGAAGCAAATATGAAATTCGTGTTGAATAATGTAATAAACATAAGATGAATCATTTTTGGCAAATGCATATCATTTCGGATATGCATTTTTTTATTTACTTGTTTCAAATGCTTTAATGCTTGTAACAAATGCATTGTTTTATGCTGTTTCAAATTGTTGTCAAATACTTTGACTTGTTTTAAATGCTTTAGTAAAAGCAAGAATAACAACTTATTGTCATTTCCACATTTCTATTGATAATCCACATAGGGCAAAACAAGATGGACAAAAGTGGGGACTTTTAACATCCAAAATCTAGGGCGTGGCCGTAGGGCATATTTAACCCTAGAACCCCCAACGGGGTAATTAGTTACCGCACTAAAATATCAAATTTCCTTCCCGAACCAATTTTTTAAAACCATTCCTTTCGTTTTATAGAGTTTTCAGCATTAAATATTTACCGAATATGACTTTATCATGCACCGTTCTTTTCGTTATCAATAAACGAAGAGAATGGTATATAATGAAACCTTATTATCGCATACGAGGAATATCTTATGCTAAAGAGAAAATTGGGGTAATTATTTACCCCAGTGTGGGGTTTACGTTGAAAAAATAGATTGTGAGGTTCTAGGGTTAAAGTCTTTGAAATCTGGTTCTGGTGAACCTTTCGTTTAAATCATTTCATTTTAAAAGATGTTTGAGTCTGTGTGTATCGGCGAAAGAAGTTGACTACTGGGGCTAATTAAACTCGAGATAAGCATGAGCGGTTCACGATCGAAGTTAATAAAAATAGAATAAACGGCCTAGTTTCATTATTGGTACTCTGACACCTGTTGCTGTTTTTAGTGTATAGTGTTTATTTATTCCACTCAAAAGTATCGAAACCTACTAGCCTTTTTTTCACCCTTTTACTGAAACATACGTACATGTCGTGTCCAAAAACTTGTATGCCAAAACTAATTTCTAGGTCGATAAAACGAGAGATTTTATAAATTACTAAAACGTCATGATATTTTGAGCAACATTGCCACACCCAGAAAAAATATCTAGTTGATTCAACTAGGATTTAATTAAAGCAAATAAATTTTTTTCCTTGTCTCACGGCCTAATTAAATTCTATTTAATTTTATTAATTTATTTATAATTGTTAAATTATAATTAATTAATATAATATTATAATATAATTAATAAAATATATAATATATATTTTATAATTTAAAAAATAATATAAATAATAATATAATTAATAAAATTATAATTAATTAATATAATAAAATATAATAATATAATAAAATAATAATAAATTAAATTAATTAAATAATTAATTTAATTAAAGTCCATTTAACTTTAAGAAATTATTTTTTTTCGAACGCAATATTTTTATATTTCTGATTAATAAAAAATTTATTTAATCCAAATATCTTTAATAAAAAGTTTTTTGAAATCAAAAACTATTTTATTCTAATTCAAAATATATGTAATAAAATATATGAAACGAATATGAAGTTAAAATAAAAATAAAATATTTATAATAATATAATATAATATTTATAATAACCGTATAATGGTTATACGGTTATACCGTATTCAATTATATTATTATTCAATAACATTTTCATGAGTCTGCAACCCCGGGTAGGTAAAAAAATTCACGATTGATTTCTTTCACATAGTCAGTTAGAATAACAAAACTACTTTTGTTCCCGTAATATATGCATATCCAGAGCGTAATTCGTATGCGAGAAATGCCTCGACGCTCTGCGCCACGTGGTGATCGGAGCGAGAAGCTTTAACGTAGGTACTCAAATAAACGGGCTTAAATAGCATTATTTATTTGATTTAAATACAGTTTTCTAGTTGAACCGACTACACGGAGAGAATTAAAGAGTAATTTTTACCGTGAAATTTACGATAAAAATTACTGTGATACATTTGAACGTGGCGACAAATTGGCAAAACGTATTTATTCGTAAACAATAAGTTTTTTCTAACTTGCGAAATGGAAAATTTCAAATACTACGCCATCCTCGCGTTAGTACTTGTAGGAAAATTTTTACCGTGACGCTCATGTAATATTTCAAAATAAACATTAAAATAATCGTCACAAGTGCAGCACTTTTTCAAGAACATTTCTTGAAGATATAAAATAATGAAATACATAGTAAAATTTCACTTATATTACATAATTTTTCAATTTATGTTCTGCATATTTTACTGGATATCAAAATTTATTAGACACTCCGGTAAAATTTCCTATTTTAAACAAGAAATTTTATTCAATTTTAATGAAAATTTGTGTTTTGTTCATTCATAATCTCAGAAATTGCAAATTGTTACCTCACCGCTGTTACTGCACGGTAATTTTGTTGATTCAAGGTGAAGAAATTCGAATAAACGACCCTAGTTGATTCGAAGCAAATGGTACGTATAGCATAGAAAAAACTTCATAGTTATTCTACAATAACACAACTAAATTCGGCTCATAGAGACATTTACAAAACAGTCTCTAAATTCTGGGAAAAGTCAACAGCTTTGAGTTTACTGCATCAAACAAAAAAGTGTGACGAATTAAGATAAAAATCCTGCGCCATGTTGGCAAGGAACCAAGAGCTCTATCAATCGCTACGAACCTTCAAAAACAAGTTTTACTCGCTTGTAACTATTTTCTCACATCGCATATCCACCCAACTACGAAAATTAAGCTTGCCACCTGGTGTCACGCTTTCTCACCTGAGTTCAGCACCTGAGCTCACCCTCGGACATTCTTAAGCCTCCAAGCTGTTTAGATATATATTTGTATACCTCGCGTGTGGTTCTCACTTTACTTCCGCATGAAATACGATCCCAGCATTACACATACCCGCGCAAAAGAAATAGTCTTGCCGAATCGCTCGTCTGGAGTCCAGCCGGGATGTCTTGCCGGGTTCTCGCATAGTTCCGTATGCAAGATTTTTCTCATTGGTTTCGAGAGTCTCGCCGAGATTTTTTGCAAGACTTTTCGAAATTCTTTTGATTTCGAGAGTCTCGCCAAGACTCTTTCCGAGATTTTCGGAAACTTTTTTCGAGAGCCTCGCCGAGACTCTTTCCAAGACTTATGAATTATTGACGAATCTCGCCGAGACTTTTTCCAAGACTTTTACGAATTATTAACGAGTCTCGCCGAGATTCTTTCCGAGACTCTCCTAAGTTATTTTCGATAGTCTCGCCGAGCCTCTTTAGGATACTTTCTATTTAGCCATAAATCTTGGACAGAAAAATCTATCCGAGATTCATAACGCGATTTTTTGGGAATTGCTGCAATATATTGCACAGTTCAAAGATTAAGAGATAGAAAAAACATCCGATTCTTTCAGGCAAGACAAAATGTTGGTATTGATCGGGATAAGACCAAATCACGCGATCAGTGACGCGATTTTTTATATTGAAATAGAACTCCAACTGGACTATATAAGAATCGGGTAGGCTATACGAGGACGCAAACGACAACAGCTCAATGTCGTCTACAAGTCGAAAAAAAAAGTTTGTAGAGCTTCCAATTTTACTCGACAGGTGGCCTTCTTTCGCGTCCATGGATAGTCCACCCGATTTCTATATAGTCTCGTCGGAATTTTGACTCAATATTATCAAATCACAGGCTATGGTCTGCTCCTAAAGACCAAAAATGTTGCAACCATTGCAATTTGTTTTGCCTAAGGCCTTGAAATGATTCAAAAATATTTTCACATCCAATGTCATTCATTATCATCATCAATAAGTGTAAAGATAAAAAAAAAGTGTGAAAAAATTTTGGAAACAGTCTCGGCGAGACTCCAAAAAAAAGTTTTAAAAAATATTGGAAAGAGTCTTGGTGAGACTCTCGAAAAGAATTTCGAAAAGTCTTGGAAAGAGTTTCGGCGAGACTCTTGAAACCAATCAGAAAAGTCTTGCATACGGGACTATGCGAGATTCCGGCAAGACATCCCGGCCGGATTGCAGGCGAGCGTCTCGACAAGACTATTTTTTTTGCGCGGGATATCCATACGCGCGAAACGTTACCTATATAGACCAGGTGTGAAAATTTTTAATTACTATCAGAATTCATTACTTCGTGTTTGCAACGATGTTCTCTTTGCTAATATCGATTTTTCTTCATATTCTCTTGCAATAAAAATGAATGATGTTCTTCTTAATTGTTTTCCTCTTCATGGGAAAACCCATTAGTGAAATTTTATCGTTGTCGATTACTTTGAGCGCACAGTTTCTTTTTCCAACTCCTGATACATGTAGTCTTTCCTCTTTTTTCCAATTTTAATTACAATTGCGCGAAAAGTTTGTTCGTTATCGCTCGAGTTCTCGTAACTTTGAAATAATTCAGCAATTATTTTCAAATAAAAATCCGTATGTAATGAATATTATACAAATAATCGGATTCCAATTGAAAATATACTTTCGAATGAAAAAAATTTCAGAAATATCTGTAATCGCTTCGACAGGATCTATCGATCTTGAGACATCGGGCTCAAATCTTGAACATTACGAAAATATTATAAATGTAACGTATTAAAAAGAAATACGGCTTTGACGTTGCTATGTTTCGCCAAGAGAATTGGATCTGCTATATACTTTCCGTTAGGGACTGTATAGACACGAGAAAATACGGGAAAAAAACTATAGCTAACGCAAATGCTAGACAAAACGAGTAGCTTCAATAGCGAGTATTGAGAACATCCTATATATATATCATTGTATGAGCAACAGAATTACATTGGAACGAGAAAGAAAAGGACTCGATACTTTAAAGAAAATCCATGCTGTATACTTTCTAACAACGTCCACACACATACAACAATGTGTACGATATTGTGTACAATGTGTACGGTATTCCGTGTCAACTGGACAAACCTTGTCTCTGTCTGGCTTATCTGTTCGAAAATTTATTCTTTAAACAAAGCTCTGAATAAGAAGAAAAAACACAATTTGAATTCTGTTTTACTTATTTCTTTCGTTATTTCATTCATTGTAACGAAGTTCCAAAGAGAACAGATTTTGTCTGAATGTAATACACTAGCATGTAATAAAATGTATCGTTAGTAAACTGTGATTTGTCTCCTAAGAACAGATTTTAAATACAATTTTCTGAGATGTCAGAGATGTGCTTCATAATCAAGAAACGTTCAACTGCAAATTAATAATAAAAAAAATATTCTACGTGATAATTAATTTGAAGAAATTGGGCTTCTTAGTTGATAAAATCACATAAAAAAATAATTAAACTAATTGGCTGGACTCAGGGAAAAAGTCTGTCGAGCTAGCGTGAAATGCCTCATACGTACATAGATACTTTAATACCATGACGCCAGCCTGTACACAGCTCTGTGGTAGAAAACACCACCTTTTTCCAGGATCGAGGTAATTGAAAAACAGCCGAGGCCAGCCATAAAGTAACCAGAGATATACGAGGCTCGAGTCTTTGGCACTTTCCACAAGCCGGGGATTTGTCCCGATCGAACGGAAAAAATATCTAACGGCTTCTCGCTTCTCACTCTTTTTCATCCTGCAACGTTTTATGCCCTCAAACTTATAGTTACCTGACAATAATATCGAAAACAAAAATGGGCAATATTCGAGAGAAGGAGAGAACAAAAAATAAAAACGAAAAAAAAACTCTGTTCAAATTGAAAAGTTGCACATTGCGTTCTCATTATTTTGACTCCTCCGGAAAGCTTCTTGTATTACCCTGTGGCTTTTACAATGTTTCACTCTTACAGAAAAAAGCGCTGTCGAGAAAATCGGTTAATTAGAGAGCAACGGGGAGCTGCCAATTTATAGGTTTTTAAGCTCGATCTTTCATTTATTGGGTTTTCTACGAAATAGAGGAATTAAAATAAAATTAATTATGAGATATTTCGATTTTGTGGATCATAAAATTCTGGTAGAATGTATCTTTTGCAATATCTTTATTAGTAAATACGTAGAAAGTAAACTTTCTTTATAAAGGAGGCAATAATTGTTATTCTATAATTTCCAATTTCCATTATTTAATATTCAAACCAAGAATATTGTTTCAGGATAACTACTTGCTATTAATTCAATATGAAATCCGTTGCGAGCGTAATTTCATAACGAAGGAATTGGCATGATTATTTTATAATGAATATTAATATTTTAGTAGCAGATGCAATGCTGCAATCGTTATTACAGGTGGCAGGGTCGCATAAAGTGCCAACATTTTCCTCTTGTTATTACGACTTTCCCCTCCCCCTCTCACCCTCCCTGGTCTTATTCAACATTCAACGATTGTTCGTTTCAGCGAGCTTTCTACTCCGACCCAGCTTCATTTTTACACCCAAGTTTTCATATCCTTGTACACTAATACATGTACTAGGTATATTAAAATTTACAGCAGTGATTTGCAAAATTTTGACATCTGCGCGAATGCTGATGAAAATATTTAGCTTGAGTTTATCCAGGAATGAGGTAGTATTAAAATCAATATTTCAATATTGATTTATCATCTATGAATTCCCTGCATTTATAGTGTTAATTCCACTGTGTCAATTTTAACTCGTGAACGAATATTCGCATGTCAACTGGTTGGAATTATTCACAAAACTAATGTACGAGACGTAAATCTTGGTTTTCTCAATTATTTGTGAAACGTTAAAAAGTCGAACAGATTTTATTTCAGTGAGCCTGTTTCCTCATACGCAATGGGTATTCGTTTACTGTTACAAACCAATATTTTTCGGTTGAACGAACAAAAACCTCGTTGCATACTAATTCCGAAGCTTTAAAAAATGTAGCGAATTCATTAACAAGCAATGAAAGAGTTTCACGAAATTGTGGATTTGGAGGTGTTGCTATTCACAATTTTCTCGTTTCTGACATGTCAGTTGAGGTTTCAGTGTCTAAAGTCTAATTAGTATATGGCACCGAATTTTATTTTCGCGTTAATTATTTATTAAAATTCGTTTCAAAAACATCACGAACAGATGTTGAATTTGTTTTGACACATCGAAAATTGTGATGGCAGGTAAAAAAAAGGTGGTTTGAAAAAAAAGAGGACACGTTTCCATGCTTAAATTTACGAGATCTAATGCCATTTCTGCCAATTATAACGGCAAGGTTTTATTATATATTTTTATCACATTAGCGAAGTAATAAGCTGTGTTTTTCGTCACGAGTAAATTTACGGTCCGGTGACCAGAGCTTTTTCTCGTTCGAGTTCCCATTTATATATGCATACACATTTATATATATATATGTATATATATATTTCGTGAAACACCTACACATTTCGTTCGTTGTGTTTCTCCTTTGTTTCTCTCCGTATTTATTTTCTCGTACTAGATTTTCTCGTTGGCATTTGTTCCTTTTTGTTTTAAGCATGTCTGGAATGTGTTGCAACCTCGGTTTACGTGTTATAAAAAACGAGGATTGATCGAGGTTTCAAACGAGGTATATACAGAATTACACCTTGTGTATAAGTGTGTGCATGTGTGTGTGTGTGTGTGGGGGGGGGGGGGGGGGAAATTCCTCTGAGAGTTAAAGGAATGGCTGCCCAAATGCATCGATTCTTTCGATCGTAAAAAAGCCATGCAACCTTTATAACTTCCTCGTTTTTTTCACATTATTCTATCTCCATCAGATTCTCTACGCTGTGAGAAAACCTTTATCAATGTAGCCATCCGTTAAAGGGAAACTTTCTTTTGTACGATCTTCATCCACCTCAATTACATCTTAACATTTTAACTGGCGTAGATGGCGACTTTGTAACACATTATCGAAATTTTAACCGTTTTTCTTAAAAATTCTTATTACTCTGAAATAATAACAAAGCTGTCGACATATCTGCATATATGGCGACATATCTCGCTAACTTTTCCCAACCATGTTACCCTCTAATTATATCTCGCGTTATTCAGCCCGCCATTACATTGAAATTTATTAATTCGTTATTGATGTTCCCATACGGAGAACGAATTACCCATTAGCATCATACCTTTCATTATGATGGTATGCAAATTATATGAACAGCTTATATGAGGAAAAGATTCGACGAATACTCTGCTAATATGATGATTGATTATTTCGCTAAATCAAGCCTGCGATACTCTCGTTAAGTACTCAGTGTTCAGCGATTTCAATAATGTTTTCAACTCTATGGCATGAACAAAGATACTTTAATTTTGAGATTTTTAAAGAGAGTATTTAAAGTAAAATCGATGAAATAAAAATATGCTGGAACTTGCGATGTTACACTGATTTTAGATAACTTGCAAAAACTTTAACGATTAAAACAGCTGAAAGTAATGGGAGGTACTGAAAAAGTATCATCTCTGTTGGTCTTAACAACACTGTTCGCGGGCTTCAAACTATGGTTTCGATAAAAAAAAATAACAGTATATCAAAAGGAGATAGTGATATTGAGATTAACATCTTTAAACAAATTTAAATGTCGATACCGGGACCTTTTCAAACCGAGTTATAATGAATTGAAAAAAAAGGGGGAAAAAACAGGTCTATGGTTGTCGACCGCATCCTTTGATCTGAACTATTGTTAATATATTTTAAAGATCAAGTTATTGAGCGTTAATTTTATTGGAAAACATTTCTCCTTCGCAATGGCATTCATATTTGAATAAACGCGGATAACTAAATCCGTTGGTAATAATTTGTGAAGGAACTTTATATCGCGACGAAGAGAATGAAGCAAACTGAAGACAATATATAAATAATAAGGGAGTAGAGCTTCGTTGTTTAAGCTGTTTGGATCGACAGAAAACGGAGAGACAGAGAGAAAGCTGTGCTTAATCGCCGGGGCTAAGCCGAAGATCGTTTCTCCTACCTGCCCATCAATGCTTTGCTGGGCAAGTCGAGTATTTGAGCTTTTGACCAGGATCGCTGGATGCTTCCATTCTATGCTATAATCGATCTATCCCAGAGCAGTGATATACCAACTCTGTTATTAACGTACAATGGTGCTCATCCAAATATATTTATATTCATGGACTCTCGATAACTCGATCATTAAAAAAAAATCTCATAAAGATAATGCATAACAGGAAATTAGTCTAGTAAACCCTTAAACCCAATACTAGGTCTAGAAAATCCATAAAAACATGATGTTTTTAAATACACTGAGAAAAGAGTTTAGTTCAATTTATTATTAATGCTTCGTAAAATACGTCGAATGTAATATTTCGTTCATTCAACAAACCGTTCAGTTGTACGAACCATTTATTTTATTACACTAAAAAAGGATATGTATTGGACCAACTAAATATATTTTATTGTCTTGGATTTTGTTGAATCAACGCAAAATATTTTTGATCTAATAAAATAAATAATTGGTATAACTGAATATTAAATTCAACGTATTTCACAAAGCCATTTAGTTGAGTTAGTGTATGTTGAATGTCTTTTTTCTCTTATTTGATATTTCAAAAATCAGAAGATCATTGATAAATATCGTGACGTGTTCTTTTCAATCTCCAATTGAATAAAATCGGTGACTGATATAAATAGCGCGATAAAGGTTCAAATAAACGAAATCTTTCCTCGTAAAATCTTTCTCATAAAATAAAAACAACGAGGACATCATTTGTCACGTATCCGACGAAGAAAAAAGCTTCATAACTTGAAGTGAAAATGATTAAAAGTTAATTACTCACCATGAGGCAGTGTGACTAGTATGAAGAACATCGGAACAATGCTCAGCATCCAAGACTGTATTCTTCGGCGATATTTCACGGAGACGCTCGATTTACCTCTCGTTACAACGCAGATTCGCGACATTTTGAATGATTTCGAATAATTTGCTCGGCGTTTGAGGACGTTCTCTAAGATTCTTTCGATCTTATTTATTAATCCTCGCCCCGTATTTTCGCAAAGAGCATTAATAGATCATTGTTAAATTCTGCATTGGTCCGAACGATTTTCACACTTTTTATTTCGATCGCATACGCGCACCAAAACACTCGTCAAATATTTTCTTACTACTAGTCCGCGGCAAAATTTGTTGAACCTCCTGACTTTGCCGTCATACCCGCTACAAAATACTAATACGATTAATTTCAATGTTTTATGCGCAATTTTTTGCCTTATTAAACGTATTTTCTTTCCGATTATCACTCCTATTTACGAGAAAATATTCGTTGCGTTTATTGGCAATGGTGACAAAATCGATTTCGATTATCTCATCAAACTCATTGTTTAGCATTCGTCGCACTTTGTCCTAATGGCTCTTTTGATCCTTCCGCTCTTCCCCGTGCTCGTTCTTCTGTAAAAAAAAAATAATAATAAAAATAATCGCGCGGTTACTTAAAAATTTGGCAACTCTTAAGATGATTCCACAAATTTATAATAAAAAAAGCGATTGCGTTAACGCGAAAAGTGAGAAATTTAAACTTTTGTTTTAGAGATAAGAGATTTAAAAAACATACATTTTTTGTAAAACAACATTTAACGTTACTGATTAGTCTCACTAAAAAATTGAACAAAATTTCTAAATCTGTTTTATTAAAAACTATAAACATCTAGTTATAAAAGTATTAAGATTGATGTCCAAATCTTTATAATTATGTACTAACCTAAAGAATATTTCTTTTGGACATAAAATTGAATCATAATATTTTTATTTAACAACTGGGCTTTCTCTAATTAACACTAAATATTTAAAATAATGCGTTCGATGGAAAGTATCAGTTTTTCAAAGAACGGTATGCTGATGAGTGATCAATTTATCGATTGGGAAAAAATCTTTTTTGCATTAGCCGTGTTTGACCGGGGAGCTGTGGCTGATCAACGGAAACGTGTGTGTTGAGTAATAACGAGAGAGTTATGGAATCGTTATACAGGGAGAATATTACTGGCATATATCAGAGCCTCGTTTGATCGTAGTCCAAACGAAATTTCATGAAGGTGACGAGATATTGGCGTTCGACGTGCGCAAAGGGCCAGCGCTTAAATAGCCGAGAAGATTGCCACAGAATCGATCGAGATGTGCTGGATATACAGTGGCGTGCAAAAGTTTCGAGCCACCCTATTTTTTATCCACATTGAACAGAAATATGGTGGTGAGAGAAAAACAAACGAGTAATGATAACACGTAATCACTTATATTTAGAAATAATAGGTTGTATACATTGATATCGATCTTAAATCATTAATTGTTCAACAATTTTTTATGACTGGCTGTGCAAAAGTATTGGGCCGCGTACTTTTGGGTATGAAAAAAATAACAAAAAACTTGAAAAATAAGGAAGGATGTCTTGGTCTTCTCCACTCGACTCAATACTTTGTTGCCATGCCCTTAGCAGCGATGACTGCGGCGCACCGACGAGGCATAGACTCAATTAGTTGTTTGATTCGTTCTTGTGGCAATTTTTCCCATTCACTTCGCAAATCGTTCCACAATTCCGTTTTATTGGAGTAATTTTTCGTTCCAATACGATGCTTTCGGATCATTATCGTGTTGTAAAACCTAACCACGCGGCAAATTGTTCATTGCAAATGGGAGCGTATGATCTTGTAGTATGTCCCTGTAAATTGCAGCGTCCATATTGCCATAAATTTCTACCAGCGGACCAATGCCATCATCAAAAAATTCTCCCCAAACTTTAATGTTTCCGCCACCGTGTTTTATGGTAGGAATTTGGTACCTTACATTATATCTGGTACCTGCTGGACGTCTTCCGTACTTCCGACCATCATTTCCGAATAATTGAAATTTCGATTCATCGGAAAAAAGTACTTTCCGCTAATCTGATACTGTCCAGCCTGATATTTTTTCGCAAAGTCTAATCTAGCCTTCTTATTCTTTTTGCTAATCAATGATTTTTTTTACACCAACACGTCCAATCAGCCCCGCAGCTTTGAGACGTCCAGATACCGTACTCCAACCAACATCAGCTAGATTTTCACTTCGCAATTCCCGGGAAACATCTGCAGAACTTTTTCGTGGATCTACAATGCACTTCCTTTTTATAATTTTGTCGACGCGATTCAAAGTTTTTCGCGGTCTACCGCTTCGATTTTTATCACACAGTGAGTTTGTTAATTTATATTAAGTAATAATACGATTAACGGTACTTTTGCCAATAGATAAAGTCTCCGAAACATCACGAGAATTTTTTCCTTCTGATGAAAGTTTTAACACGATTTCACGAAGTTGAATATTCGTGTGTTTCGGCATTGTGGCAGAAAGAAGACTGATTTTCCATTGTAGGACATGTTTTGAAACTAATGAGGAAAAAAATGTAAACAAACCGTGCGTACGAAGTCGCGGCGATATGGTAACAGGAAGATTTGTCCCCAGAAAATTAATCTCGGAAAATTCGTCCCCGGAAAATTCGCCCCTCGGAAAATTCGTCCCGGAAAATTCATCCTCGGAAAATTCGTCCCCAGGAAAATCCGCCCCCCCCCCCCGGAAAATCCGTCCCCTGGAAAATCCGTCCCCGTTGGATATTTCTACAATTCAGTTGGATATTTGCGTAATTTTTTTGTTATATGCTACATAGAGAATATTTCAAAGCATTGTACAGTAACGCGTGAACACGCGGAACCCACCCTACTATTTCTACATGTCCAACGATTCCACACACACATCCCGAGATGCTACAAACCCATCCTACTATTTCCACATGTCCAACTATTCAAACAACAACCCAAAGATGACCCGAATCCACCCTACTATTTACAGACGTCCAACTATTCAAACAACAACAAAAAAGATGAATTGTTATTCGATGAATTGTTTTTTCGACGAATTGTTATCGACAAATTGTTTTCAACGAATTTTGCGCAAATCTCAGCACCCATTCCAAGATTTCATTCGCCTCACTATTTCATACGCACCCCGATTACATGTGCGAACCGATTCCACACACGCTTACTTAGTTGTGTTGGTTTATTGTGTTCGGGGGACGAATTTTCCGTGGGACGAATTTTCCGGGGGTGAATTTTCCGGGGACGAATTTTTCGAGGACGAATTTTCCGGGGATGAATTTCCGAAACGAAAATTCCGGGGACGAATCTTTCTAGATTCGGCGATATAGTGGCCCGATAGTTTTGCACACCGACCAAAGTCATTCGACGTAGTACACGAAAAATACGCCATAATTAAATATAATATACGACGTTGTTACCTTCATTCTAACTCTCTTGAATATTTTGAACAATGAACGAGTGGAGAAATAAAATATTTTATCAATTAACTGGAAAAAATAGGGTGGCCTGAAACTTTTGCACGCCACTGTATATGTGTGTGTCGTGTGTGCATATACGTAAGTATGCACATTTTTTAGGCAAGAAAATACGAAAAAAAATCTATTTAGCGCCGTACGTTCGAATATTTACTAAAAAAAAAAGTTTGGGTTGGTTGTAACGTTTCGTAAGTTGTAAAACGTTTGGGAAACACTTAAAATAGTTCCTAAGGCGTAATTTTCCTAGTAGGTCCTCCAAATAACATTGCATGATAACGAAGTACATAAATAAACTTTTTTTAAATAATCTTATTTACTAATCAGAGGAAAATTCATGAATTTTGACATGTTTTTTTTAGCAAATTTCGATTCTGAAACGCGTTGATGAATAATTATAAGTTGAGTTAAGACAACCTTTTTAGTTGCTTCAATAAAATATTTGTTTGAATTTCAATTACCAAATTGACTAAACGGTAATCGTTAGGACGAATAAATGAATTAGTTTATTTGGATGATATTTTATTGCATTAACATTAATTTGTTTGGCTGCACCAAAGTTTTATTGGTTCGGTTAATAACTTGTTTCAGCATTCACGAATTATTTTGTCTTATCTGAAAAAATATTTTGTTGCTCATATCGAACTAAATATTTTGATCAAGAGAAACGAAATTTGTTTCGGTCAACAAAATTTTTTCCTCAGTGTACGTAGCTGATGATTTAATTCTCGCGCATGCGCTTGTGCGTTATACAGAACACCTGATTTCTGCGACGCTGCCGAATCTTCATACGGTCGCGAAACCTGTCGGGACTTCAAGTATTTCGACATTTTAACATTAAACATCTTTTTACATAAGTCGTCGACCTACAATTTTTTTATTGTATTTGGAATCCTTATAACCTAATCAACATTACTGTATTTTTTGTTCAGTATCTGTTGCGTGAATGCGAAAATATCACTTGATACAAGTCTTTTGAGGGTGACTTTTCCAGTCCAAGCCCTGTGTTAACAATCCTAACTTTAACCATTTTTATCTTTCTTATTTAGTTGTTCGCCTTACCTGAAACTTTGCATACGTGAATATGGGTACTTTATCTATGATATAGTTGAAAATTATTTTTTTCCCGTTGGTGAGACGTTCGTGACGGAGCCTCCTTAAATAAGGTTAAAAACACATTTCTTCACTGAAAATCGCATATAAATTTTCATTTGTCTGACGTTGCAGATTTTTATGTAATTTTCGCACCTGTTTCAAGAACCTGAAATGATTGTAACTTCAACTACTCTGCTTTGTTGTTGGTGTTATTTACCACACGGCTTTGTGACTGAAATTTTCGTCCCATAGGAGCGAAAGAGACAAATGAGAAATGTAAAATGCAATGGACAAACTGCCCTGAATGATTTGTTCAAAGAGATCGCGGTTTCTCGCGTCATTACGAATTTACCAAAAGCGATCGTAGTTCCTATGGTCAAAGTTTATTCAGCTGCAGAGCACCTAAAATTGGCTACGTTTCATGAAAATTCGACTTTGATCGAAATACAAAGACCTACCGAAAACCGTATATGAATTCTGTACTTCTGACTTTCGCTCGAAAAATTTGCCAATATGGTTGGTTTATATCACGGTTTTTTCTGCACCGAAATACATAGATATATCTATGAGGGGAATCAAACTGAAATAAAGCTATGTCTTCAAATCGTACAGAAGAAATCTGCTATAATGTAAAAAGAAAAGTTTTTTTAAGCTAGTTTCCTATCCTATCCACCCTCCCAATCATGGATGCGACTCTTGGTACCATTTCTATAAATATATTTTTAATTCGCAAGGGAATTTTATTGCTAATAGAAATCCTTCGGATAAGAAACTATTATCTTTATGAGATCATTGTGATGAGCAATCCATCCGGGGCAATCAAATACAAAGAAGGAGCTGCAAGCAAAAGGCTAAGCACGTTTTCAGCTCTGGAATAAAAAGAAAATTATCTACGTTCTCCTTGCCTCCTTCAATTAAGATTTCACGATACTTTAGGTATCAACGTTGACTGTAGCTGTGAGGATAAAAAGTAGGCTAATGTATGCGAGAGAGAGAAAAAAAACTTTCTAAACCAAATGCGACAGCTCTGTGATAGAAAAAGGTTTTGAATATTCTTTTTGTTGAAGGACTCGGCAAGGGATGTTTGTGACAAGTTCATCGTAATTGAGAATGAGAATTAATGTTATCAAAACAGTGAAATACTATTCCAATTATGAGAAAGAGAACATTCGCATCTTTTTTGAAATATTCAACGTCTGTTTCTTTTTCGAGACCCCAGAACTTTCGATCATATGTCATACGTGAGTCTATCATCAAGAAACCTTGATTTTATCATATAAAACATACCCTATGCCGTTCCGTACGTAGTTAATCGCGATAACGGTAAATGGGAGCGCGGTCACCCAATTTTCTTTTCTTCTTTTTGCTATTACGTCATCCGTTGGGGAAATGCTCAACGAAGGATTTTCTTCATCATCAAGCGCTAAAATAAATATCAGGCTTATTTACGATAATCGAGGATCCTTAAAAGGTCCTTTTCTTGATTATTTCATGAAAAGAATTTATAATTCTTTGGAAACTGGAAATAGCACGTATTGAGATTCAAATTTAGTTTACTTGGGCGTAAAAAAAATAATTGATACATGTATTTGTAGATTCAAAAATTAAAAATCGTCGTATCTAGGCAAAAAATTATGATACGGCAATTTGATAGGGGTATTTTCTAGAGCTTTTTGGTAGACTTGTAGCGTAAATGTAGCGTAAGATTTATTTCGTTAGCTCGATTGGTTCTACCCGAATAACGGCATCGAAAATCGTCAAATAAAAAGCAAAGGTGTATGGAAAAATTTGCAAAAATCAATCGAAAACTTTACAAATTCGCCCAAAAATCGAAAAATGAAGATACTTAGAAAAAAAAACCAAACACCATTCTAAAGGGAATTCGAATACGAATCGAAAGAGCATCTGGTGGAGTTTTAATTCCGAATAAGAAAAAAGTTATCACTATTTTTGCAAAGTGACCAAAATGGCGATTTTTTTATATTTTTAATATTTTTTCTATGCAGCTTACTCTGATATATTTTTATCCAAAAACACTAGAATCGTTAGTAATTTTTTTCTATACTTTAAATGTATGTACTAAAAGTTGAAAAAGGTACTTTTCTCGTTACGTTTTCGACATTATCTTAACCCATTAACGCCGAAGAATCGTGTTTTTTTTTCTCATTTTCATGCTAGATTCTTATCATCGAAAAAAAAATCATTTGCAAATAAAAAATATGTTCCCTTGTACTTTCGAGTGTCCCCTTTCCGAATCCGGAGTCAAAATTGAGTTTTGTCCATTAGAAAAAAAAATATGGCCGTTTTTAAACAAAAAAAACCGAAAAAATCGAAGACATTTTTTTTTCAATATTTTTTTTCTCATTGAAGACGCGCGAGGACCCCCCCTTTTTCTTCAACCATGAGTGCACAAAATAGTTGTAGTTTAAGAATATATTTTTTTAATTTGTCGACATTGACATTTTCACCCCCAAAATGGCGCTTTTCATCCCTTCAGCAGGAAGACAATTTTCACTCTCGGTGCCCGACAAAAAAAATATTCAAATCTTAACGAAAATTGGTATCCCGGGGTTTTCAAGGTCGCTGATTACGATTCCGCCCTCAAAATTTGAAAATTCAGAATGGCGGATCCAATATGGCGGACCCAAATTCAAAAACTTACTTGAATCGGATGAAATGTGGCACTCGGGGGTTTTCGAGGTCGCTGATTACAAATCTGCCCTCAAAATTCGAAAATTCAAAATGGCGGATCCAATATGGCGGACCCGAATTCAAAAACTTATTTGAATCGGATGAAATGTGGCACTCGGGGGTTTTCGAGGTCGCTGATTACAAATCTGCCCTCAAAATTCGAAAATTCAAAATGGCGGATCCAATATGGCGGACCTAAATTCAAAAACTGTATGAATCGGATGAAATGTGGCACTCGGGGGTTTTCGAGGTCCTTGATAACGAATCTGGCATCATCATTTCAAAATTCAAAATGGCGGATGCAATATGGCGGACACCTTCCCGTTAACACCCAGTTATTATCTAACGTTTATTGAAGAATTGACAACTTTATATATTGACAAATTGACAAATTTATAGAAATTCATCACTCCGCATTACTCAACGGATAAACTTATAATTCCTTATTCTACTTAAGAGTATTACCCAGAGAATTACTTAAGAGCATTACCCAGAGAAAACGACATGGACGTGGTAGAAATCCTTTCTCCTTTGGGGTGCTTGATTTGAGTGAGTCCCCTTGCCTCTCACTTTTTGGGGTGCTTGATTCGAGTGAGTCCCCTTGCCTCTCATTTTTTGGGGTGCTTGATTTGAGTGAGTCCCCTTGCCTCTCACTTTTTGGGGTGCTTGATTCGAGTGAGTCCCCTTGCCTCTCACTTTTTGGGGTGCTTGATTCGAGTGCGTCCCCTTGCCTCTCACTTTTTGGGGTGCTTGATTCGAGTGAGTCCCCTTGCCTCTCACTTTTTGGGGTGCTTGATTCGAGTGAGTCCCCTTGCCTCTCACTTTTTGGGGTGCTTGATTTGAGTGAGTCCCCTTGCCTCTCACTTTTTGGGGTGCTTGATTCGAGTGAGTCCCCTTGCCTCTCACTTTTTGGGGTGCTTGATTCGAGTGAGTCCCCTTGCCTCTCACTTTTTGGGGTGCTTGATTCGAGTGAGTCTCCTTGCCTCTCACTTTTTGGGGTGCTTGATTCGAGTGAGTCCCCTTGCCTCTCACTTTTTGGGGTGCTTGGTTGTAAATGCGCCCTTTGCTTATCCCCGAAGCCTGATTACGTGTTTCGCTTTCATACAAGCACTACAGAAGTAAGCATTACAGTCCTTACAGTACGTATATGTTCTTATTGGACAGATTGAACAACGAGCTTGTTTGCTGTGACGGAAAGTATCGTGTGCTTTGTTCCGTTTTAGTTTTACCCTCTCTAAGTAATATTTAGCAATCGAAATTGCGAATTGCTTTGAACCAATTTTTTTTGTTTTATCTCCATTTGCGTTGAAAATCACGACTGAGTTCACAATGGCGGCCTGTATAAATCTAATAAAGACGACCCATGTCCATTTTTTTGAACGGATACTTGGAAGCAAGTTGTTGCAATGTCCATCGTGAACGTCTACTCCGCCCATGAATTTATTGTAGAGATGAAATGCTTGTGGAAACGGAATCTCAATTTTTGAATGTGCACTCGAGCTAAATCTCTTAGACGGTAATAGAGGAGTCACCCCTGCAGCGGTAGAAGCGATCGAAACTGGTTTCGAGTCTACGATAGTTATGTAGTTTATTCCGCTGTTTTGATCATGCTTTACAACATACGTACCTCGTGGAGACTTTTTGTCGATTACATTTTTTTCTTTGACTCGATTTTCTCTTATAGTTCCTGTACATTGTAAACCTAACTTTTTCAAATGTACTAGGAGATCGAAATTCGTAAAAAAATTATCGCAGTAAAGATGGAACTGAGATATCTTCTTAGGAGGGATAGATTTGAGAAATGGATCCAATAATTGCATCACTACACGAGAACCTAGAGCACATTTACCCAATTTATCTCCAATTGATGAATTTTTTCCACAATATAAATCGAGATTCAACAGGTATCCATCGGCGGTGCAAAGACCCCAAAATTTTAGTCCGAATCGTATGGGTTTTCCCCGGATAAACTGTTTTAGCGATGTTCTTGCATATGATTTGGCCATCATTTTGTCAACAGATAACGCAGTCTTCCACAAGCCAAACTGACGAATATTTCTCTGAAATAATTGTAGTAATTTACGAACGCGCCATGCCTTATCACTGGGATCATTGTCTTTAGGCATCGAATACTTTAATTCTGATTTGATTTTCTCAAATGTATCGCGTTGCATTGCAGAAGAAACCACCTCACATAATAAGAAGGGATCAGATGACCAATAGTCTCTTTGAGATTTTCTTTTATTGAACGAGCTTACAATGATGATGCCAATGAAAGTATTCAAATCATCCAACTGCAATTCAAACCCATTCTCTTTACATGAGTCAATAATGTATGTTTTCATTTCCATGCAGAAAAACTTTTCAAACAGTTGTATCGGCTCACTTTTTTGAATACTTTTTTTTACACCGTCAGTTAGTAATAATTTGTCTTCAGTCTCATTCGGGTAGCTCTTTTCACCAACCATCCACTTATATTGGTGATCTCCTTCCAATTTACATTGATTATCTGTGTAATTTTCCGATGCTTGTTTATAAGTGATACTCGAAAGGTGATCGTTTGATTCAAAATCAGAATCGGAATCACTAGAACAACCAGAATTGTCTGGATTCGGAATCGCGACGAGCTCGTCACAATTATCGTCAGAAGTATCCATTTCAAACTCTACATGAGAAGGAATAGATTGCCTTGGTCGTTTTCGAGACATAATGGTAATATTGTCAATATGCTCACGCTGCCGATGAGATAAAAATTATCGAAGAAGTGAATTCACTCAGGAGCAATAAAGATGATAAAACAATATTTTATGAATAAATTTTGTTGAGGTACTGAGCTGAAATTTAGGTATATAAGTGAGTTCGATTTAGTCTCAAGACAAGTTCTACGAAAATAGAAACCAAATTATTCAGATAAGGAATATTGGCAGACCTAAAATGAACACAAAAATTCTGAGCTAATATTTTTTACAGAAAATAAAATATCATTAGCAATGTGAACGATCCGCACTCCACAAACGTGAAAAATTGAAAAAAGATGTGATAGGCATATACAAAACTTATTTGCAGACAGAAATATTCATGGATAATAAATATATTTGTATCAGGGATAATATTCAATGATGACCCGTATAAACAAAAACAAGATGAAATGTAAGAAAATCGGAGATTTCTCAGCCTCTGCAACGTCAATTTTTATTCGACACATGAAAAATATAATATATGATCATAAAATGTGAATCAATTGAATGATTATTATTTACATTTATATAAAGTTGTCAATTCTTCAATAAACGTTGGATAATAACTGGGTGTTAACGGGAAGGTGTCCGCCATATTGCATCCGCCATTTTGAATTTTGAAATGATGATGCCAGATTCGTTATCAAGGACCTCGAAAACCCCCGAGTGCCACATTTCATCCGATTCAAGTAAGTTTTTGAATTCGGGTCCGCCATATTGGATCCGCCATTTTGAATTTTCGAATTTTGAGGGCAGATTTGTAATCAGCGACCTCGAAAACCCCCGAGTGCCACATTTCATCCGATTCAAGTAAGTTTTTGAATTTGGGTCCGCCATATTGGATCCGCCATTCTGAATTTTCGAATTTTGAGGGCGGAATCGTAATCAGCGACCTTGAAAACCCCGGGATACCAATTTTCGTTAAGATTTGAATATTTTTTTTGTCGGGCACCGAGAGTGAAAATTGTCTTCCTGCTGAAGGGATGAAAGTCTTCCACTTTGGGGGTGAAAATGTCAATGTCGACAAATTAAAAAAATATATTCTTAAACTACAACTATTTTGTGCACTCATGGTTGAAGAAAAAGGGGGGGTCCTCGCGCGTCTTCAATGAGAAAAAAAATATTGAAAAAAAAATGTCTTCGATTTTTTCGGTTTTTTTTGTTTAAAAACGGCCATATTTTTTTTTCTAATGGACAAAACTCAATTTTGACTCCGGATTCGGAAAGGGGACACTCGAAAGTACAAGGGAACATATTTTTTATTTGCAAATGATTTTTTTTCGATGATAAGAATCTAGCTTGAAAATGAGAAAAAAAAACACGATTCTTCGGCGTTAATGGGTTAAGCTGCGGTTGGGAATTCAAATTTTTCGAAAAGCTCATTAAAAAAACGCAAAAGATCTTTTTTTTATTTATCCTGATATCTCAATTTTCAAGAAAATTAGCTCATGTTGAAAGTTGACTCCCCTTTGATTCCCCTCCGGAGTCAATAGTCGAGGACTGTCTTAAATGGTCATAATGCGATATAGTCAAATGGGATGTAACGTACATGTTAATTGACAAAGTGATTTTGCAAAAAAAATTTTGCCAAACAATATTCAACAACACGATCCTCTACACATAAAAAGATATGCGAAAAATTGGTCGGAATTTGTCACCGTTTCTGAGAAAAGTGACGACAGAGAAACACCCCCAATCAGCTGATCACACTGAACCGCATAACTCTCTTCTTTTTGCCCTGCGTGCAGTCAGGAGTTAAAAAAAAGAAGACTGTTCACTTGTTTTAGCCAATCGAAATGGCTCCAAACGTTCTGCAGTGAACGCATAAAATCAAGAAAATATTTATTTTGTTGCTCAATTAAATAAAATAGCCAACATCATTTGGGGACTGGATTGAGAGTAGTCTAAAATACAAAAAAAAAAAAAACGAAACGCCCGTGAGACGATCCAACCGTTCACAGAAATTTCTCCTCGGGTTACTAAAGCACCCATAGCTTCTAAATTGTGCAAGGAAGTGGTGAGTTACGACGCAAGAGAGTAAACCTACGCTTTACACCACGAATCACTGTCCTTGCATGAGTGTTTACACTTACAGCTTACACATGGGAGGGTAAAACACGAATCACGAGAGAGCTACGCAAATGTCGCAGTAAATTCAACGAGCATATATTAAAAAAATAAAGAATAAGTATAAAAAACAACAGACCAATCCGTTATATAAATTATAAATATAAAGTATAAAAAAAGTGATATATGTTCGTCGACTATATTATTGGTCGTGTATATGTGCTTATATCAGGACTTCGCCGGAAAGTCAAGAAGGGTTGGATTAAGATTTTCGAATGATTAAAACTTCGAACGGCTAAAACTGTGAATTTTTAAATTGAAGAATAGTAGTATGTAGACAGATTAATTCTACTATAGCCTTTATGTTGGAAATAAAAAAAATAAGAAATTAAAGAGTTCGAAGCACATTTACGTCAAAAACAAAATATAACAGTAGCCCAAATGACGAAGGCTAGAATAGCGATTTTACAAAAGTTCGACTGTTACGCATTCGAGTCGTCAAATACTGAAATCGGCAATATTATGAATATTAACAATTTCAAATATATTTTAACGAAAGACAAAATATTAATATGGTCAAAATAACGAAACACCAGAAAGTCGAACGGTCGAAATAGCGAGAGCCTCTGGGCTGTAAAGTATTGCTTGTCATTCTTCGTGCTTCACAACGTTCGCTATTCTGTACTTCTAATTTTTAGTCATTCGAAAAATTCACTTTCGAATTACTCATACTATATATTTTGATCTCTCAATAAAAGAATTGCTCTCCATTGCGAATTTAGAAAATATAAACTTCTTACATTAGGACAATCCATATTGTCTGCATTTGAAGTATAGACAGTCTGAATATATATTTTCGAATAAATGCGTGATCAAAGAAAAAATATTACATCAAATACGCATTCAACTTAATATACTATCGAAAATATAAACTTCGAATTTCTTATTTTTCGTTAATCGAATGTTATGAATACTAAAATTTCAAAATATTAACCGTTCTACAATTTGGTTATTCTACATATAAACCCCCACCCGTCAAGAGGTAAAAAAAATACTTTCTCATATCACATCTAGAAATTATAATAGGGACCTTTTCAGGTCTTTATGAGGCTGTCTTATTGCCGTATAAAGGCGCTTACAAGGCGACCTGATAGCACCCTGACACGAAATGTAACGGTGTGGCACATAATGCCCTGATGTAAGCTGACTAATTGGGCCCTGATCGGATTGCTAAACACGGACCTGATTGAGCTGTCTGACTGTGCCATTGTAATGCTTCCTCTTAATACATACATACACGCTTATGTATGTATTTTTTTAGGTTAGGACTTTCATCAGTACTTTTCACATTATATATTAATACTTTTTCACTCTGTTCTTATCGCTCTTAAAGGTTCGTTTAATTCAATTTTTTGATATTTTGTTTTCGTATAAGTTGTAACGACTTTTTCCCCTGAGCCGCACAAAATATATTTATTCTCGATAATCTCTGGACGCCAATTTAAGAAAATTCTTAAACAAATTTTATTCGAAACCATCGAGAACAAATAAAGATGTTTTCCCGGTCGTAGCCGTAGTTTGAAACGATTTGGTAGAGGGGCGAGGTCAAATACAAAATACAAAAATAATCACTCTCAATTCTCACACAAATCCGGAATTACAATTGATATTTATTCAGTGAAAACAAATTAAGGATAAATTGGATTTGGTTTTTCCGGAAAAATATAAATTTACAATTTAATAATTACAATTGAATAAAAGAAAAGAAAAATAAATTTCGATACAAAATGTTTCAAAAAATAAATTCAGAAATACAATGTTCTTCTGTTAACCGTCGAAATTAAATTAACAATAAAGTAACATTTTTAGTCGATCTATCATACCAAAATTGCGTAACGTTAAAGATTACTCCATTAACGTACTTTCCAACGATAAAATAATATAGATCTACATCGACAATTATATAACAATTTTTACAAACTATGGATCTCGAGATTGGACAAAAGAATATAATAGAATTCCTCTCGGCAATTCAAACTAATAAAAGACAACGACAATTCGCGAAAGAATTAAATCGTAAGACAAGACGTAACCGAAATTTTCCAAACGCGTGCGTACCCCGAAACAATGTCACTCTTTTACTCTCAAAATTCCAAAATATTATTCGCGAATATTACTCAAAACGGTACAACAAAATTAGAGCGAAACGACGGCTCACCGCTACAGTTTCAGTAGGACGAGATCCGGAAAAAGACCACGGATATTCTCTCCATCGATAATTCGGGGCGTCGAATTCTTGATCGGAACGGCTACGGCTCGAGAAAAAGACGTCCTCCGTCGTTGCTGCCCAAAACTCGAGTCCCCGATAATTGTACCGAGAGCCAATACGAGAATTAGGGTCCTAACCCCCCACCCGTTGCCTCCTCACGAGAATCGCAACTGTTTGTTCTCGAATATTCTAGAGTCTTCTCTCGCCGACCTGACCTCAACGATATATTTTGAATTTCGACGATATTTCCGAGCGACAGTTTTTGTTTCGCTGAGCGGTAATTTCAAAGATTCGTTGAGCAGCAAATTCGATGTTTCGTCCCGATAAGATGATGACTGTGACTTCTAACGAGAACACGGCAATCTCCGGAATGCTGAAAGACGCATCCTGAGTTCGACAGCTCAGGGTGAGGGCATGGAGCTAGCGACCCACGCTTGATGACCTTGAACTTCGCCATAAGCCTTTCCTCGACGATAAAACCTCCCGAAAACGACGATAATCCGATGTTCTTCGGTATAAGAGACCGTCGTTCGCTCGTACAAAATAAAATAATTCAAAATAAAATTAGTAAGTGAGAAATACGCAAGCATTTGGCCCTTCTGGATGTACTCGAGAGAAATTCTTCATCGACGAAAAACGCTTCCCTCTCGTGCCGTGCCAATTTTTAAACATTTTGGGACGTGGGCAAAATTACCACGTCACAAAGTATATTGAACACATCACTTAGTATACATCACACGCACTATAACTACGTAGTGATTTGTTAGGTTAGATTTTTTCTTCGGGAACCATTCATAATTATAACAGGTTTACGCAATTCAACGCTATATTCTTACTCGAATAGTTTAAATAAATAAAATCTCCAATTGTTGACACTGCAGATATACATATTGTAATAAACTAAATAAATAAACACTCGATAAAACCGGGAGCAGCATTCATGCGCGAATTCAGAACTTTTGAACACACGTTTCGATGTTGTAGCAATCGTACGGAAGTCATAAGACAAGCCTTACCGGGGTGTTATAAGGTAAAACTTAGGGAGGCGCTATTACAGTGAGCCCTACTAAGGCCCCATAGAGCGAACCTCAGTTGGGCATTGATTTGGCGGTACTATGGAAGGTTACTATGGAAGGCCTGATTACGACCGAATCTACTACACTGTAAAAAATTTCCGTATGAAAATTAATACACATGTATAGGAAGCTTTTATGCGGATACCGTATATGAAAATTCAGATACGCTGAGGAAAATTGAGAGACGCGGTATTTTAATGATACGAGCACTGTTCAGTAAAATTAATATACTTGTGTATGTGACAAATCATATACATGTAAGAAATGTTGACCTTGTGCATATTAAAAACACGAAACATAAACTAATATTACTATACAGGTATATTAAAGTTCATATTACCAGCATAGTAATTTTCAGATTCAAGATTACTAAATTTCAGGCACCCTATAACGTTTTCGCATTACATATGTCTACGATATTTCTAGAGATGTATCATAAAATTTGGTGATCCTTTTTGAATATTAATATACGAATGAATATTAAATAAATTCAGCTACAATGAGTTTTTAAGGGGAATACATTAATTAGCGTACTATTGTGTTCGATTTTTTAAAGTTGAAGTTCGAAATCATGCAGACATCTCAAGAAATTAGTTAGAGTGACTTATCACCACTTGATGCCGTGGCAATCAAGTCGAGCAATTGTCGCCGTAAAAATTTATATTATAATCTCAACATCCTGTGTCAAGTTTGGTGTTTACCATTTTCATGTTTTACACAATTTTCTTAGATTCGAGCGACTTGTATATATCCTCGTCCGAAGCACGTGCCTCCTATGAGAAAGTCGACGCTCTGCGCCACGCGGTGGCCAGAGCGCGAAGCACGGTGCCCACAAAGCGTTACGAATTTCCTACACTTGTGTATTAATTTTAATATTGAGATTCTTATAATTAATACATAGGTAAATGAATTTTAATACACGGATTTCTTTTTTATACTGCAGGGTATATTAATTTTCATTCCCATTTTTATACCGTATTTTTAAGAGATAGAGTTATGATGGGAAATAACATGTATCGTATTATTAACATTCATGTGTATCTTATTTTTCAGTCAACTGTCAAGAAAAGTGAAGATCATACTTTAATTTTAATACATTGTTGATAGTAGATGAATTCATATACATTTGTATTAATTATCAATCAATCATATGATTTATTTCAATGCATGTCCACAAAATTTTCAGATTTCATATCAATATTCAATGTTATGTATCTTAAATTCCATATCAGTAACCAAAATTTATGTTCATATTTTGTTCATATATATCAATATTTATATTTATGTTCATATATATCAATGGTAAATTTTGGCATACGAGTGTAATAATTTTCATTTCATACACCCGGTTTGTAAATTTCATTTACCGTTGTATTGTAAAAGTATTGTAAATTTCATATATTTTTTAACAGTGTACATACTACGTACTACTACTACTACTACATACTAGCGCTGCCCATTTTGCAACCTGATCACGGCCTAATCCCGAACAGGCAAACCCTAACAAATTTCTAGGCGGGATGGAGGACCACACAGAGCGTAAAAGTGAGAGAGAAAGGGAGAGAGACATATGAAAGCAAAACAAGCTTAAAAGAGGAGAGTTGGTGCGCGAAACCACGGCCGGTATTCCGAGCTCCATACTCCCACCTACTAATTATCGTTTTAATGCACGACAATGAGTGTCAAGAGCTCGATTTCACGTAATGGCTAGTAGAGCAAGTATACCAAATACAGATATGCAAATATGCATTATTACGACTCGAAGGTAAATATATGATGGCGCAGGCGCTTCTAGCCTTCTATCGGAACATTGGTTTACCCAAAACTGAACGAGCCCCGCCCGAAATCAAATCGAATTAATATCGCAAACCTCTTGGAGAATTAAACAATGCGCCTAAAGACACAGATGTTGTTATGCACGTGTTGGATATCGGCAAACAAACGGGCTTGACCCACATACGCTTTGTCTTTTTAAATATTGTGGGTTACAACGTTTTTAGGGTTTCATATGGATACGCAGGATCCGTTATAATTTCGTGCATCCGTTCGTCTGTCACAGGGTTATAACTCTTAATTTTCAACAGATCGAGATAAAAGTCGGTGTGCCAATCCATCTAACTGATACACGGAGAGAATTGAACTTGAAAAATTACCGTGCAGTAACAGTAGTGGGATGACAACCTGCAATTTCTAAGATTATTACTGGACAAAACACAAATTTGCATGAAAATTAAACAAAATTTCTTGTTTAAAATAGGAAATTTTACTGGAGTGTCTAGTAAATTTTGATGTCCAGTAAAAATGCAGAACATAAAATGAAAAATTGTGCGATATAAATGAAATTTTACTGTATATTTCATTATTTTATGTCTTCAAGAATGTCCTTGAAAAAGTGCCGTACTTATGACGATTACTTCAATGTTTATCTTGAAATAGTACATGAGCTTGACGGCAAATTTTACCGTGCTGCATGATAAACACTTCCGTACAAGTGTTTAAGCCAGGATAGCGTAGTATTTAAAATTTTACATTTCGTAAGTTAAAAAGAACTTTCGCTTATGAATAAATACGTTGTGCCAACTTGTCGCCACGTTTAAATATTTTACGTTAATGTTTACTGTGAATTTCACGGTCAAAATTACTGTTTCATTCTCTCCGTGTATACAAATAGACGTAATACGGGAAAAGAAAAATATGATTTTCCAGATATCACTTTCACATTTTGTTTAAGCGTGTCATTTGAAAAGGCGACCGAAATCCTACTCTTACACATTTTTTGAATTTTTTTTGATTGTATAGCGGGTGACGCATTATGACCTTTATGAACTATTAAAAGTTCGTTATCTTCGTAATTATTTGACCTAGAAAATCTGAACCAATTTACCAAACTACCTTTTTATTGGCCTCCGAACTAAAAATGATTAACATTCATTCATTAACATTGGTGAATGGCCTTTTTTGTGAAGGAAAGAACAGAAACAGTTTCTTTAATTTTGGAAGGAAGTAAAGTTATTTTTTTATATTATTTTCTGATCTGTTAAGATCAATATATGATCCTACTTTTGCGAGATCCAACTCATGATGTATCTCATTTTAAGAAATATTACGTTACCTCGTTATGCGTCTATCTCATACAGATTGAATGGCTGCTATCTTCGAAATAACTTTCGTCCTTTTGATGCATTGAAATTGAAATATGGTAGATTTTTTTTCACGATTAACGAGGCGAAGCTTTTCGGCTTGAAATTCAAGATTCGTGCGGTTTTTCAGTATTAGTTTTACTTTGCAGATAGAGTTTGATGTAGTACATAAGGTAAAGGAGAAGTATCACTAAATCAAACTTCAACTTCAAACGTACTGTTTTTATTATCACACTTTGTCTTTTTTTTAAAGATCAAACGTTCTGTTTACTAAATAAAATTCGCGTTTGTAAATGTCCTTAATAAATACGTATTCATGTAAATTCGTATTCTGATTATTTCTCAGGGTAAATTGCCTCAAAAGATCCAAATTCGAGACATTTAAAGTTTTTATTTGTGCTCCGCATATTAATGAATGTGTGTGTGTGTGTTTTTTTTTGTTCAAGTTTTTATCGAGAGGCCAGCCCGTATTTTCGTCTTTACACAGCGATCGATCGTATAAGAGCAGTGCGTAAACCGTACAAGATAAAGTTCCTTTTTACGCTGAACCATATTCAAACACGTCTGACGAGCAAAGTATGCTCAAAACTTTCAGTCTTTGCGAAACTTATCGTACAGTTTCTTCAGGCAATATCTTGCTTTTACCATTTATCATTTTTGTGCTCCTTTTTAGCTGTTAATTTTGAAGGAATGTGTTAGCTAGCTTGCTCAAACACTTTTCAAGAAAGATAGAATAAGAGAAATCGAATTTGTGGAATTCTTTAGTTCTCATGGAGTGAATAATGTAACAATTATTCTCAGTCTTTTTTTGTTAACTGTTTAAGGCCCGAAGCATATTTATAATTAGAAATATGCGAAATTCGATAAAATTTTAATGCCCGCATAAATTTAAGCTAAAAGTATTACTGAACTACGAATGCTGGTTCAACAGACTAACCAAATTTCAGTCTGGTAATTAAAATCGGTCTCGAATTACGAAGCATTTATTTCTGATGCACCCTCATTGAATGCGCACGTCAGCACCAGTTCCGATGTTTCTTCGAGCATATACAATATTCTAATTATGTCAATTACTCGAAATAGTAGAAAATTACCGGGAAATAAGAGGTTAAATCTGAATTTTTCTATAATTTCACGATATTTTGAATGAGCCTGTGTTGTTAAGTGTAAAAATTGATTTGTTTGGACGAAAAAAGATTTATCTTTTTCTCCGTCAAAAGGCGTTGTTTAAAACGAGCTTAAAATGTGACGAAAAAAATTGTTCACTTTGGTCGTTGATGGGAAAGATTGAATATTGAATACTTCCGTCACCAGTGCGTCAATTCAGTGGGGGCTGTGAAAAGGTCCCGATCAGGATTCCCTAACTTAGTTAAGGCCCTTGTGCGAAAACCAATACTGGCCCCTGAAAGGGCGGTCACTCTTTTTAAACAAGGGCTTTTAAAGGCAAATAAGTCGAGGACTTTATCACTAGCCCTGTCGGAGTTCTATCAAAAATTGAACATTTAAAAAAATCTTTATTTTTTAATTGGAATTTAATTTCCGATCATATTGGTCATATTTCACTATTTCCATTACTCCTGGCACTAATTTACGCAGAAATATTTTCCTACCTACACCGGGATTCTATCCTACTTACCTACATATCTGTAAATCCAACCGCATACGTATGCTACCATTAGGCTATAGTCTCGTTGAAAAAAATTGGTTAAAAAATGTAAAATACCTAGCATTCCAGAATCTTCGAACAAATAATTCAGAATCTCTATATGGCAAAGTAAAAAAGTTTAAAAAACATTTTAATAAAAACAACGAAATGAAGTAAATTCAATATAAATTATAATAATAATTTTTTACTATTATATAATTCTTTAAAATTATCAATATAAAGAGAAAAAAATATTCAAATTCTTAATATACCCGACAAAATATATGCGTTCATACAAATTTTCCAATTTTCGAAATCAATAAGGCTTCGATTTTTTTTTGCCTTATCAGGGCCCGACTTAATTTTGATATAATATTTCTCATCATTTGGATACGGGCAACCCTGTTAGAGCCCAACTAGGTCCTCAATGGGCTGCGTTAAGAGTGTCATATTTTGGATCACTAAGGCTCCGAAACTTTCGCCTTATCAAGATCCGACTTGGTTCTGCCATAATATAACAATTCCTTGGAATGGGGGCCGCCCTAGTGAAGCCCGACTAGGTCCTCAATAGGTTGCTTAAAAAGTGCCATGTTTTAAATGATTTTGGCGACCCTGCCATTACTCTGTCGGGGCATAACCTGGCACTGTTGTGGCAATACTTGATAGGATATCCATGTCCAAGCCCTTCAAGGCCTCGATTCAGGTTAGGGTTGCCCTGTCAATTTGACGTACGGGCAGAGATATTCGCTAGATAAAAATCCTGCAAGTTTTGCAGGGCCTGAATTAAAAGTAATAAAACTTGATGTTAGTAAAGTATTCTTGGAAATGCTTTATTCACAAGAAGCGAGAAAGTAGAAGTAACGCTTTCAAAATGGCAAATATAGGTTCAAGGAGTATTTAAACACGATCAGCTTTTACGAGACTGAAATGTCGTTGATTTGAACTCGGTTCGTAAGATAGTGGCAAAAAGTGCGGAAGATGTGAGTACCTATTTGTGTGCATAAGAATAACGCCCAGCAACAAGCAGGAGAAAGATAAAGAAAAAGGGAGAGAGAGAGAGAGAGAGAGAGAGAGAGAGAGAGAGAGAGAGAGAGAGAGAAGATAGGAAGGGAGGAAAGTCTCTGGGATAAGCTTGCCAACCAAGGACAGAATACTGTGAGACAAAGAGTATACCGACACGAACTAGAATGATATACATGTATATGCAATATGAACCCAATATGTGTATCGAATTACACGGGATACGCGTTTACTGTGGGTGTGTCGAAGGAAAGGGGTACACGTGCGCGAGATCTGTTTAAAGGCTCGTTTAACCGTAATAGACTTAACCCACAGCGTAGCTAGTACACGTAATACTTATAGCAGGGATTAAAGTTTGCTCAAGAGTGATCCACTGGACTGAGTGATAGCAAGAGAAGAGATTTGTGGTTGAGTTTGATCCATTCCAGAATTACATTATATTTTTGTCACGTGCACACCAAGGCAATCTTTCGAATACTTAATTTTTATGAAAAATCGCTCAATCATCGCACATCGCGCTTGGATCCTTTGAGAAAAAAATAATACATGTTTAAACCAACTATCGTAATTTAATCGAGACAAATCGGCGTGCAAATTTTAAAAGTCGTTTTTAATGTACATCCAGTGCTCCAATTGATCAAAAAATAAATTAACGATATCAATGGTGATGTTAACACAGAACGACAACACTTGCAGCGATGGATTCATGAAAAAATCGACTGGTGTACATTTATTTTCGACGAGTTGACTTTTTTCATTTTCAAAAATGCATTTTCTTAATAATTATAGTGAAACAATAGAGTTTTTGCCGAATTCATGGTTACCAGTACTTTTTTGGCTGTCTCGTTTTGCAATTAAAGTCGAATTATTTTTATTGCAGTGTTGAATTTTCTTTAATTACAATAACCGAATTTTTCACTATGAAATTATCACAATTAAATCACTTAGAATATTGATCGCTGTACACATTGTTATGTCTGTCCCAGTAATATCTAGCTCTTCCTATAATCAATTAAACCTGGGCAATTTGTATTAAACGATTGCCCAAAATTTAGCAGGGTTTAATTACAGTCGAGCTTAATAGAAGACAGTATATAAACATTAAATATGGATAGAAAATCCTCTTGGTATCAAACATCTGTTTAAATAAAATATGGGAATTGGAAATAATAGGATAATCAGTCGCAATTAAATTAATTCTATATTTTCTTTAATTTGAAGCGCTCATTGAAATGTGATGAATTCCAATGATTGAAAAATTGATTATAAACATAAAATCTCGATTAAAATTTGATCTATTATTTTGAAGCTTCAACGAATAGTAATCAGAAGCCAAATAAAGATCTTTAGAAATGAGATTTTCTAAAACAAACACGAATATCCAGAATCGATATAAGTTGAATAAAAAATTAAAATACATACAAAACAGAAAGAAAAAGGTTAAAACGTGAGTTTATAAAATAAAGATTTTGCGTCGATGAGGTAAAAAAAAGGCTGACAACTGTTTACTCTCTTAATTTTGTCACCCCCAGGTGCTGGAGCCTATTGGAGTCAAGCTTGGAAAAGAGAGAAAGGAATATGAGAGCAGAGGAAAAGCGAGTGAGGCCTAGTCGTTCGAAGCTTGCGGCGAGCTTACAGGTGTCTCCCCGGGTAAACTGTCTTCGTTCACAACACGAACGCAAGCTGAGCGCTCCCGCGTTCCCTCTCTCCACAATTTTTTCAACCCTCCTTCCTCACCCTCTTGCTTCAACGAAGCCCGTGCCTCGTTACTCGGCTTACGCTTTGGTGAACCACTTGAAACTCTCGGACAACGACCGCGCTAACGTTATAACGGACGATGTTCGTTAAGAAAAATATGCTTCCGTATCCTAATTATTTTAAAAACTCGGAAGAAAAAAGAAAGGAAAATCTCGCCATATCATTTTTTCTATCTTCGTCAATGCATTTAAATCGTTAAAGTAACAACATGATGAATCTTATTTCCAACTCTCACTTTGGGGTTGTATTTTGTAATCTAAATCACCGAAAAATCACTTACGAGGTCGAAGTGTTGCGTCTGAATCTCGATGTTGGCTAGAAGTTCTCTCAGCCGTAGACCATCACAATTTTTCGGTCCCCTCAAAATGCTCGTTAGCCTTAAAACGCACGACGAATTCTTCCCTCAAGCCACAACGGCGAGGCGTTGATACTTCGGAGTTTCCAATATGCCATTGACCGACAATGCTCGCAAATTCGTAAATCTCAACGTTTTGATGTCGCAACTAAATGAGGCTCTCGTTGCCTCAACAACAACAGCAACAAAAACAACGATAACGACAACAAATACGCGCTACCGGATACTCAACATTGAGCTGCTTGAGCGGTTTTTCAGATTGCATGCTATCCAAAGATTGGATACTCTTTGTGTTTGGGTAACGAGATAACTAATGAGGAATTTGAAAATAGAGGAAAAAGCGCCGAACACGTTGGCCGATCGTAAAGTTTTGTATTTCAAAAGATCTCTCCTTTTCTCCCTAAAGAATTCCAGTACAGATGTTTTGTAAGTTTATTCTGAAAATCCACAATTGAGCTTATTATTTGCTCATTTCTTCAATGAACTCCACCCCTGGGGATTTACCCGGCTGCATCATTTTTCCAAAATTCTTCGGCGATTAAACGGAGTCTTCGCGAACGTGCAACAATCATACAATAGTTTTAATCACGTTACGTTGTTCGTTATGACGAATAAATATTGATAGTACATTAACGGGACATGCGATCCACGTTAATCCTGAGATTGCCGGACGCACTTTCACAACTGTTTCGTGTTACTTATCTTTAAACTTTGTTTGTGTTGTGCTATGTGCATATACGTAATTTAATGAAGATTATACTGGTTTATCTTTTGGTAATGAAACACAGGCACAAACACGCGCACGTAAACAGGCACACGCGCACGCACACACGCACACACGCACGCACGCACGCACGCACACAAACACGATGATGTTGGAAATGAGGCACGGGCAGTCGAACGAACGAGAGAGATCGCGCGTGTCGAGTGAGGAAAAAAGGGTGAGAACAACAAACGGGTGACCCGTCAACCAAACGAAAAACCCAAGAAGCCCCGTTAGTCGCTGTATCTCTCTCTCCCTCTCGATGCCGCGAAGCGTTGCAACGGAACTGAGGACCACAGGCTCCGTTCCCGAGGTTGGATACCCGTTTGGTACCCTCGTTGCTCACGAATTGGAGCAGCACCTGCGATATCAGCGGTCCAATGACGGACGCCTGAGGAGGGGAACAAACCTCCCTCTTTCTATGTGTATATACACATATAAGTCTATTCATACGTACGTATACTATGGGATAGATGTATACAACATCCACCCCCATACAACCAAGGGGAAACTGTGTGTACCAGGCATTGGTGGACGGTGGGATGCTGAGCGAGAAAACGAGAGAAAAATCAGCTCGCTGTTAAGGCAGTTGGAGTGAAGCGAGAGAGATTCTCGTGTATGAAAGAGAGATGAAGATAGTGAGGGAAAGAGAGAGAGAGAGAGAGAGAAGTAATGGAATATAGAAAAAGAGGAATCATGGCTAACAGAGAGAAAAAGAGAGATAGAGAAAGAAAGAGGATGCTGGGGGCTCTACGCGTGGGACTGCGCAGGAACAGTTTTCCTCGAGTCTCGGGTACATCCACGAGAGCACCAGACAACTCGAGTTCTTCTTTATACCTTCCCTCGTAAACTAGATATGGGACAAACGTTGTTTTCATTTTCTTTTATCGTTTTCGCAATGCTTATTAGCTCAACGGGGGCTCTCTTATCGTCCGATCTTTCTATTATCGTTTACGGTAACTTGCATTTCATGTTTTCATTGCAAACTAGGACCGGCATACTGTTGATCTTTTGTAGTACGTAAACCGGCACCGGCTATTCTAGATATAGAGAGGGTTACAATTTCGTCGAGAATTATTGTGTGTGTGTGTGTGAGAGAGAGAGAGAGAGAGAGAGAGAGAGAGAGAGAGAGGGAGGGAGTGATGAGGTTTTATATTCAAGATTACAAATAATTCCAAGAACTTTGCATCTTCCAAGATTCCTTCATATGTCACTATATTTTTAGCGCGAGAATTCGAAAGTTACTGGGATACGGAGAGAAAGAGAGATCGCGAGAAAGGAGGTCGAGCTTTTCTGCTCGCTATATCCACCATAGGAAGAAAGGGCGAGAGAAAATTCACTCCCTTTCTGTCTCTCTCTCCCTCTCTTTCTCGTTGGAGAAGCGTAACGGAGTTCCCGCGCGCGCGGTGAAAAGACGCGCGCGCGCTACGAGATTTTCACGTAAAAGCTGCGGACTGGACCACCACGCATCCCTCCTCTCCTCAACCGTACCTCCTCCTTCCCACCTCATCTAATTTCACCTTCTGCTCTCCCTTCTTCCCCCTCGTCCCTTTCCACCATCGTTGGAGCCACCACCATCGTTGCTCTATCCACCATCCAAAGACCACCCCCCCACCCCTCATCCACAGATCAATATTGTGCCCAGCGTACAGCGCGTAGGTACACGGGAACTCTCATTCTCTTGTGCTAGAGCTTTCTGCTCTCTCCTGCGAGTGGCAACGATCTCGCGGGTTTTCCCATATTCTCTCTCTCTCTCTCTCTCCTTCTTTTCTTCTCTTGCTTTTCCCCATCATACATGAACCGTATCATGGGCAATGGCGATTTCCCCCGTCAGGATCACCGACCCCCCCCCCCCCCCCCCCCGAGAATACATGAAGCATCTACGTCGATGTTATTCTTCCTGAAGAAAATAAGAGAGAAAATGATTACATGATCGCTAAACCGACAACTCACTGCTGCTGAGCCACCCTAACTTCGCAATCTGCAGCAACAGGACCCTCTCGCCCGCTACATATACAGCCCACGAATACCAACACTCTTCTATATCTGTAACCCAGTTTTTCGATCAACAGGAACATAAAAACGTGGGTACCGAATTACGCGACGTTACTGACTCGTTTACAAACATTTTTTATTTTTATTTTCTGGTATATGCACTACGGTTTTTATTTATAAGCAGAAGCATAAAAAGGTGGCTACGAAATAACGAGACATAAAGCTTTCATTAATTATCTGCTAAAAAAGCCGTGCTCTAATCGGATCAGCTTTTCTCTTGCATGTAGGCACAGTTTTTCGATTATCCGGACGCACAAACGTGGCTACTTAATAACGAGCTGCAGCGAACTTGATCAAGAGCCGCGGGAGCGGTTCGACGCCAAGTATTAAAAAAAATTTTCGTTTTTTTTTTTATACATCATTTTACATTTTTCTTCTCTATGTACTTTGCTGCTTCGTTATAATCACGAGGTAACAACGTGGCTGTAATATAACGAGCCATAAAAGAGCTTTTTACTAATTTTCCATTGGTAAAAGCTCTACTTTAAAGAGCTACGTTTTTCCCTTATGTTATTGGCAAGGCTTTACTATCAATTAAGACCGCAGACATGAGTTAAGGAAATATTACGAAATAGTATTTGTCAATTTTCTTTTCCTGAAACCTTCTAAGATCATTTTTACGGTATAGCATCTCGTAATTGACAATAAAAATTATTCGGAGTAAGGATTTCCGGTACGTTTATTTCATTAAGACGATTGAATAGAAAAATACTTTTACTTGAAATTGCAACTGATATGGTGTTCCCATGAGCTTTCTGTGGAGCTCCTTCTCGATGTATCTCAACGCTGATATATCCTTTGTGACGAGAAAATGCGCACGCGTCGAACATTGCCGTTCTGACACTACGTTACATGTGTACGTACTACGCTTGTCTCCAGGCCAGCACTTCCAATGAATGCAGGCGTGCTCTTTCTATTCATGCCTTGGAAGTTGATGCTATGCTGAAGTCGAGTAGCTCACCTTCACCATGCTTTTCATCGCATCTCCCTCTTCTTTTATCCTGTCACGGTATGAACGCCGGTGTACAAAAAAAATGAGGAAATTTTTTTTTTAATCCCTCAATGAGTTTCCCGTTCTCCTGCGACGGAAATTTGTCACGAAAAATCTGCGCGCGCTTACAATAATCTTTAGAGCCTTGATAAATCCGTTGAGCCATCATTATTCTCTTGTTTGCACTCTCATTTTGAATTGTTTCAATATTATTGTTCTTCGGCTAATTAATATTTTTAATTTCCTATATTGTCGTTCGAATAAATGTTTTTTTCAATATGAGATTTCATTGGAAAATTGAATTTTGGAACAAAATACGATCAATTTTTAATAATTCAAGTATTACGAAATTAATGTGATCAAAAATTTCGGAGCACTTGACAGAATATATTTAAGGGGACCGTATGGTCTAGAAATTTGAAAAAATCGATTTTTTTTTTTTTCGATATGTCGAAAGTATAGTATCTCAAGAATATACTGTGAAATTTTCATGCGGAAATTCTCAATATTACAGCTTCTACAGCCCATAACGCAGGTAGAGAGCGGTCCGCGACACGAAAACGTTCAAAGCCTTATTGGACACAAAGCCTTACGGGGATGATTTTTTAGTTTGCAAAAAAGAATGTGTTTTGCATGTTAAAAAACGTTTGTACAAACGTGCTGTTGATGCGAAAAAAAAACATGCACAAATAAAGAAAGCAACAAAGAAATTGACAGAAAAAGAAGAGGGAAAAAAGACACAGCGGAAATCGATAAATAAAACACCGAAGCGTCAACAATTGACGAATAAATTATTGCAAGAGCTGTCAACTTATTACGGTCTAGCAATTAGACGTAATTCAGATTCGACTGAAGGGATGAGAAGTGAAATATGGGCAGCATATTATCACAAAATTTCAACAGATGAAAATCCGCAACACTCGTACTGTCCTCCAGGTTCCGAATCGTGGTGCAAGTGGCGTCAAAGTGAGGCTGCAGGTACTTTAGACACCTACGAGCACCCACCTGCTCTGTGCGATGAAGCACAAGAGATATTAAAACCAATTTATGAAGAATTGACAGCAGAGACTTTATTGGAAAGGTGTATTGGCAGTAATACGCAGAACAATAACGAAAGTTTCAATGCTTGCGTGTGGCACCTTGCGCCGAAACATCTGTTTGCCGGAAAAAAAATCATTGATATTGCCACTCACATTTCCGCTTGCATATTCAATGAAGGATTTGCATCCCTATTGAAAATAATGGAGACCATGGGCATAACAATCGGGCCACAAGCGGAGCAACTAGCGCAAAACCGAGACGAGCTGCGAGTATCGAGCGCCAACCGTAGGAGCACGGACAACTCCAAAGAGGCTCGGACAGCTCGAAGAAATGAAAGGAGTGAGGAAATCTTGAATTATGAACGTTCCGAAGGAATCCTATATGGTGCCGGAATCGCGGATTAACTGTAAGTATTCAAAATTTGCTCAATTTTTGAAAATATCTGTACCTCAAACTTTAAACTCATTTATCTCGAAACGACTTTTTTCGGCACTGCGCAGGTGAAAACAAAAAAACTATTCAACCGAATCACTTGCAATTTGGATATGTTGTTCACAACATGTATGGCTATCGTCGGAACTACAATCATAATTTTATTTAAATAATTTCTTATTGTTTATACTAAAAAACTAGTGAAAAAAAACCCGATTTTACGAATTTTTTTTCAAAAGCGCGCCATTTTGTCAATTTTTAATTTTTTCGATTTGTTCTAGTCCCGACCATAACTGCACTCTTTCTGATTAAGAATCTTCTTGAATTTTGTGTTTCAGATGAGTAGAAGTCTCGGATCGATCTTTACCGTCCGGGTCGGATTTTTCGAGAGGGTCGTCTTCAATGCCAATTATATGATAATAAACACTGTTTTTAAAATTAAAAAAAAATTTTTTTGTATACTTAATAAAGGTAGTAATAAACCCGAAAAGTTAAAACATCGATTTTTAAATTTTTTAAGGCAAAAAAAAAATCGTGAAAATAGGTGAAATTTTCGTGCTCTAGACCATACGGTCCCCTTAATTAACGTTTAATATCAAATAACACCTCTTTATCATATATTTTAAAATGTGTCTCCAAATCTTGCAAAATTGACGTTACAACCAACTCAGAATAACTCAAAATAGCATGGAGCGATAAAAAAAATTGCATGAAAGTCTTAAAAGACTCTTGAAAACAGACGTCGAAGTAAACTCCACAAGAATTGCGGACGCCGTAGCGCCACCAGTATCGCGCATACGAGTAATTGCGAGGAATAGCTCGTTCGCGTTATTCTTTTGGTCCGATTCAATTTGGATCAAGAAAGCTGACTTGAGAAATCGAAACGTCCACATTAAGAGTAGATGATCACTCAAGAATGCGTCGATAAGTACGGGAGAGATTGAAGATGGTGGACGAGTGAACGTGACAGAGATAGATTCTCCTATGTGCTCTTAAGATGAGAAATATCGCCATTGGTGGTTTTTCGCAGTGAAAAATTGGTTACCAATTGAAATTGGTCTAATATAGATTTCGAGCTAATCAACAGCGATACTTTCGCTATCGACAGGCAACATCGACAGGCAAGCTGAATACAAACGATAGAACCAAACACATTGGATTCTTTTGCATAAATTGGGATTGCATTCAATTTTTTCTTCGTATAACTAAACAGCTCGTCGAGTTCTGATTTTTAAGATTTCGTTTGAAGACTTGGTGTCAAGACTCTGTAGCATCTCATGACAAAACCTCACAATATTCAGTTTCAATATGATTTTATTTTTAGAATCCTAAGAAAATCATAGCTCCAAAGTTCATATTTCATTTCATTTCAGCTACGGTAATCATCGGGAAGAGTATGTCGCGAAATATACTGGTAGTTTACCGGTGCATTTTTGAGTGTTTTACAGAAAGTGACATCAATGCCTTGAATTATATTCTGGAACGCAGATTGCATTGTGAAACCATGCTTGGCGTCGTTAATTCGTTTATTACTCATTCCTTCATGCAGTGCATGTTTTTCTTTAACGTTTTTTTCTCCTCCCAGGTCGATAAAAGTGTGCTGTCCGTTTGATGGGAAAAAAAGAATATGAGCTTCCGAATCCTCATGCATTTTACAGGGATGTTTGGCTATAACGAAACCGCAAGAGCAATTCATAACACGATCTCTCGATAGAGCCACGCTTTTGTTCGTAAATAAATTATCATTGGTAAATGTTCCAGAGCATCTGTATATAAGGTATAGATAGACAGATAGTGTGTGGGTAAGAGAAAGAGAGCCAAAGAGGATTTTATGTTGTGTCTATATACTTAGGATGCATTGTAAAAGTTTAAATAGCAGCCCTGGCATACGAAGTGGGTAGTAGAGAACGCCAAAAACCCGAGTGGCTATTCCTATCCACGTGGCACTATAGACATTTTACGTAACCCAAAAAATTGTTAAATAAATTCAACTTATTGATAACTCGAAAATTGTTGAGTAGATCGATAATAACAATAACCTACAATTGCAGTAAAAAAAACAACCATTTTTATTAGGTGTACAAATAAGTTTTAGGAAACTTCCATTCCGTGTCATAAAAGTAATTCAAAGTAACTGAAAGTTACCTCTTATATATGATATGGTGACGCTTGTTATCTAGTATCGAAACATAAGGGTGTCAGAAACATAACCTTTAAATTCTGTCAATAAAACATGCAGACCGATAAGTTATTTATTAGTCACTGCATTCGCTATGAATTCCATCAAGGAAAAAGTATTAGGAAAGCATGTGAATCGATTTGTTCTATTCTTGGGGACAATATTGTATCTAAAAGTACATGTGGGTATTGGTATAAGCGATTTAAAGAAGGTAATTTCGACGTTAGCGACCATGAACGTACTAGGGCCCCTGTAATGGTGGACGACCAGGAACTGCAAGCGTTGCTTGGATGAAAACTCTTGCCAGACGGAAAAACAACTTTCAGAACAGCTTGGAGTAACTCAATAAACTGTTTCCTATCGCTTAAAAGCAATGGGAAAGATTCGAAAAGGAACAAAGTGGGTGCCACACTTTTTGACTCAAGAAAATAAAAATAGCCGTCTTGACATATGTTTGAATCTTTACAACAAGCAACATGGGACATCTTTTTTGTGGAAAATTATGACCGACGATGAAAAATGGATTTATTTTGATAATCCGAAACGCAAATATCATTGGGTTGACCCCAGCGAGCCGACAACATCGACGCCAAAGCGCAATATTCATTGTAACAAGGTCATGCTGTGTATATGGTGGGATATGAAAGGCATTATGAATTTCTGAAACCTGGACAGGCAGTTACTGCCGATCGCTATAGTTAACAATTAATATGATTGAACCAAGTAATTGAACAAAAACGTCCATTTACTAGCAAAGGAAAACGTCCAGTAAAACTGCTCCATGACAACGCCAGGCCTCATGTGGGTAAACCGGTCAAGGATACGTTAATGGCTCTTGGATGGGAAGTTGTACCACATCCGCCATAAAATAAATTTTGAATTTTTGGAAAAGTGTCCTAAAACTTATTTGTATACCTAATAAATTACAGGTGAAAAGCTGAAGAGAAAAAATGCAACGTGTCAACGTTCAGAGGGAGGTTCACTTTTTGCCACAAAGGCGCATAAGGTCCATTAAAAAATAAAGATATTTTTTTAGGAATTTATTTTGATGTACATCGATCCAAAAACACCGAAAACAACGATTGTTTTCCCAGCTGTTTTATCCCAAAATATCGTGAGAAATTTTTAAAAAATAATTTTTTATCGTTATCGGTTGAGAGATCAGATTTGTTTCAAAATTATTCGAAAAGCTAATTGAAAAAGAAAGAAAATTTTTTTTTTTTAATTTATTGTGATATATCGATGTTGAGATTAGAGCATTTTGAAAGTTGACACCCCTCAAAACACCACTTTTTTATATATTGGGATGACTTGGCGCGAAGGTTACAGTTACGGGCACCTTCGAAGTTCGAAGTTATAGTGTTGGTCCCCAAACACGTTGTGAGCACACCTTAATGCCGAATTTTCATTCTACCGATGAATTTTACGTGGAAACCAGTCCATTGATTCATAAATAGGAAAGCACAACTTTGGAGTTATCACAATTTTACTTGTACGCCTACAAAAAGATTGCACTACATTCACGATCGGCGATGCAAGTAAACCTTATATCACGTGGCGTTCTATGACAGAATCCTCCACCGTTTCAGTATTCGTGATCGCAAAAACCTGAGTTTCTTGCCATTTTTCCTTTTACCAACGAGCAAAAAGCGTCAAATCATCAGGCAAGTTTTCGGTTTACCCGAGAGAGGTAAAAACCCTCATTCGCAAAAGAAAAAAGAAGTTGGCGACAAGATCCTCTTTGACCTCGAGTGTTTACCATCGCACTTTTTGACGCTTAGGATAGGAGCGAAGCGCAGGAATTCAATAAAATGCAAACACGATGGGACAGTGTCAGCGCTTCGCTGTACCAGAAACTTTTATCGAACGCCAAACTTTCGCCCTACAATATATCGCTAAGTATTAGTTCGTATAGATGTATGTGCGCATATACTGTACAGTATCCTCTTGTATTGTCGATTTAAACGGTACTTTTTTTTGTTTCGGTACCATGTGCCGGACAAAGCTCTATAGAGCTTGAGGGACAAGTGGAAAATATCGGTGTATATACGAAAAATCTGTGTCGTGGTACAAATATTAAAAATATTGGGGCAAATATTAAAAATCACAACATTCAAGACGAAACATAATGAAGATAGTTTCGTTCTAAAATATCACTCAAAACTTGTGCTCGTAGAAGATATATAGCACACGCAAGATTTCTTCCAAAACTGAACTGCAGGAGAATTTTTTATTAAAAGAATAAAAGTTCATTACAAATATGCTAAAATATAATACTTTCCCGTGACATTTAATGACAGTGATATTTAATCATTCACTAAATTTTAGAATGATTAAATGTCACTGTTATTAAATATCAGAAAACTTTTATATTTTAGCATATTTGTAATAATTTTTTAATAAAAAAATTAGTTAGTTTTAAGTAATTTTAAATAAAAGGTTTAGTTTATTTAATTATTCTGAAGTTTAGTGAATGATTAAATGTCACTGTTCTAAATTTAGTGGCCAAAATTGAGTCCGTTCTTAAGAGAAGTACAACGATAAGAGGACCGAGGACTACAGAACTCAGTAAAACATATGCAGCTTACCGGCGGGGGGAAAAAACATTTTTCAATAAAAAAAAACCTTTCATTATGTTCTGGTATTGATGCGTATCAACTTAAAATTAATGACAATATCTAATTATTGTTACAATAGTTTATGGCTTCCGGATGGATACCATTTAGAGTTTTTCAACGTATTGCCGACGTCTCGCAAACGTTACAGCTTGCATCATTAGGGCTGAGAGCTCCGATATCGAAGCTCCCTGGTCTCAGGTAGTCCTTATGTCCACTTTCTCAGAGACCCGGGACTGAGACCAGGGAGCTTTAGTATCTGAGCTCTCAGCCCTGATGATGCAAACTATAACGTTTGCAAAACGTCGGCAATATGCTGAAACTCTACACGGCATCCATCCGGAAGTCATAAATTATTGTAACAATAATGGTCGTGAAAGCCTCAAAACTAGATATCGAATTATTGTTATATATAGAAATATTACGCATAATATCATGCTTTTCCATTCCTGGACAATCGGGGTTTTTCCAGCAGGAATATTAGTCCAAAATGGGACACGAAGCTACCGTGTTCAGATGCAACTAAGCCCCAGAATATTCTTAATGGCGTATTTTACTGCAAGCGGGTATAAATTAGTACAAAAGTTCAAATTCCTTCATGACTCAGATTGAAAATACAAATTTAATAATAGGAAACGTGATGAAAAAAATAATACTCTAAATGTACGAGGTCTCTCAGTATTATAGGAAGAAAAATATTTGCAGTCTCGAGTCCAATCAAGAATGTTCGGTCGATAGAATATAAAAAAATTATTTACCCTGAAAGTCAGCCGAGACTTCTTTGATTAAAGAATATCAAATCAATATCATTTCTCATCCCTCCTCTTTTGTGTAATGAGTTTTGGAAGCACTCGTTATAAACTCACTCTTAAGAATTTTGCCATAAAAATTTACCAAGATTTGCTACTGTTTGCACGAAAAACTTTGGAAATAAATCGATTCAAATATTAATTGAACTCCTAAGTTTTTCGTCTTGAAATTTAAATACCTGCAATGCTTAATTTTATAAACCATTTGCAGCCATTGAAAATGTACGGCGATCATATAATATTTATGTAAATGTAATTACTTTTCATAATTCCAGAAGTAATTGAATTTTAATATTAACCGTAAAACAGCTTCGAATCTATGAAACGGATTTTAACCTTTTATTAATCATTTATAACTTGCCGATACTCAAGGCCTCGCTCTGGTGGTAAAAAAATATGTCATGTAATTTAATTTTTTAATCGAATCGATGATTTAGGTATTTTTAAATCAAAATACGTTAAAATAAGCTACTCAAGAAAATATTAAAAATTAAAAATTAAATCCGGGATTTTATATCCTTACAAAAATGACCGTAGAGTTTTTTTTATTTCGAATTCAATAAGTTTTTGAATTATCTTCAATTTTCGGTTTGTTGCGATTTGTTTACCACTAAAAATCAAAATGCTATCTAGCTAAATTATTAAATTTGTACTTGTACAGATTCCCTATTGTATAGATTCCCTATATGAAAACTATTGTCAATATTTTACAGATTCCCTGTTGAAAACTATTGTCAATATTTTACATTTCAATAAATCAAATCTGTAAAAAAATGTAAATTTATACGTGGTACTCAGGTTTTGTAGCCATGACACCCGATCCGGCGATCTTCGTTCCTGAAAAAACGATGACTGCTCCTTTTCATTCATTTTACTTTTTCGTCTTCGTTTTATTCACTTTTACCGAATTTATCATCACTTCGTAGTATCGTACCGAATAATCGTCATTATTTTTTTCGTCATTAAGGTAGTTCCCCCACAAGATCGTTGAATTAAGAAACGGTTGAAATTTGACATACGTGTTATTTAATACGTTATTCAAAAATCTGTGCAATTTTAACAAGTTTTACCATCCTGAACCCAAGATATTTATACTTGAAGTTGGCTCGATTAACACGTAACATGTGGGCCATGCATGGGCAAACAGTACGTTATTAATTCTACCGTCAAAACTGAAATCAAGAAGTTGATAAAAAACGAGGAGGAGCAAGAGCAGGATGTCATGAATATTGTGAAAAAACATCAAGATGATTTACTATCTAGTTGAAAAGATATAACCTCGAGAAGTACTACGGTTTTGGCCTTATACGAGATATTCTACAAACAAACGAGCGCGAGTGCGAGAGATGTAACTTTTTTCGTGTATTGGGGCATAGCCCGGACAGTTCCGGCAAAAAGTTTACTCGCAATGTCAGATCAAAAACACTTATAGAATAAATTTTACGACAGTAGATGATATTTGTCGTATTATCTATTAGTACCGAGTCAATATTGTGTGCTTTTTAAATTTATTTACTACGAATTATCAACCCTTTACACACATATGTAACGCACATACGGTATGTAACTTTTGGTTGAGGTTGTCGCAGGGGAACTACCTTAAACATTTCCTTTTTCCGGTCGTTTTTTTAAAGACGAACTTCATTTTTTTCGCCATAAACGTCACTCTACGAGCGTGAGAATAAAAACAATCGAGAAGCGATCGTAATATTTTTTCGTGTTATTCAAAAAAATATGACTGCACCCAATAAAACATTAATATTAAACGTTTAAATATTTTTTAAATAATGAACGAACGATAATAATATAGTGATTTTAAACCGTTTCGTGACAAACGAACTCTTGCACGATTAAAAAATATTTCGGAGTTGAAAAACAATAAAATAAGATATCTTTGTTCTTCTAACTCGAAACATATATTTTTTTTTTTTTTGACAATAAATTGTCTTCACACAAATGAATAGGCTGACGATAAGTGACAAAAGGTGCAATGACGACCTGTACCAAATGTTCGTGGAGAATCGAGCGTGCTCACGTGGGTGCACGCGTGCCCGGTCGTTTGCGTCCTATTGTTAGCATTTGTACTAGTAACAATTATTCATAATGCTGTACATAGCTGCGGTTATACATGCATTGCGTTGCGTGCAGCGTTTGCAGCAGCTGGGTTATATGCTTGGTCATTACCTGAACGACTTCGATACGATGCAGGAATCTGCATCGTGTACGGAAGTGGCTGCCTACAGTGTAGAATTATAGCGTTTTCCGTGTATTCTTGCCGACAACCCGCATGGCTTTACGGCTTGCGTGCGTTGGTGCGTAGCGTTGCGTAGCTTGCGTTGCATGTATGGTTGCATCTTAGCTTGCTTGCGTAGACGCGTGCGTGGGAGTATAAACACGATTCTCGAAGCTGTGACACGAGCATCATTAGGCTGTCTGTCACTTAAAGCCCTTGCCCACAATGCTATTTTTTGTGAATCACAGAAATTTCAAAAATAATTTGTGCGTAAATTTAGCACGGAAAATAATATCGTGTTCAAAAGGCTTTCCTATCAGCTTATCCATTCGCTTGCGTGAAAAAAACCCATAGATAAAAAAATTGAAAAGTCATAACAATACACAAAGGAAAGAATCGTTTTTTCAATTATTTTTCTACTTTAATATTTTTCTCAACGTGTTATCGTGCAATCATTCGTTTTCGAGGAATCACATTTTCCTTTTTTGCCTTGAATCAACGAAAATGGAAATAAAAAAATGATAGTAATACTAAAAAAAATAGTAAAACTAAAAGATTTCAATAATTTTAATACAAATATTAATTGTTATCAATTCTCATTAATTTTTGTATTTATTTGTTTATATATTTATTTATTCATTATTTATTATTTATCATTATCCGATTATTTTGGATTTTTTTATTCGCTGCGCATCAAGTAGAATGTTGGAAGTAGAAGAGAAAACGTACTCCGTTTTCTCAATTTTGTTGAAATCTACGAACGATAATACGAAGCATTGAATTGACCGACCGACGCTCATGCAGCTCTCTCCGCGCGCTTCTCGTCGCCGACTGAATGAATAATCATATGCGCTCTCTTCCTCCTGTCCCACGCCTGACCCGCTGCTTACGCTTACCCCAGGATTGCAAATAATACATTATTTTTTTAAAGTAATTGCATTTTCATTAACCATTAACTCGTAATGGTTAATGGTTAATGGAAATTATTTCCTTTAAGGGGATGGGTCAGTCACCTCATCTCACTTCGAATTTTCGAAGTTGAAATTCTTCGATACGGTTTGACCGATTACAAAAAAGCTCTGTCAGTACACGCAGGACGATGGCAAAAATGGGCTGACAGGGCCTTATTCTAATGGGTCAAACCGTGTCGAAGAATTTCACTTTCGAAATTTGCTGCTATCTCTCTCGCACTCATGGCGGCTCAGTCGGTATGACTCCTAGCCTTAAAAAGTCAAATTTAATGCTTAATGAAAATTATTTCCATTAAAAAAAATAAATTTATTGAATTAATGGAAACAATTTCCATTAACCATTAAATTTGACTCTTTAATGGAAATAATTTCCACTAACCATTTAATTTCAATTTTTAATGGGAATAATTTCCATTTAATCGTAATAACCAGGTCTTGCAACTCGGTAGAATTTCAATAGAAGGCAGTGACTCCACTGTTGAAGTCGAATCCAGGTGGCGCAGCGATAGAGGGATATATCAACATAACCTATATTTGTTAAATCCTCTCGCATGTGACGTGTGACAATTTGTGAGTGCAGTATTATTATTTCCGTGCATGAATTAAAGTGGTGATTTTTTTTTATCGAATTATGACGAAGCCTTGTGTTGTGCCGCGCTGTAAAACGGGTTACAACAATCTGAAAATTAAACGATCGGTTTTTAAAGTGCCATCGAATAGTGAGCGACTCAAAAAGTGGCAAATCAACTAACTTCAAATATATTGGCTATGGATTTATTAGTTGATACACATCCTTCTTTCTTTAAACAAACTAAATTCATAGAAATTATAATGTATAAACAAAAATTTTGGCTTCAAGTTCAATGCTCGCGTGAGTCGCATGCGCGACTGTTGTCATCTTTGTCGCACCGAATATCCCTCGAGCGCAGCGACGTCAGCGGCTTATGGCGTAAAGAGGACCACGTCAAAATCTACAGTTGCAAGACCTGTATACAAGACCGTGGTAATAACCGAAGTTTACTCGGTTACCGATAGCGATAGGAGTTTCGTCTTGGGTCAAAGTTACCTAATGGTAATAACCGAGGTTTTCTCGGTCACCAGTAACGGTAGCGGTTTTAGTCTGGGTCAAAATGACCCAGGGGTAGTAACTGAGGTTTTCCCGGTTGCTTATAGTAGCGGGAACGCTTGTGTTCTGGGTCAAGATGACCTAATGGTGGTAACCGAGGTTTTCTTGATTACTTGTAGCGGGAGCGGTTTTGTTTCGGGTCAAAATAATCTAATGGTAGTATTATTGGGTCATTTTGACCGAGACTAAAGCCGCTACCGCTACTGGTGACCGAGAAAATCTCGGTTACTATTATTGGGTCATTTTGACCCAGAACAAAACCGCTCCCGCCACTTCGGTTTTACCATTGGGTCATTTTGACCCAGACTAAAACCGATATTGCTACTGGTAACCGAAAAAACCTCAATTACCACCATTGGATCATTTTGACCCTGACTAAAACCGTTACCGTTACTAGAAACCGAGAAAATCTCTGTTACCACCATTGGGTCATGTTGACCCAGAACAAAACCGATCCTGCTTCTGGTAATCAAGAAAATCTTGGTTACTACCATTGAGTCATTTTGACCCAGAACAAAAGCGCTCCCTAGTAACTGAGAAAACCTCGGTAACTATCATTGGGTCATTTTGACCCAGACTAAAACCGCTACCGTTACTGGTGACCAAGAAAACCTCGGTTATTACCGTAGGGTCATTTTGATCCAAGCTGGAACTTCCATCACTATCGGTAACCAAGTAAACTTCGGTTACTACGATTAAATAGAAATTAAATGGAAATTATTCCCATCATAAATAAAAATTAAATGGTTAATGGAAGTTATTTCCATTTAAAAGTCAAATGTAATGATTAATGGAAATTGTTTCCATTAAAAATTAAAATTTATTGAATTAATGGAAACAATTTCCATTACCAGTTGAAAAATTACAATTTAGCGATAGCTGTACATTTTTTTATCGACTTTGATTGTAATTTAATTCGCGAAAAAACTCTAATTCAATTCTTGTACGAAAAAAATAACTATTCTATTGGAAAGGAAAAAATGACAAAATTAAAAAAGTATCTAGAGTCGCGGTAGCGACTCGAGACAAGTACATTTAAAATACTATAAAAACAAAGACGTGTTTCGCTACTAGACTCTTTACAGCAAGCAGAGTTGGATCGAATGGTTTTTTAAAATCTCCGAAAATTGTTTCGGCGATAATTGATTAATTATAGCGTTTTGAAAGATGTTGCTGGTTCACGTATTTTTTATTTTTTTTTTCTTTCGATCGTGACTATTTAGAACTCTGTAGCCCATCGCATATTGTAAATATTAATATTTTATTTTTCCGTGCCATGAAAAATGGGTGGCGTTTTTCGCACACATTTTCTTTCTGACATTTCGCGGTCGCTGTCTAGTGACACTAGTTGTAACTAGAAATATTCTGGTGATATGTAACAGTGTGTTCGTCGATGTGACCGCCGACCGTTTCATATCTTTTTTAATAATAACAGTGACAGCTGTTGAAATGAAAAAGGTTATAAAGATCGCGGCCGCGGATTAATGGTGATAGTCGTGAGAAAAATGAGGTTATAAAGATCGCGGGTAGTCATAAGATTAAATGATTTTATAAAGATCGCGGTTATACTAGTGATAGTTGTGGGGTTAAAAAGTAAGATTATAAAAATCGCGGGTGTGAAAGCAGATAATTTTATTTTTGGTTAGACATATTCGAGATCAGGACTTTAAATGCCTATTCGGTGAACATTTAATATCTTTGTTGTAAGGTTATAAAGATCGCGGTCAGTTTCAACTTTTCATTAAAGTTACTTTTATTATATTATCGGTAGAAGAGTGATAGTGTAAAAATAAAGTTTAAATCAATAAATAAACTTTTGAACAGTGTCTAAATAAATAATTTTTTTTATTAACCCTAGCCCCAACAATCCATTTTTCCGAACATAAACTCTAGAACGGAGTCGAAAACGATGCCTCTTCTCTTTTACCATAAAATGTTCCATGAATGCAATAATAAAGTTTATTTAGAAACCATTCTCTTTGTTTTTTTTTTATAACTAAGAGAATGGTGTATGATGAACTCGTATTCGGTGAATATTTGATATCTTTGAACAGTTGTGAGGTTATAAAGATCGTGGTCAGTTTCAGTTTTGGTTAAAGTAACTTTTATATATATAGATAGAAGAGTGATAGTGCAAAAATAAAGTGTAATTTAATAAATAAACTTTTGAACAGTACCTTAAGAAACAATTTTTTTTATTAACTTTAGCCCCAACAATTCATTTTTCCGAACGTAAATTCTAGAACGGAGTCGAAAACAGTGCCCTTCTCTTTTACCATAAAATGTCTCTTGCATGCAACAATAAAGTTTATTAGGAAACCATTCTCTTCATTTTTTATATAACTGAGAGAATGGTGTATGATATCACCCTAGGTTTGAATTATATGTGGTTTTAAACCACCCTAGAGTGCACTTTGCACTTGCAACACAAAACGGAATCAGGCGATGCGAAATAATTTTGAGCGAAAAGATATTTGATTTGAGAAAAAAAAATTTCATAAGTACTTCACCAATTTTTTTTTTATCTATTGCTCATGAGATATAATTCGTAATCAATAAATATTATTAAAAAAAACTCGCGTAGTACTTCGGCCAAAATTATTTTTTCCAATCAAACTTTAGCTCTCGAAATTTTGTACGTATATTTTTTTGTTTCAAAATCTCGTTTCGTTGTGATTACTTATATTTAAAAACTTTCGGTGCATTCTGATGCTATTGGAGTATTTCTTCGGCATCATTTTTTATGGAATATTTTCCGATCCGTTGATCTGCTGGCACGCATGATTCGGTGCAATATTTTTTGAAATTTTTTTTTACAAAATAAAAAAAAAGTCAAGTTTTTACTTGTTCGTTGTTTTTTATGCGTCGTATCTTCTCAGAACTACTGTACGTTTTAACGGGGTCATCCCATGTGACAGCTATTTTTTTTGCTTTTTTGGGATTTTTTTTTTGACGAACCATTAAAACACACTATCTTTGAATTTTTACCACACATTTATTAACGTTTTTACAGTCCTCATAATTTTATCAAACAAAAATAACAAGCTGAATCAACTTTACACCGTTTAGAAGACACTCATGTGTTGGTTGACGGCTGCCATGATTCTGGAGGTTTTGCTCATCTAAAATCAAAAAATCAAACGGCATTTTAATTTGTAGACCTGAGGCTATCGCTGGAACTAGAATAAAGTAAAAATATCGAAAATTAAATTTTTGGCACGGTTTTAAATGTTAAGTTCCAAGTTTCGTCGTTTTTTTCGACTTTTAAAACCGTGTCAAAAATTCAATTTTCGATATTTTTACTTTATTCTAGTTCCAACAAATTAAAATGCCGTTTGATTTTTTGATTTCAGATGAGCAAAACCTCCGGAATCATGGCAGCCGTCAACCAACACATGAGTGTCTTCCGAACGGTGTAAAGTCGATTCAACTCGTTATTTTTGTTTGATAAAATTCTGAGGAACTGTAAAAATTTTAATAAATGTGTGGTAAAAATTTAAAGATATTGTGTTTTAATGGTTCATCAAAAAAAAATCCCAAAAAAGCGAAAAAAAATAGCTGTCACATGGGATGACCCCGTTAAGTAATCTAATAATTTTATAAGTATTGACGGTTAATTACGAAGATTGAATTCACTTGAACACTTCTTAGATCAATATTTCACATTTCATTTTTAGTCCGAATATACACCAGCTCGAAATTCGATCATGTATCCATTTTTAGCCGAAATCATTAAAAAATCGATTGAGCGACGTCTAAAATTTTGATTCAGGATTCAATTCTTGAGAGAATCACTTTTTGATAACATGTTACCATATTTTGCTGCAATGCCGAAAAAAATGTCAATTCTTTTGCATCACTCAGATACATACATAATATAGACATGTTTAATTGGCAGGCTATAAATTTCATACCCGAGTACGTACACAATATTGACATGTTTAATTAACAAGCTATGAATTCCTTACAAAAAGTCGACAAATCCTAGCCAAAAACAGCATAAATGCTGTAAAAAAAGCTGAGACAAGTACATTTATGCCCCCCAAATAATCATTCCAGTTAATCCCCCCTACCACCCAGCGCCAAAATACCGATCCCCACCAAAATTTACAAAAACCCGTCTAAGTCGTTCATGCAAAGATCTCCGCACAAAAATCCTAAAAACCAACTCATCATACAAAGTTTTATGGGTAACCGCTCTCATTGTCTTATCAAATTAAGTCAAATTGTACAGAGGTGATAATTTCATTCTCGTAAATGTGTGAGTTCACAAAAAGTTGATAAATAAATAAAGATCTACTAAAGTATATATGATCAAGTACATGGGATTTAATTATGTTTATAAAATCTTCAATTATGTTCATATGCCATTTCTCTAATTAATGCTTTATTACAATGAATTATTATCCTATGACTTGGAACTACAAGGGCTTTAAAAAAAAATACAGAATTGCATTAGCCTGCGTGAGCTTGAACGCTGCCACACTCTCATTTGTAATATTTGTAGTATAGTTTTATTGGTAACCAATTGATAAAAGTTTACTATCGTACGTAGAGCGGATACGCACAGAGTACTTGTCCGGCCCGAAAATTTTTCATAAAATTTGTCACATAAGTCAACATTAATCTACCATACATTTTGGCATTAACTAGTAAAGTAAACACAGCTAATTTGGAATCACAATATGCGGATTGTTTTGTATCCCAAATTATCCTCCTTTCCTTTAACCAATTGTTATCGATGAATTGATGCTCGTGTGGAGCATATCTCACGTTAATACACGGCACGTTTATTCCGGTTTTGTAACATCCGGGGGAAAACTGAAGTTACAGAGCGTCTAAACGGTGCTGTACACCCGAAATAAGTAATCCGGTACCATTTACACGCACTTTTACACCGGTTTTTACTACAACAGGTTTTACAAAACGGAATAAGCCTGCCATGTAAGAGCGGTCATCAATTGATTGCATTCCAAGGCGGGTAAGATTCAAATCTGCGTCAGGAGATCCGAATGTTCGGAGTGGTTGAACAATTTACCGTGAACAAAAAAGCATATTTTTCGCTGACTAGTCGAAAAATTTTCGGGCCGGACAAGTACTCTGTGCGTATCCGCTCTACGTACGATAGTAAACTTTTATCAATTGGTTACCAATAAAACTATACTACAAATATTACAAATGAGAGTGTGGCAGCGTTCAAGCTCACGCAGGCTAATGCAATTCTGTATTTTTTTTTAAAGCCCTTGTAGTTCCAAGTCATAGGATAATAATTCATTGTAATAAAGCATTAATTAGAGAAATGGCATATGAACATAATTGAAGATTTTATAAACATAATTAAATCCCATGTACTTGATCATATATACTTTAGTAGATCTTTATTTATTTATCAACTTTTTGTGAACTCACACATTTACGAGAATGAAATTATCACCTCTGTACAATTTGACTTAATTTGATAAGACAATGAGAGCGGTTACCCATAAAACTTTGTATGATGAGTTGGTTTTTAGGATTTTTGTGCGGAGATCTTTGCATGAACGACTTAGACGGGTTTTTGTAAATTTTGGTGGGGATCGGTATTTTGGCGCTGGGTGGTAGGGGGGATTAACTGGAATGATTATTTGGGGGGCATAAATGTACTTGTCTCAGCTTTTTTTACAGCATTTATGCTGTTTTTGGCTAGGATATTAATAACAGTGGATACATAATAATTCATTTATTATTTTTAACAAATATTCAATATTGCGAAATTTATATAGTGTCTCCTTCATTTTCTGCTTGTGGAAGAAGATAAGGATTTGAATTCAGCAAATCTGCTGTGCTTGCTTGACTCGATTTCTCTCGTAATTCGAGAATCATGTATCTGATGCCAGAAATCCATGTATTGCAGATTGCTGCGTTTTCCATAATCAGCGAAACGTGAATTTTGTCAGCAGCTTCGACGTCGTTATTTTTCAGAGCTAGAAGTAAAAAAAAAAATTAAACATCGACGTTTTAAAACGGAATTGATGAATTTTGTAATTTAAAAATGCAAGCACACCTTGTGAAATTTTTAAAACTTTGTCGCAAATGTCATCCTTGAGTTTGTCCTCTTTCCACATGATTTTTAAAACATCCAATCTTCTTCGAACTTCGTCAATTTTGTTACTAAACTCAAGTTCTTGGTTCATGACTGCATCAAAATTTTCTACAGTCTCATCTAAAGCTCGATCCTTACCTAAAGCTACAAAATTGGAATGTGGAGATTTATTTTTTCCCGAAGGTGTCGAAAGAGGACGGTGCGGTGCTGACGTCAAAGGAGAAGATTGTGCAGGAGGTGGAAGATTGCTTGGTAACCCAGGAGATGCTTGATTGTTGCTCAAACTTGTTCCTGGGGACCCAGAATTCAGGGGAAAAGCTACTCTCTTGTTCAACACTCTTTTTGTTGATACTGCTCCGGTGCTGGGTGCTGGTGAAAAAGCCCATTTTGGTGGGTCATTCCAACCAGGATCGTGTAAAGACGACAGTGATTTTTGGGTCGAAGCCACTTTGTCAACTGAAAGAAAAAATTATATCAAAGCTCGTACAGTCGGTACGCAACATATAATATTTTTTTGAAATTTTTTATTTATGAAAATTGATCAAGTTATTCTTGCACTTTGAATTTTCTCTAAAAAAAGATTACATAGCTTTTGTAACTTGACACTGAAAATAAATGTTGGATTCGGCTAAATAAAAAAAATTATATTTCTTCCTATCGCAATGATGAAAACTTTATGGTTTTACAAGGAAAAGCAAGTTTTTTTTATCAACAAATATAATCATAATCAGTAAATGACATTAAATAGAAATTTTGTTTTTGCATTTGTAAACAGTAGAAAAGTTTTGATTGTCAAATTTTTTGTGAACAAGTAATAATACCAATTTGGCTAGCTGTTTTTCGTTGGGTGTCAATTATAAATTTGTCAAATTTTATTGTTTTTTTTAGTTGTCAAAAATACTTGTCATGCGACATTTATAGACTTGGAAAACAATGCATAACCTCATAATTTGCATTCAACAAAAAACGATCCTGTATGAACGGTCTGCAAATGTCAAAATCTTCAAAGAACAACACAAGAATTTGTTAAATTTCGTAAAATACCATGAATTTACAATAATTCGATGAATTTATAGTGAAAAATCATTTTTTCGTTTTACTCATCATAAAATAAAAACCTCTTGACGAAAGTATTATTTGCACGAAAGCAGAGGAAAAAGAATTCACGTCGTTTAAATGTCAATTGTTTTTGTTTACCACTTGTCTTTTCTTCCATGCCGTTCCCGCCTGCTCGCCGGACCGTTCGCAAGTATGTTATATGTTTATTTTTTCGATGATTGTCGGAAGAAGGGTGACAAAAAAAATGGACAACCTGACAACCAACTGATCAGTAGCGGAGTCGTTCCGCGAAATCACAAACGCGTTATCGACATGGATCTGTGGGGAACGTCAAACTCGAAAAAGAAGACTCGAGAGGTCACTTCCTGTTTACACGATATTTTCGAAACGTAAAAGCTCTCTTTTCGCGTGCAAATTTTCTGCGGACGAATATACAGCTTTAGTATAAGGATTATTTGGAAAAAAGCTGTGGACTAGTATGGACTGGAAGGTTGGACCGAACGATTTCAAATAAAAAACTAAAGATTTTAAATTACGATGTTCTCGAAATATGAAAATTCGCCGACTATTAAAAATTACGATGAAAAAATAAGAAGAGTGATAGACAATCCCGCATGTTGTGCTTTTTTGACCTTAACCTCAACGCAATTCCGTAACGAAAATCGGCCAAAACATTTGATTACACCTTCACCGTGAAATATTCACTTTCCCTTTCTATTTTTGGAGATTATCGCATCGGTGTTTCCCGTGTCGTCATTAATATACCGACCGTCAAGTTTTTCTATATATAAAAAAAAATAATGCAGTGCTAAATGTGAACTGTCTGCTGACTAAAATAGCATTCAAAACAACACAGACACGGGCGCGACGTAAGAAAGTACGAATGTACACGCACTGACACATTGTTGCACGGGCGAGAGTGAAAATATTCGTTACATTTCAATCGTGTCAGGTAAAATTCGAATATTCCAGTTTTTCTGTGATTTTTCCGAAATTTACTTCATACCAATCATTAAGATATTGTCTGACGTTTTCATTGTTATAAAAATATTACTTTTTAACGGGTTACCGCATTGCTTAACCTAACTTTTTCACTATCGTGTGTTTCGCTTGTTGTTTTCGAAAGATCGAAAGAAATTGGCATATATTTTTGACTATCATGCATTAATAATCACAATTCAAAATTTAGAGTCACTGTTGACAAATACTGAAACAAAAACATAGCATAAATAAATAACTTCGAGGTGACGTGATTTTTCTCAGTTTTTAAGCATTAATTAATATATTTAGACAATCGATTGGATGACAACGATAAATTATGCCTGGAAAAATCAAAGTGAAGATACTGGCAGGTAGAAACCTGCCAGTGATGGACCGCTCCGGTGACACGACGGATGCTTATGTAGAAATAAAATTTGGCAATACAACATACAAGACAGATGTTTGTCGGAAGTCTTTGAATCCACAATGGAATTCCGAGTGGTATAGATTCGAAGTTGACGATGCTGAACTCCAGGACGAACCTCTCCAAGTTAGATTAATGGATCATGATACTTATTCAGCGAACGACGCTATCGGTAAAGTCTACGTCAATTTGAATCCCTTGTTATTGCCTGGCTCTCCACTTGCTGTTAAAAATATTTGGACCCTCGAAGCTACCATGAACTCGAGCGGCGGAACACAAGCTGGTGAGTCCGTGAAGATTGACATTAGCTAGAAACAATTGAGAAAAATCACCATCCTTGTATTTAGCTTGTTTAATTTTTCAGCTTCGTCTCCATTTTCGGAAATGTAAATTAAGGGGGGCAATACCTTTGGAACCCTCAAAAATTTGAAAATTTTCTTATTCCATAAAATATTTATAATACATGTTATGAATGTGCCTACAATTTTTTTAAGCGAAATTCGAAATGCTTCTAACATCAGAAGGCCTGTAAAAGTGACCTATATGCTCTTAGTGCACATTTTATTTTAATCTGTACAGAATTGTACTTTAAAAATTGGTGTAACCGATATCTCCAAAAATATTTAATCGATCTTCAAATTTTGCTCACAACGGAATAACAATATCCCATCCTAAATAAACCTACGAGTTTGCAAAAATCGATGTAAAAAAGAATTTTTTTATTGTTAAATAATGGAAAAATTTTTGTAAAAATCAAACTTTTTTTTCAAGGCTTCCCATTTATGGAACTATCAATTCTTTTTTCACTTTTTAAGGTTCATTGACGATGTATGAATGTTAACGATAATAAAAAAATTAGTTGATTTCTGTCAGGTCAATCCAATGTTCCGAGAAAACAGTGTCATCGCTCCGTTATGTAAAAAATTGTAAAAAAAAATGTGTCGTAGTAGTCAAGACTCATAATCATTTATACTCAAAATTCCAAAAACATTAAATGGACCATTTGTTTTTTTAAAAAATCATAAAAATTGACTTACTTTAACCAGTCTAAAGATATTGCCCCCCTTAACTCAACAATGAGGAATCAGCTGTTTTTTTTTTTAGTTGGTCAAAAACACCTGAAATTTGTGCAATAAATGTAGTATTTCCTTATTTTTCACAATTGTAACTCAAACTTGTTTCCAGCCCCACTTGCTTTCCCACTTTTTTCTAATTTTCGATTCGTTGAATTATTAATGAACAATAATTCATGAATTTTTCTAAAAATTCAATTTATTTCTTCGTAATATTCATTTATTTCGATGCGAATAACAATTGGATTATTGCAGGTGCAGTGATGACTGGATGGATACCAGTATTCGACACAATGCACGGTATTCGTGGCGAAGTAAACATAATTGTTAAAGTAGAATTATTCTCAGACTGCAATAAATTTCGACAATCCTCTTGCGGTGTCCAGTTCTTTTATTGTAAGGAAACATTATTTGGAGACTTTCTACAGCTTAAGATAGTAGTTTCGCCACAGTCACGTTCAAAAGTTAACTCTTCGGTCAATGTTCGAAAACTTGGACATAACTTGCGGAATAATCTATTAATGGTAGTTGTTACATCTTACAGGAATCTAAAAACGTATAAACTTTCGGGAAAAATGTTTAATACAAAGTTTAGAGTTCCCGAAATAACCACATTTCCCTATCCCTTCCCTATTCCTATTCCCTAATACACATAACGTATACTTTATATCGCTATATCTCCGAAATTAAGGGATCAAAATTCTTGTCATTTTTTGACAAACTTCGTCATATTTCCTCGGTAAATGCCAATGAAAAAAAAATCTGTTATAAAGTTTCGAAGTTATTGCGTAAAATGTGAAATTTTCTACCGCTCCCCACAAGAACACACGCAAAACTGTGCAATTTTTGGTTTCCAATATCTCGAATATGGGATGGTGAATACTTTTGCAATTTTGCACGTGATTCCGTAATAGTGTCCTGAATTTGTCCTCAAAATTTAAAAAAATTCTATAAAAGAACGCTTTGGCAAGACTACCACCTTAACGATATAAAAACCCAAACTAACTTTTCATTCTTGAAATTTTAAATGTTTAGCTCCAAACATACCGCACGGATATCACGCACAAGTGATTCACGGATTCGTCGAAGAGCTCGTAGTGAGCGACGATCCTGAGTACAAGTGGATCGATAAAATTAGAACTCCTCGAGCTTCGAACGAGGCGAGACAAACTCTTTTTCTCAAGATGAGCGGGGAAGTTCAGAGGAAAATTGGTTTGAAAGCTTTGGATCTTGGTGGAAATGCCGTTATTGGGTAAAACTTTAAATATCAAAAGTTCATGATTTTCCATTAGTTTTTCATGCCAAAATGAATGGAAAACAAAAATTTACTCCAATTTCATTTACAGTTACGTACAAAATTTCGATTTGGAAGGAGAATCAGGAATCGTGGCACGTGGAATCGGGACAGCTGTCACGCTCGTAAAGATCCAGGACATTTCGTCCATTCTTCCTCTCGAAACTTCTAATATCGAAGAGTAAGTGGAAAAAACAGAGAAACTCTTTTTTACAAATCTATTATTGGTCCGCACAATTATTCATAAAAAAAAGACAATATTCCATGCGAAACGTACAATTAAAAAATATCCTTTTGCACTCTTTTTCTCTTCTTTTGTCCAAATCGCATGCAAATTTACACAGTCTAACGTGTTTTGGTTTACAAACGAAAAATCTCGGTGATTTTTCCGAGAGCGATGACAGTTTGCCATTACTCGCAAATTCGCCGAGTCACAGTCCCGTGCCCCGTTCCCCGATTAACATTCGTCCAACGACGGTCAGTCAGAGATTTCCCAAATATGAAAAGTCGCCGAAGCATCAGCGACGAGCGACGGTGCGGGTTGCCGAATACAGAGCGGCAGCGATGCGAGCGCGACAATGTTCACTGCAGAGCAGCAGCGCCCCGAGCAGTGGGCCAATGAGAAAAGGCATAGGTTCGAGTTTGTCCCTCGCAGATGATCTCATAAGCGAATCGTCGTTAAAAAATATGCTTGCATTGGAGGACATGCGAGGTGAACCAGCGGGCAATCCGTTTTCACGTGGTTTGAAGAATTTTCGTTATTTGCATCAAAACATATTGCCGAAACGAGTAGCCCAGATTAAGTCGAAGTTCGCTGATTCCTTCGACGACGAGAGTGACCCGGACAGCAGTTATTCAAGCACGTGGTCATTGGCTGGCTCGGAATCGAACAGATCGTCGATCGTTGATTTGAGACAATCGATAAGACGTAAAAAATTCACTCACAAAAAAGGCAGTGCGAATGACGGGATCGCCGCCCTTCTTATTCGCTCGGTACACAAAGGTTTTCCACTCGACAGCGTCAAAGAAGATCGCGAAACCCCGGCTCCTTCTCCCGTCAATTTTCTCGTCGATACGACCGAGTACAGCGACGATCAAGCGGCTCGGGCTGACGATAATGAAGCAAAAAATTCGAATGTCGAAACAAACAAACCTTTGGATATTCGTACGAGCCTCGAAGACAAAATTATCCTCCCAAAAACGAAGCTCCGCTCGAAATACGCGAGCGACAGATCGATACCAATGATATCCTCTTCCGAATCCGACACTTCGACCTCGGACGATGACGAGCCCTCCGAATCAAGCACCAATTACAATATTCTCGATGAAACTTATTCCCTCATCGATCCAAACTCACCGGATGAGAGACCGTTCCCTCGGAGATTTCCCAGCGGTTCGAAAGCTTCGAAAACTCATGCTAACTCCGAAATTTCCACTGTTCCTCCATCTTCTCCTATCAAAATCATCAAACACTCTTTCGAGAGCAACAACGTCGCCGAAATCGTTCCGGTTCGTGAGGAAGATCCTTCTCAATCGCGAAAAGATCGCAGCTTGGAATCCAGCACCGATTACAATATTCTCGATGATATTTCTTTGTCACCGGAAACTAAATTATCAGAGGACTCTAAACTCGAGGCACAAGCGAATTCTGAAATTATTGATTTCCCCAGTAACACAAATATCGATCCATTAATCTTGTTAGCAAAACCGCAAGACATTGAGATCGTTAAAACTGATCTGAAAATCGAGGAAGAGAAAAAATTCTCTATTTTCTCACCCGATTCTCATTCGGAATGCAGTACTGATTATCATTTTCTCGATGACACACAATCTCTGATAAATCCCAGTTTGCCTGACGAAGATCAAACATTTTCGCAAGCTCCATTCACCTCGTGGTTACCCGCTTCACCGTACGTCGAAAAAAATCGACAAAGCGTGGAATCTGAAATAGCTACTGAGGTGAATCGATTTTTTCAGATGGATTCCTCATTTCCCGTAAATCGGGTTTCCATATGCGAGCAAATCTCAAACCCGGACAATTTTTATGATGACATTGATAAGGCGGGATTAATTTCGTCGACAAACACGAAAGAAGTCGTGAAATTCATCGACGAAATCGAAGAAACGAAAACAACGGGTGGAAACGAAAATGAAATGACTTTCGGAGCGGATGAAAAATTGGATTCCAGTACCGATTACAATGTTCTCGACGACAGTTACTCCTTAAACGCGCCGAGCTCATTCGATGAAGAAAATTTGGATTCAATTATTCGTAAATCTTTCGAAAATACAAATTTCACAGAATTTGCTACGGTCGGGGACGAAATTTCGGCATTGTGCATTCGGCGGATCGACGTAGACGCGGAAGTCGTTGAAGAACTCGAAAAACCACAAATTGAAAATGATTTTTCGTTCGATTCTCAAACAGAGCGGAATTTAAATTCAAGCACTGATTACAACGTTCTCGAAGACACGGTAGAAACGGACGATTCCCCAAAAATGATAGCAAGCTTAATTTTACCACCGGTTCTGAAAGAAATCGAAAGAGCGCCGGAGAAAATCGAAGACGTCGAAGTTTCGAGAAGAGATCATTTCGTAGCTCCTTTTTCGACGAATTCTCCAATGAGCTCGAACAGCGAAGATAAAAATCTTCGACTTTCATCACCAAAATCTTCATTTGACTCCGTTCCCCAATCTCCATCCGGTGGCAAATTGCCGCATTTAAAATTTCTACCGAAACAGAAACATTTTGATAGCGTCGACGATTTGGATTTTGTGACGAGCACGCCGGTGGAAGTGGATACGACTCCGCCGGATTTTTCGCCCATAGAAAAATCCCCGGAGTCACCAGAATCCAAAATATGGGATTTTCAGACTTTCTCCTCGATTCCGAGACCGGAAATGAGCGCGTTTAAATTCGAGACAACGAGCAACGATGAGAGGTCGATCGTCGATGTAACGAGCTCAAAAAAAGTCGAGGAAATCAAAGAAAAGCAAATTTGCCCTTTGGGTGTTGCTTTCGAGAAAGTAACGATGTTGGGCGATTCGAAAATTAGCAACGAGCGTAAAATTTCAAAAGAATACAAAACAATGAGTGATGTACAAACTTCTGGAGCTGGAGAAATTGAAAAATTACAAGAAATTGATTGCTCTCGAAGCCAGGAGAATTCTGTACTGAAAAATCCGAAAAAAACGCAGAAAAAGGTTGAACGGACGGACACAGTGATTTACAAGGGTCCAGCGAAAGATCGTGAGAAATCGTTGGCTCGTTCGGGGACTCGAGAATCCGTGAAATCGGTTAAAAATAAACAAGCGACATCGACTCCCATACCGATAATCGTGGCGCCACCTCCTGAGGAAAAAACGAGTCGATTGCAAGTTCCAGTGATACAAACGACGAATATAAACGTGCAAAGTTGTCGTTCATCGGAAGAGATGAAGGGTTGTCAACAGTTCGGTAACGTTACGAGTAAAAAAAATCATTCTGAAGAGTTCGCCATAAGTGAAAAATTCACGAGAAAGTATCGGCAGCATTGTATGCTTGATTTGATAAAAACGATCGACACGAAAATGATGATTCATCACATGCACCACGAGAGGCGTGATTCGACGCGAAGTAAACAGCGTAAAAAGCGAGAGCGAATGAACGCGAGTGCGACGCCTTCCCCGGACTCGATTCACCGTACGAAACCGCACAGAAGACGCTCGAGATCGCGGTCTCCCGATCGGCAACACGTTCACGGACGAGGGCACGTGTCGACGTTGACAACTCATTCGTTTCCGATGAAAAATTCTTCCACCTCCAATCTCGTCCAAGATCCAATATCCTCCGAGTCCTATTGCTGCGAAAATATACCCAAAAACAATATCGCAGCTTCAACCAGTGTCTCGAAAGACCCGAACTCATCGGAAAAGGAAAACAATACAATTTCACGCAAAAATGACGATCGATCGTCGAACAATGTCGAATTGCTTTGCTCGGAATTAAGTTTGAATATTTCACCACCTGATAAATCGATTACGAGTAATAACGAGTTAAATAACGAGCAGGAAATAACGATTGATCCTCAATTAAAAACGACCTCGAGTTTGCTTGCTCCCAAAGATTTAGAACATCCGGTTTTCAAGAGCCACAGCGTTAGTAGCTTAGAATATTTCAGCCCCTGCTCATCCCCCCTTATTACTAAAAATACTAACGCCCCTAATATCACTGACGATTTGTGTGTGCCTTGCTCGCAACTCACCCATAGACAACAGGACGAACAACCATCGTCACCGCTTCCAACGTCATCGGGTGGCTTGCCATCGTCATTGGGCTCAAAGGTCACTCCTAACGCATCGTCCACTAAGAATAGTACTGCTGTACCTAATATGCACCGAAGATCTAGCGACTCCGATCTCAGTATAACGCCCAAAGGTGAGAATTATTTTCTCCGTTTGCAAAAAAAAGAAAAATACGATATTATTTATACCTATGCCGAATTTCATTCGTTTTTTCAACATCTCGCGCTTCTCTCAACACAACGATAAAGCATTGAAAAATAGCCATATCATTGGTAGACCATAGGTCGGTATTTGACTTGCTTGTGGGGTATTTTTATTCATATGTACCAAATGTGCACCTGGCTCTCTTTTTACACCCTTTTTTTATTCGCTTTATTTTATTTCACACGGTTATCTTCAAAATTATTTCATTTTAACGCATTATTTGATTTTATTTTTATTTTAAAGATGAAATTTGCTTGAAAAACTCGTCAAAGTTATAAGAACATTCCAAATTCATACGATTTTTTAACAATATAACTCTCAACTGCAGCTGGAAATTCCGTTTTTACGAACACGTCAAAATTCCTTAGCCGCTGCTTTTTACTGCGTTGTTTTACATGATTTTTTTCAGAAGATTCCTTTTTGCACGGTCATCACCTAGGAAAAGACCCAGGCGCGCATTATCACGGTGGAATCTTATCGAGCTTTGAATAATTAGAAAAATAATACTGCAATAAATATTTTTGGATGGAATCTTATACAGTTTTGAAATTTTACTCAAATAATGCTTGTTGATTTTTGGGGCGACAGAGTTTCCACTGTTTTGACTCGAAAGCAAAATCGTATCTCGATTATCACGTCATCCATCAAGCTCCCTCGGTGCGGGTTAGCGAATAAAAGTAGAAGCCCTTCATGTATTGCTATTTCTTTTTCGATACGAATAGAGACGAAAATATTTAGCGAAGAAAGACGAAATCATTGCCAAACGACCATTAGGAAGTTATGTTTTTTTGTTTTTCTGTTCCATTCGCATTATTTCTCCCGCCAGGATTTTATAGATTCAGTCATAAACGTGAGTACTGCGTCAGAAAAAAATGTTTTGTATTCCCAGTATATGATATTTCATTTGACACGTTTAATTCCCATTGCCCTAAAAGACCTGATGTTTCGAAAAATTTCTAAAAAAAGGGATTAAAGTGGTCTTTATTCCTCTCGAAATTTCGTAGAGAAGAGCATAAAAGCTCAGTGCTTTTAGGGCACGTTGATGTTTCCTTTACATTTATATCGTTTTTTTATTTTTCTTTTCAATTCAACAAACAACCATTTTCACCTGACATTGATGTCTCTGTATATGAATGTGTATCGTAATATTTGCAGCTTGGACAAATTTTCAAACTCTCGTACTTAATTTATTTGTGAAGATTTTCATGTGACGAGGATTTTATCAAATATCATTTTTTTATACTCTACCAACATTCTTAAAGGCAGCGAAAAATTTATAATGCAATTGCGTGACTCGCTTTTCGACAAACGAATGGAATTTCGCATGAAATATTTCGGTTGCTAGTTGAACTTTTCGAAAGGTTTATAACAAAACAAAATATTTCGCCCAAAGTAATTTGAAAAAATCCTTCCTTTATGTATTTAGAAGATTTGCACGAGTGAAAATATACATGTGCTAAAACCTTGTTTCTAATTTTTCGTTTCCAGAATGCTCCAAAAATATCCATCCGATTTCGATCTCTTACAATTTATTAAAAATTCATAAGTTTCGTTCGAAAACTTGAAAATTTATCATAATTTTAAAAGAATATCTTATTTATATTTTCTTAAGACATTTCAACAAAGTAAATCAGCGTTTCTATCGAGAACTACAATAAATTCATGTATCTGAATTTGTGATCGTATCAGAAAGATTTTTAAATTGTACGGTTTCGTTAACTAAAAAATGCAAAATTATCCGTCAACCTTTAGTTCTACTACTTTGAAAAAACGAAAAAAAATGCATTATAAATAATCTGTACCGAGCTTGATTTCGGTTTCGATTCCTGTGTAAAAGCATGTTTCAGCTCGAACTGAAAAACTTAAATATTTTAGAATCTCAAATGATCCATAGCAAATGAGTATATTTCGCATGATTTTTTTTTTCTCGCAGTCATAATTAATAATCAGCATTATGAATATGGTAATCGTACGACATGAATTTTACAACAACAACTAAAACTGTGTGAACTCATACAACAGAGAACGATTTTCGTAAAGTTACACGAAGAAAATATTCCATGACGAATAATTGTGCTACCACTTTTTCGCGGATGTCATACAGTTCAAGAGAAATTCATATATTGATATTTTTTTGAGGTAAAATTTGTTTAAAATTCCTTTGAGGAGAATTTGCAATTTTTATGAAAACTTACGAAAGAACACAATAGTTAAGTTTTTCGTCAACGAGAGTTACATATATTTCATTCTACGAGTAAAAAATAATTTGTATAATATAGTGCGATAATACAGTAAAAAGCCGTTTGAATTTTATTACATTTTTCGTGTTCGAATTTTGACTGTGTTACTCCGTAAACGAAAATGAAAAAAAATGCGAAAATGGTCCTGTAGAAATGTGTAACGCAGTAATTTTGATACATATTTTGAATAAACATAAAATAAATATTTTCTTCGTGTATCAGTAGTTTTTATGACACAAAAGCCAAGGTGATTAATTTGTTGAATAGCGGAGTAAATTACAAAAAAAAACGAAGCAACTCTCGTCGAATTTCAATCGAATGTATGAAATAACGAGGTAAAATACCTTCAGGAAATTCATTGGCCGGTAGCGACAGATCGATGGGTGGGCACATAAGACCCTCGACCGCCATCGTAAGAACGATGAATCAGGATACGATGGAAATGCTTGAATATCCGTTCATCACGATGCAACAATATCCACCGGGTTTTGTTTTAAACATTGGAGGTCTAGTGAGCGCGCGCTCCGTTAAATTATTAGAAAGAATAACAAATTTAGAAGAGCCTGAAGGACGCGATGCTTGGTGGACAGAAATACGAATGGAAGTTAGATCGCACGCTCGTGCTCTTGCTTGTAACGTCGTTCTTGGTTACAAGGAGGAAATTAGCATATGGTAAGATCGGGAACAAATTTAAAAAAAATTTTTAAAAATAAAAAAATCGTTAGGCCCTGATTAATCGCTGATTTATTTTTTTCTCGGTATTTCAGTGATGACGTATGCGTGCTCAACGCTTCAGGAACCGCAGCTGTGATAAATTTACTCAACGCGAGTCAGGACCAGGAAAATGCGCTTCTGAGTCGAACAATAATGACAACGTCAGTGGAAAGTGAGCGTGAAAAGACGCAGCCAAAATCGAATCTCGTTAAAACGGAAAAGAGCGGTGATGAGACTATTTTACCGGGACAACAGCAGACTCATGGCAGTGGAAAATTGAAAAGAACATCGGAAAGCAACGATCACGAAATTCCTTATTTACCGACACTGAGCGCTTGCAGTTTGTGTCATTTGCCTTATAGCGAAGCGAGCGTGCCGTTTCGTATTGATGTATCAAAATGCGCTATATGCAAACGTGCCAAAGTCCCCGATGTGCTTTTCACGACGATTGAGCTCCCGGAAAATGTACCGATGACCGGCAGAGGCGTGTTTCTTCAAGCTACCGTTTGCAAATGTAAGAGAGATTTGAGAGGCGAATTGAACGCCAAAGAAATATCGGATTGCCTCCCGTTTCTCGAGTACGAACTCCACAGTCTTCTACTCAATAAACTCAAGGTCAAGGGCATGAACGCCATTTTTGGCCTCAAAGTCCAAGTCTCTGTCGGCGAACGTTTGGTCATCGGCATGGCGGTCGGCACCGCTGTTTATCTCACAGCGTTGCCAACCCCCACAATACCGAAAATCGCATCCGGCAACTCCTGGCACAACGAGGAACAGTTGGCTGAAATACAAAAAAATCTCATTGAAACCGTCAAGAAAAATCGGGAATTTTATCGCCTTAAACCAATTGTTGTGAGTAATTCATCAATTAAGTATTATTTACGTATTATAATTTGAAAAAAAAGAAAGAAAGAAAAGTGTCTACTCTTTTTGTCCTTGATTTTCTACTTAATTCCAAAAATTGCAATATTATCAAATTAAAAACTGTCCCACTGAAGCATAAACATCAATTACTAATAATCATTATCATCAAAACAAGGAATTTAGGACAAACATTCGGAAAAACGTGGTTTTGTCTCGGTCGATTAAAGACTTAGGCCACTCTAGAGCAAGAAAAAATAGACATATTTGGGGAATTTTTTTTAGCGAAATAATGAAATGAATCGAAATTCCGTACACAGTTCTTTATTATACTACTAATCAACTATACAAAATAATTTTTTCGCAGTGATTAATAATGAAATGGCGGCTGTACAGCATTTCTCCGTTGACACCTTTTTTCGGAAGGGTTCACGACCGGAAACGTAGCTCATGAAATTTTTTCGATTATACATAAGAACAGCTACAGATGTACGTAGGATTTTTTCGATATATGGATTTTTGCTAAAATAGCGCGTTTTTTTTTAAGTTTCAAAATTTTAGGATAAAATCATCAGATAATTGTTTATAACAAAAAAGTATGCAATATAACATAAAAATCCTACGTACTTCTGTGTAGAGAATCTAGTTTTGAATGCACTGTCAAATTTTCAAACCGATTGGTGAAGATTCGTTCGAGTTATGTTTCCCATCAGTTCAAAAAACGTGGTTTCGAGCAAAACACGTTTAAAATTTTCAGTATAGAAATCAACGGTCGTCGTCGTGACGTTTTCGGTCTCTTGCTGAATCCACTGTCATGTATTGTTCCTTTCTTATCATGGTTTACTTTATCATCTCTCATCATGAAAATCAATCAATTACTATCAGAATATTATAATAAAACTGGTGTAAGTAAGCCAAAGAAAACCACCATGTCACTTGGTTTTCTTTGGCTTACTTACACCAGGCTTACCTAATGAGGATAGTCCTTATCATTAGGTCAACTGTCAAACAATCACGGTTTACTTTATCATCACTCATCGTGAAAATCAATCAATTACTATCAGAATATTATAATAAAACTGGAGCAAATAAGCCAAAGAAAACCAAATGTCGTGCGGATAGTCCTTATCATTAGGTCAACTACGAAATTAGGGTACTTAGAGATTACGACTGCCCATAGTATTTTGATATATTATTTTTGAGACCCTTAGGTACCTTTTGAATCAAAAAAATTCTATTCTTCCAACATTCTAGAACGGCTTATTGTCTTAAAACTACGAACAGTAAAAATGTCGAAAATTGTGATTATTATTGCAGTAAAAATAACACGATTTCTTCTTTCAGGACATCGAGAACGGACGTTCCATTACGACGTCAGACACCGACGAGTCCGACGACGATTTGCCTGATTTGGATCTCGGTATCGGCACCAAAGACGCTTGCGTTCTCGAGGTCGATGATGTCGAGGATATGGATCGAATAAATCTTCTTATGGACGAAAGACCTCCCGACGATTTTCACGTTGTTAATACTCAAAGCATACCGGGCTTGGAGGATCTTGAAATTGTACGAAATTTGCAAATGTTCACACAAATATCAAGGGCCAAAATTCCAGCTGGACAATTTGCCTCTATGCCTTCGAAATATTTCGCACGAATGCTTCAGGTACGAAAGGATTATCATCAATTTTTCAGTAGACTAAAATCTCATTCAACTATACAAATATTTAACATTGTTTGGTAAAAATAAAAATAATTGTCAAAAAAATGTTTGAATGTTGCAAAAAAACTGAAATAATTAAAATAAAAAAATTTTAACTAGAAAATATAAGAATGTTAAAAACCAAGGTAGTTATCAAACGTTTCTTATTAATTACAATATATTGTTTTCATTTACAGACAGTTTTGTTCAAACTTCGACGAATGGTGCCATGCGCCTTGTGCGATATGCAATTTAAAGTTGCACTGCCTGAGCAGGATGAGATTCAGTTGTCGGTCATTGGTATGGCTTTGGGTCTCGGCGAACCGACGAGATTTAGTAAATACAAGAGAAAAATAATACCGAATTCGACGAGCAAAGATCCGGTCAAGAAGTCTGGTGAATATCGTGCACTTTCATTTTAAAGATTAGTGAAATAAGCAAAATATTTCTACTTATTCTTTATTGATAAGAATTTAAAAAATTATTCATTGAAAAACGATTATTTATTGATGATTTCAGACGAGGCCGATCTGATATTCAGTCTCGACGAGGATCAAGTTGACGTAGCAATGGGAGCACAAGAAACCATGATAAACCAATCAAACACATACATTTCGAATTCGTCGCCTCTCACAGGACTTTCGACTCAAAAGCATAGGCCACGCTCGCCATTCCGTACAAGAACCCATTTCCAACATAGGCCCAAACACGTGAGTTCGCAACGACTAAATTCTCAATGTTATCGCTTTTATACCCGGAGAGAATTCAAATTTTTAAATTACCGTGCAGTAATTTAAAAAAAAGTTGTGAGGTAGAAGATTATTATTGAGCAAAACAAATTTTCATAAAAATTCAATTAAATTTCCTTGTTTAAACTAGAAAATTTTACCAGACTGTCCGATAAATTTTGATCCCCAGTCCTTTCATTTCAAAATTTAGTTTGAAATTTTAAACGAGCATCACGGTAAATTTTACCACGCTGCATAGTAAAAATTCCCCTACAAGTGTTTCTCGCCAAGACGGCTTAGGAGGGGGGGGGGGGGGGGGGCATAGCAGGGGTCGGTGTCAACATTGATGTTTGTTTGGTGTCACGAGCCTGCTTAAACTGCGTAAACCCTGTGTGAATTTATTTTTCTGAAGTTGACGCAGGAAAATTTTACTGTGCAGCAGTAAATTTTAGAATACGTACAGTAAATGTCACTGTCTACAATTTTTACTGATCAAGAATAATAAATAAATAATTTTTACTGTTCAAGAATAATAAATAAATAAGTTTTCCCAACTGGTCGCCATATTACCGTGAATTCATGATAAAAATTACTTTTTAATTCTCTCCGTGTAGTACACTACACTCGATATATCTCTAATTATTATTTTTGCCTTTTTTCAACAGGTACCTCTCAAAGAACGATACGGAGTCGACATAACACCTTTGTCGTATTTACCCGGCGGAAAGATCGAAAGATACTTGGGAAATCTCAACTTTTTTTTCATTCGTGAAAGCACATCGATAAGAGAGGTAATTTGGCTTCATTTTTTTTTTTTCATGAAAATTTTCTATTCGCTGATTTCCACATTTTCGTAAATATTATATAAACCTCATTGAGTTAAAATAAAAAATGAAAGATTGCTAAAATAAATTAAAGAGTCAATTCAAATCACTTCCATTGCTAAAATAAATCACGATGACACTGATTATCCATTTTTCTTGATCATGTATATTCTGAAAGAATTTTAATTGGAACTTTTCATAGAACCCTCAAAGAAACGGTAAAATATGTAAAAAGCAATACAGCCAATTTTATAAAGCACGAAGTTTCATTAAAAAAAGTAAATGACAGTATTTTTCTGTTCTCTGAATAAAGATCGAAAAAATCCTCGAAAATACTGAGCTTATAAGTAACGCTTGATAACAACGTTGTTTTCCAAATTGTTCTCAGTAGTAATTGAACTGAAGATCAAAAAACATAGACAATAACTTTTTCATAGGAAGTTTTATGATCTACAAAATTGGTTCTGTGCATTTCTGCCTTTTTTCCAACCATTTCGATATTGCACGTGTTGAAAGTTTACTCGTCACCTTTAATAAATAATTAATAGCCCATCAGGAAGGGGTGCTATAAATTGTTTTACTTTAAAATTCGGTCGAAAACTTTACTGTACATTCTTAACGATTCTAATGGATGCCCGTGTAATATAAAGTCGGAGGGAAATGTTGAGGAAAAATTTGTGTAATAAATCTACGCAATAATTCAGCTCACATTAGGAGATTTGCGTGGGTGGAGGCAAAAAAATGAAGTGGAAAATACAAAAATAACATTCCACTAATGAAATTGTATTCAATTTTACAAGTAGGTTTCAGCCTTGAATTTTGTAAATAATGAGAGACAATTTATTATTATTTTTGTTCTTATAGAACGGCGGTCTCAGCGGATTTACTCATAGTTTCGTGACCGAAGTTTTAGCGATCGTTCGGGCCCACATCACCGCCCTGGGCGGAAATGCCATGGTGGCTTTTTTCATGACACAGTGCGTTCTTCTTCACAGTCCGCACAAAAATCAGGCAAGTCTTTTTTCGATGGTTTTATTTGATCTATTTGTATCATTTTCAAAACACCTTTCACGCAAAATGCCTCTTCGACCTTAACCCCTATAACGAACATGTGGAGAGATTACGTATGTTTATAAAGCAAGCCATATCCTGAGCATAATTATCATATCGATCGCGACTAACTCTGTTATGAACGAATAAGATCCGCGAAGAAAGTGTCTTATCGATTTTACCGACTATTGTGACGCGTCGTCGCAGAACTATCAATTCTAAAATACTAGGAAAAAAATAAGTATATTTCTAGAATTTCAATTATTCGACAGGCGTAATTTTGGATATGCACAATGGTTATGGTGAAGTTTAATTATTAACGTTAATTTTTTAAGTTGGAGAACAGAAATTCTAATATTGCATATATTGCCGAAACCATCGAATATAGAGCAAAAGCCCATAGGACCAAATCTGTAGAGCGTAAAATTTCCTACAAAAAAGCTCCTGACGGCATTTTTCTATGTTCAGTAGATTAGTCCTGAGAGCGGATCGTAGGATGAATGGTTTTAAGGTATTGTTTCGATCGGCTCTCAGGGCTAAACCACTGAAGATAGAAAAATGTTGTTAAATACTTTTTTGTGGGCAATTTGATGCTCTACAACATTGTTTCTATTGAGTTTTACTCTATCTCCAACCGTTTCGGTAGTATGCGCGATAAAAGAACGCCAGTCCTTCAAAACTTGAATTATTGATATCTAATCAGGAGGGAGTGTGATGGAAAAACGTCACTAGACTTTTCACCTCGGAATTCAGTTTTGAAGTAGACATTATAGTTTAACCAGCGGATTGTGATTTCCACAACAACAACAAAAATGATAACAATTTATAGACTCCACTGTCTAATAAACGTAAAAAAAATGAACGTGAAGTACACATAATTGCATATCGTTAGTTTCTAGACTATTCGGAAAAGTGAATAAAATGCTCTTGTCAAAATTTACACTATTAAGATCCTCCATTCGTTCCATTTACCGTAGCGAGAAGATTTCTAAAATTAAGGGGTTTCTATCCGTCTCCATAAATCTATTGTTTTTTTTTTTTTTTTTTTTTTTTCATGGAAACGCAGGCGCTTAATATTCTTGAATTATGAGAGTCAATTGTAGCAGGTTGAAGGTGTATTTATGCTCGTAAAACATTGAACCATAAAAACGTTGAGTATATACTTCCGAGATAGAATTTGTTTATTGCCCTATAAGGTCTCGTTTGGACAGGACGTGATCCACAAAATCTTATGGACCTCGAAACGTCATTTGTTTCGGGAACAGCGTCATTTATGGATTTTAGTACACGTGTTATAAATAAATCAATCAAAATAGCTTGAGAAATAAAATTCGACTCAAGGGCCAGAGAATCGAAACTTTCTCGTGTTTATTGAAGCACAAATCGGAATTTCCGAGTCTGATATAATTCCATTCATGCAAAACCGTTCGAATTTTTATTCTCGCATTATTAAGGTCACAAACTATTCTGTGCAATGAAATAACTTCTATTTCTGAGTCAAATGGTGAAGGCTAAACAAGATATTGGCGACCTTGGCTTCCACGGGCTTGCACCTCAAAGCGTCTTGTCACTCGATCTTGCGATCAATCCTACATGATAACGGGAATTTTCTAGCTTTCATTCTTTTCCTTTCTTTCTCTCTATCTCTCACTTTATTTATTGAGTTTGCCCATCGCAATGAGAGAAATTGAAAAAGTCGAGAAAAAAGAGAATTCCGACATTATTGGCTTCTTTGAAATACAATGCTGCTGCTGCTATAGAGAAACTTTATGGATAAAGGTGAAGGTCTCTGGGCACATACATCGCACATTTTTCATGTCAATATTATAAAATATCGTAAACCCCTCAGAACCCTTTTTTTAAATAAATTTGTTCTTTTTATTAAATTATTCAATCTTATTTGATTACAATAAAGTTAAAAGGCTCACGAAAAATACGCCTGAATAGAGAAAGACTCGTCTCGAAGAATCGAATTTTATGTAACTATAGCAGTGTATTTTACTTTCGTCCCGACGTGTTTTATGGAACAATTAAGTTGGAGCTGCGCTTGACTCATCATTTTCATGTTCATTCTCCGTCTCTATTATGTTGGCTTCGGCTCATGATCATAGATAAAGGCAATTACTTTTTCGTCCAATCATCCACTTATTTATTGAGACTGATTACGAGGAAAGTTTTCGTCGATCGATTCATATTTTCGACTCGAAAATAATACGTCGCCAATTGGTTCCTGTTAGAATGACATGTTTCATGGTTCTCTTATTTTAGTTCTTTAATTTTCTATCTACGAACGTAAACCCAAACCGTATTTCTTCTTTCTCTCAAAGTTCGACAGTTTTCATAATACCACTCTTTGATCTACAGTTTTAAACAGTTAAAAACATGTGAAATTGAATTAGTTTGACTTTGAAAAAAAATCGAATTTCAATAATATCTCAATTTGAAATAAATTTTTTTTTTATTCAAGTGTTCAATAAAATTCTATTTTATTCGAGTGTTCAATAAGATTCCATTTTATTCAGATATTTAAGGGGGAACGCTACTGTGACGGGCCGAAAAATTGCAATTTTTTGGGAATTTTTGGAGCCCGGTTTAAATAATTATTTAAGAATCGGGTAAAGCATGCTTCATTGAGTATATATTCAACTATTTCAGTACCAATTTTTATTAAAAAATATTTAAAATTTACAACGTTATGAGCTTCCATGTGATGATAACAAAATAAAATCCTCTTCACTGTCCCAAGAAAATCTTGGTAACGGATTACCTCACAATCAAAAATAAAAAAAATTCAATATCTATATGAACGTAGCTATAGTTGTATGTACGTGGCCGTTTTTTTTAAATTTTTTCACAAAATAGCAACGGTTTGATTTTTTTTCATCATTTTTTCCGCTTTTCGACAATTTTTTTTGTTTTAGCTGTCTTAAAAAATAGTAATTATCATAATTTCCAAAATCGGCCACGTACAACCTTAGTCACTGTAATGACGATTATTTGAAAAAAAAAAAAAAAAAAAAAAAAATTAAAATCGCTTCATTAGTCTTCGAGTCTTCCCTGAAATAAGATCGAAAACCGTTCTTTCGAGAAAAACGCGTTCAAATTTCTCGTTGCTTTTTTCTTGACATAAAATAAGGTGTTAACTTGAATATTGATAATCACTTTTGACGTGAAATTTTTTTTTTACATAATTTTGAACATTTATACTGCAAGGAAACGTAAAAAAAATAATATCGAATTTTTTGACCCATTATAGTGGTGTTCCCCCTTAATAAAATTCCATTTTACTTTGATAATGGGACGTTTTTGAATCGACGATATTTGTCTCCATTCATTATGGACATTTTACTTTATTAGTCATCAATATGTTTGCCAGATTTTCATTCAATACTGTGATAAAAGAACAAACGAGAAAAAGAAAGAAAAGAAGGGAATGAAAATTCAATGTCGCTTTATGCTCTTCCGCAAAAGCTCATCCACCTATTGTATGACAATTGTCGTTGAATAACGACGTCCGGACACTTCATCGATGAACTTCGATCAAAAGATAGCAGCGTATATTTATCGCTCCGTAAATGACAGAGTTAAAGCGCAACATATATTTTAAACTCTATTGTACACAATTTCGAAGCTGGATGACTCTCCACGAATTTTCTTCGCAATATAGAATTTGAGATTGAAACCTAGTTACGAAAAATCGTACAAAATAATCTAAAATATTAAAAATAATATAAAATATTTGTTTATTTTTTGTTTAATACAGCATTTTGTAGAAAAAATTGTCAAAATTTTTACTGAATTCTTGCTCAACGTTGAAAATTGCTGGTAGAATTTTGTTTGATTCAACATTTTTTAAAATTTTTCCAATTTCCCCTGTCAAATTCTGACGCAAATACTTTGTACCCACTCCACTTGTTTTTGTTTTTTTTTCTTTTACCAAATAAATTATGGCACCGTTAATCCGAAGAGCCTTTGTATTCCTCACGAGTAAAACAATGAGTTTGAAGAACAAGGGAAGGTTGGTAGTTTCGTTATATATCGGAAAGTAGAATTGAAATAGAAACGTCTGCAACGGAAATCTATATATCTGTGTCTTTCGAGCCGCGAATCCGGGTTATATATTACCACCTTTGTAATTTCCCCATTGCTATCCTCAAAGTGAATATTCAACACTCCTTTCACCTTCTCACAATTTCACTTTTCTTCTCTCGGCAGTCCCACGTCAAAATGAATATTAAAGGCGCATGCTTTTTTTTCTTAACAATTTTTTCACGTCATTTTCGTACTGGCAAAAGCAATACGATTTTTTTAACGAAATTCGAAGTCTTCCTTTGGGTATTTTTCTTTTTTTTTTAAAGTCAGTCATTAAAAAAACAAAAGTGTAAATAACAACGACCGTGATTTCATCGATTCTATCGAAAGTTTAGACGAAAAAAGGTCAATTCCCGTTGTGCCAAATCGGATTGGCTCATGTTTTATTTATTTTACTACATTGAGAAAAAAAATTTGTTCATCGAACAAAATCCCATTTAGTTGGACGAGAAAATGGTGAATTCAACTATTTTTTGTGGAACAAATTAAATCATTTGCCATTAAAAAAAAAAAAAATAGTTGGAACCACCATTTTCTTGTCCAACTAAATGAGATTTTGTTCGATGAGCAAATTTTTTTTTCTCAGTGTACCGTCGAGACTTAAGCACGTAGTCGTGTTAACGAAGTTATCGTGCTGCTGGAATCGACGTTAGATATTCACTGATCATATTCAAAGGAAGCGATATGAGAGATCGAGTATGAATACTAACTATAATTTGCTGCACGGACGGTCGTCTAAGCGTAAAAACTGGTTTCAGGCTGAAGATACTCGATCGATTCTGGTTTTTCTTCAAATAGTCACAATGTCACAGGTCAATCAGGTTATTTGTGTTGATTAGTCAAATTATAACGAAAACGTAACTCGCAAACAATTTTTTCTGAACTAAAACCTTTTTTTTTTCATTCAGAAAAAATTGAGAGAACAGGAAAAATTGGTTGCATTATTTTTCAATTATCAAAGCTATTCATCGCTGAGGCATTCTTTTATTCCCGTGACCACAACCCTTTCTAAAAAAAGGCTAATTTAATCTGAAATTGATGCGATAACAGGAGTTTGCGAGGGTGATATATTAAATTATTGAGTAATTCACTCGAGCCAACGATTCTTGCTGGCCCACGCGGTTGCCAGTTTCTCGTATTTCGTTCATTTCTCTGCCCCATCCTCGTTCAATCCTTTCATGAATCCCTGAAAAATGGTGGACAGAAAATAGGCGAAAGGAAGGCGAAGGAGAAAAAAGGGCAAAGGAAATACGAAAACCTTCCAATTTCGCTTACAGGGTCAATGTCTCATCAACGTTGGCGGGGACGTCGTGACAGTGTCATACTACGGCGACGAAAAGTATCAGGGCAATCAGAATTGCTGACAGCAACCACCGTACTCGGCGCCACCTTAATAAAGTTCGTCGTACTGGCCAACAGCGACAGCACGCTGAGAAGACAACATTTTTTTTCTACTTTTTTCCATTTCTTCGGTGACGACGAGTGTGACTTTTTAGGCATTATCGAAAACGCTATTTCAATATTTATTTATTCGAGCTTTATTTATTTCAATGGATTATTCCGCAAGTTGAATCAAATGTGAAATTACGCGAAATAATTGAAATTTCATTTAATATCATGTCGAAGTTGTCTCAATCCTTTATTTTCAACTAGTAGATTTAAAGTCATGGGTGCATATGAATAATACAGTGTAAAAACAAAGCGTTTCCAAGTCGTACAAGTAGCGGTAAGTTTCCGGTTGTTATACCCTGTGTTCACGTCTCGAAGCCTTGCCCGAATTTGCCTGGGCCCCGTTAGTCACTAGCTATAAGCATATACACGTCGTTAGCTTGTACGATTAGTATGAATAATGCGTTATCGAGCCAGGATCAATAATTTCAGTGATAATATACATAAATAAATATACAAATTTTATTAAAGTATTAAAATTAAACAGCGACGTCTCGCCCTGAAGGTATGTTTCATCAGACAATAGTTTTACTCGCGCCATAGATCGAATTTTGTCGTCGCTTGTTTCAACAGAATTGAGAGCTGCGTGGGTGATTTCATTATTAGAGCCTCATGGATAAACCAGCAAATATCAAGCTGGGAAAATCGTAATGTGTCAAATCTTCGAACAATTTTAAAGTTAGCAATTTCATATTCGTCTTGGCCCTGTCACAAACTCAAAATACATACAGATATTTTTTAAATAACAATGGAATAAAAGTTCTCACTTCCCTCCAGGCCGAAGCCTGGAAATCTCTCCGGTCGCAATGCGTTTCATAGCTTTTAAAAATATATGAAAATGGCTATTTTCGGACAGCCGTTAATTGACAAAAAGAAGAGATGTGTATATAGTTTGTAGAGCGTTTGATTGAGACGTGGCGTGAGAATGATACAACGAAAGAAATTTGTTTTTGGAAGTGATCGCAGCGAGAAAGGTGTTATGCAATATTATACATTTTTTCAGATTCGTTCTACTTCTTGTTAATGTTATTATTATTATATATTTCGTCTTCAATTAAGTACATAAAACTAATTGAATGATGATTTAAAAAAAAAAAAACGTGATATTCCTAATTATTCTTGCCACATGAAACAGATGTCAAATGTTTGTGTCATTTTTTTTCTGTGACTATTAATTCGATCATCCATTGTGTAATTGTTGGTGCTGTACCATCGATTATTACGAATCTGTACATAATTCGTGTGAACGAAAAAATAATAAATTGTATTTGAGCATAAAAATAAATAGTGCGTGCCTGTTTGCACGTATTATATTATAAATGTACAAATTTATGACTTTTATTATTATGCTTCTCTATAACCCAGACTATTAATAATAGTTTCGAAATTTGGCTACGTTTCGTACGGAGAAATACATACATTTCAGCGATTTAAAGTCGTACGTTATAAATATATTTTTATACATCGTTATCTTGGGTTAACCCTAGGTTACTACCATGGGTCTTATTGATCCGGGGACTTCGCATGCTTATAACTCTCCAAAAAATAATAATTTTACTATTTTTGTTTTGTTCCAAAACAAAAGAACAGCATCAGTCGAAGTTTAAACAAAGGGTGTTTCAATTTCGTCGAAAATTAGGATTTGGCCTGGGTTAAAATGATCCAATGTTTATTATCTAAGGGTAATATTGTAAATACGAAGGACACACGCTTAAATTGCCCGATTAAAGTGTGGTATTTCGTTGAAATAGTAGAAATAATGACTTTTTTCGTCTATTTTGACATATCGTATTCACAGCCCAATTTTAGCCTACTTCAGAATGAGGTTGTTCCGATTTTTTTATCATGTCTATGCTACAGAGAAATTTAGATTATTTGACGAATATTAAAGAGTCGGCGGCTTCGCGGGTTACCCACCGAAAGGTTAATCGATTAGAGAAACATACCATTGGCTACGCACACCTATTTATATTTATGTAGTCACTGCACAATCATACTCAACGACCGATTTAATTTACGAAACGATGACCCTTTGCTTTAGTAAATACATTTCCTTCCATCTCTTCTCTCTCTCTCTCTCTCTCTCTCTCTCTCTCTCTCTCTCTCCCTCCCTCTCCCCTCCGCCCCCCCCTCTCTCTCTCTCTCTCTCTCTCTCTCTCTCTCTCTCTCTCTCTCTCTCTCTCTTTCTCTTTCTCTCTCTTTCTCTCTCTTTTTCTCCTCAGTCGATGGACAATGAAACATTTAAATTGCTGAAAAGAGAACGGAACAATAATCTGCATTGTTAATAATGCATCGTTTTCCCTCGTGAATTTCGACCCTGAATCCGTCAGTCTAGGACTAATATCTGTAAAACCGAATACCTATACTTTGTCATTCATTCAAACGAAACGGCAGTTCATAAAAATGGGACAACTGCGGAATGTCTTAAAAGTTCATGATCTTCGCGACGATGAATCACACTCGTTTTACGTAAAAATGTATTCATTCGAATGACGTCCAATACAAGATTGCTCACGCGAGCTCAGAGTCCTAAATTAATTACCCGATTCCTAATTCGATATAATACAAAATTTCTACAATCATTAAAAAAAGAAAAAAAAACATTTGCGATTCAAATTGTTTATAATTTTATTAAAATTCTCGGATAAGCGAGAAGAAATCGATGTTCTCGTTATAAAATAAAAAGTAGTAAAAAAAGTCTTGGACAAATAAATCGCTAATCGTTTTTCCGCCGTTGATCGAGAATATAAACGCGATTTTTTTGTATCGAACAGTCAACGCTATCGTAAGGTTTTTCACTCGATAAATTTTGTTTTCAAGCTAGTATTATGTCATTATTTAAATCATAATAACAGTCGTACGTTTCCAAAGCAGGGAAGGTTCGGAAAAGCCTCTTTAAAATCGTCGATTTCGCAACAATACGATAAGCCTCGTTCGGGACTTTCGGGTTTCCAATTGACGTAATCGATTTTGTAGCAAACATCGTTGCACAATCGATAATCTTTTGGAAGATTTTTTAAAAACGGATTATTCGCTGTTAGGAAAACTATTCCGGATCGTGTCGCTGGGCTGTAAACGACTTTGAAGAGAACTTTCGGAACCGGAACCGCCGGTTCTTGTTTATCATCGACGTGTAAATAAATCTCATGCTTTCGACCTTCTTCATCCTTCAGACCCAAAATCCCCACCGATCCCGTCCAAACTTCCAGATCGACGTCTCTCTTACTCGCGTATAATCTCACACTATCTTCCATTGTTTTCCAATTACCGGAGTTTATATTTTGCCACATTGGTACAGCATTTGCATAAAAAAATGTTGCTCGCTGCTGAGATCCGTACATAAAATCGGTCTTCGCTACTAGATGGCCTCGGGCCAAAAAGGACGTTCCTGGGAGAAAAATCATGACATGTTTTCACCAAATTACATTCATCGAACAAACTTTAAAACAATTCTTACCACCTTTCAGTAGTACCTGATTCGATTATCGATCAAAAATATATCGAACTTCTCGATATTTTACACCACGAAATCAATTTCATTTTAATTAATCATTGCGTCATTTTGAAGCACGAGAAATTTGTTTTTTTTTTAACCCCCCAGCGTTCGCGCTATGAAACTTTTTTTCACACTTCCATTAAAACGATGATTACTCGAAAATTTCAAACGGCATAAGCATTTGAAATGTATTTGATTAACGCTCTAGCGTTAAATTATCATTGTATTTATGGTATTTAAGAAATAAAAATGTTTGAAAGGCACGATCACTGCGATGAAATTATTTTCAAGTTTCTAGTTATAAAATTAAGCGCTAGAAACTATACATGTGGGAGAATCTCTCATCGCGCGACCAATGTTTAACGGGACAGACCTAGTTAGAATTTTCGAAAAATCGATTTTTTTTTTATTTCATTTTCAAAAAGTAGAATTTCTTACGAACATTTTCCGCCCAGGTAAATGTAAATCGGACCATTATTCGCCGAAATACAAGACTTTGTAGCACGTCGTGTCTGAGCCATAGGTAAGCAGGTAGCGGACTTCAAGTGCGTTTTTCTCGAAACCATGTTTTTGAAGTCGGTGATCACTGTAGCTCGAGAACGGCTTTACCGATCGGGTTGAAATTTATATCACTTCTTCTATACATGGTAGTCCTCCATATGAACGAAGGATTTTTTTTTTGGATAATTATTTTTATTTTTAATAGCAAAAAATGGAACTGATATTTTGGTCAAAAAAACACTTTTGACTTTTAACGGCCGCCATTTTGTGAAAAATGGAAATTTTTCAAAACCCTTCGTTCAACTGGAGCATTATATCATTAACTAAAAATCCCCTCCGTTTTTTTTGTTTCAGATGAGCCGTTGCAGCGTGAGCTTGATCACCGCAAACCGTGTTTTTTTTTGCAGCGTCCTCGGCAATTGACGGTCACCAGCTTATTTCGATATGTATTGCGTTGAAAAAATTGCAACATATACATTACATATGTATCTTTTAAACGGAAGAACTTTTGTTGTGAATTATTTTATCGTTTGACCAAAAAAAAATCGGAAAAAAGGCCTTTTTTTTGACGTTCCAACTAGGTCTGTCCCGTTAAGGCGAGCAACCACTTTAGATGCTTCAACAAATCAATTTTTTTTTATTTCATTAATCGTTAGCAAAATATCTTAAGAATGCACCCTGAAAATTTCAAAACGATATTCGGATTCCTTCTAACGGTATGTATTTTTTTTTTTTTATTGGGGTTTTGTAACCAATCGCCCCCGCGAGATTGTTACTTCCACGGCCCAGGGTCCTTCCCTCTTAGCCTCCCCACTCTTTCCAACTATTCCTCCACTCTTCCATCCGACTTATTCCTGCCTTCCTGCACAATGCAAAATCTCGAGTATCGATACTCGATCATAGAATCATAGCGTGGTGAGTTAATGCAAAATCTCGAGTATCGATACTCGAGATTTTGCATTAACTCACCACGCTATGATTCTATGATTCTATGAACAGGTCGAAATACCGCCGAAACATTGATTCTGTCTCTTAAAATGCAATTGCTATGATCATTCAAATACATAATAATATTCAATTAAATAATTTAAATTTTACAAAAACATGTAATAGTTATGCCAAGATCTGAGAGTTCAATTTCTTAGTCGATCCGTCTATAAAATTTTATTCGTTCTACTATTTCGACCGCCGATAATTTATCATAATATGCAGCTTGATTGTCAATTATTTTTATCAAGCATAGAGATGTCTTGGAATGGAGATGAGTTGGAATAGAGATGTCTCAGAATAGAGTTGTCTTTAACCATATTTAAGAATAGAGATGTATAAGAATAGAGATGCCCGAGATAAGAGATATTTACGAATAGAGATATTTAAGCATAGAGATGTCCAGGAATAGAGATAATTAGGCATAGAGATATTTAAGAATAGAGTTATTTACGAATACAGTTTAATTAACCACAGAGTTATTCAGAATAGAGATATTTAAGAATAGAGATATCGAGGAATAGAGATTTTCAGCATAGAGTTATTTAAGAATAGAGATATAAAGAATAGAGTTGTATCCCTGCCTTTCAGATGCGCATTGCGAGCTGCACAATTCCCGCAAATTAACAACGACGATGAGGACATGCCAAGGGATACAGCGGATTACACCTTAATTAATGCATGAAATAACTTGAAAAAATTACCAGAGATGTATAAAAATATGAATAAATTATTGTCAGAATTGCCGAAATTTTCGTTTTTTTTTTCACAATAAAAAAAAAATCAAAAAAATCATCTAATTTTCGGTCTCCTAAAGTGGTTGCTCGCCTTAAAGTGTAAGTAGCGCGACCGCTGACCGGTTAAAAAAGCCTTCGTTACAAAAAAAAACAAAAAAACAAAAAAGTTACAAGGCAGAAAGTTCGATGCACTCAATAAAATCTCGTAATCAAGATGTGCATCAGGCATCAATTGACATATTCGTGTATCAGAATAATAATTAACGTGTTTGATGTAAATGTTTAATTTAGCGAAAAAAATGACGATGAGCGTCGAACCTTTTTCTGGAATATATTTTCTCGCCATTTTCGGGCTGTTCAGTATCCGCGCTATCGTATCACGTTGGACATTTCGACCGTAGAGCTTATTGATTGGTATACGAGAAAAAAAAATTCCTTTTCGAAAGGACGTTCTCGGAAATGATTTTTGGGCCGCGTCAATCGCGGTTGAGATTCTTGCATGAGCGTAGATCGTATGGGCTAGACGTTCGTCATGACACAGATCGATCACTGTATAAAACTCAACCTTTCTGCGATTCAGAGAAACACAATAGTGAATTTTGTTTTCAGTCCATTTCCTTCATGTGTTAAAAACCGTTTTTGAGGTCGTTTCCAAATGTATTTTCTTATCGCAACACACTATTTACTTCAACTCAATAAAAATCATTATATTGGAATATTATTTTCGGTCAGTGTTTGCAAGAAATTATGAGCCGAACAATCAATCAAAATATCAATACGTGCGTTCGTAAAAAAATGTGCACTTTTTTGCAAAGCCAAAATCGCAATCGTCTCATAAATAAACGTTCAATCGTTTCGAGGAATCATTCAAATTTTGAAAAAAAAAAAACTTTACCTTCTTTTTTCGTTAATACGTTTCTCGAGTGGGAATCCAATTTCGTATACAGTACCATCGACGCAACGTCTATTGGTTCGTCTTGCGATGTAATTCGGATATTTTTCGCACGATATACGGTCGAAAGTTTCCTCAATGTCAGCGTCTTCGATGTAAAAATAATTTTCACCGACGCACGTTGCGTATGTATCGTTGAAGTGATGCTTTCCTTTAAAATTGAACCTGCTGCCTGGACAAGCGACACGAAATGATTCACCTTCCTGAACAGTTAAATGTAGCAGCCCGGATTCGATTGGATAAAAAAAATCATTTTCCCCTTTATGTGGACACAGAAATAATGGTTGTGGCTCGGCCAAACCACCGTTTATAAGAATCACACAATAATCATCATCTGAAAATAATTTTACGAAAGTTGCTCGAACATTTTTTCACAGTTCTTTCGACCTCGTGCTACTCTACGTTTACGACTTCCACTGAATCTTTCCAGCAATCTACACGGAGAGAAAAATATCACAAACATTACCGTGCTCTGCACAACAAATTAAGTGCGAAATACTTTACTGGGCTAATTTATCAAAAAACAAATTAAAGATTTCAATCAGCATCGCAGTATTTGAAATGAGGCTATGAATTTTTGTAATACGACACAGTAAAATTTCGAAAAGCATATGAATTTTTGTAATACGATAGAGTAAAATTTCGGAAATAATTCTGTAAAAAGTTTCATTACAAAATAAAAGTTTCTTTTGCCGGAATTTCTTATAAATATTCTGAAACATTTTTTCCCGTGTACTTTTACTAAATTTACATGAAATAATAAAAAAAACACGTTTTATTCCATGATAAATCATTAGTTTCTTCAATGTCAATCAAATAAAATGATTTTTATTCAGATGAGATGACCACAGTTAGTGAGAATTAGAAGAAAGATCGACGAGGGAAGAATAAGAATTCTGAGGATACAAATAACTGCAAGTACCCTCGTGATTTTTACTTTGACTACTAGACAATCTACAAAACAATCTTAAGCAGGTTGATTATTGCATTTAGCGTGGTTGATGAGCCACAAACATTGAATTCTACCGCAAAAAGGTTGATAGGGAAAATAATTTTGTCTCGTGATTCGTGAAATATCACTAACAAAGCTGCACCATTGATGATTATGATTCGGAACATTCTTACCGGGTTCAACCACTATATCACCATATAATTCCTCAACGAGAAGAAAAACTACAGCCAGTTTTAATATTGAGTTCCATCGGTGGTTCTTCATGATGAAATAAATTTTTTGTGGCCCAGTTCGTTGCTTTTCGGTATTTTAAACAACATTTTTTGTCTTGCCTGTTGTTAAACTCGTAAAATTGAAACGCTTGTAGTTTCAAATTTGGTAAATCGTCGGTAAATATAAAATATTATCTTAAAATCGATCGATTACATATGATTGTTACAGGGCCGAGGTCGATACGTGCATAAGATCGCACACTTGTGAAAATATTATAGTCAAAAATTATATCACATTTATTTGTTCATGTTTTTTTTCCTTGTAATTTTTCTCCATTGAAGAAACCAACATTAAGCGTGAAGTTACTTTACAAGTCACTCGTACGAATGAATTACGCGATCGAATATGACACTTTGAATTATAATGCGCCGTGCGCGACCAAATGCGTTCGTATGTGGGTTGTATGTTCAATTTTGACACGTGACAAATTTATCGACATCGATGACGATGGTAAAACTTAATTGATTACTTTATCGCGTATGAAATACCATTTTGCTAAATTTTCCCGTCTATCCGTTTTTTTCGAGTTTTGTCTACATTATAGTGAGGATTCCGTAGAAATATTAGGAAACCGTGAAATTAAGAACAATTCGACATGCGAACAAAATGTAAACTAACCCAGAGACGAAAAAATCAAAAATAATTTTGCCGGGACATAGAAATTCTTCGATCTATTACATAGATTTTACAAAGCAATTCATTTTGCTGCTATTTTTCATCGAAATTTAATCCGCACCCCCTGCACTGCATCAGCCAAAAAATGGATAAAGAGTGCTTCGTTAATTATATTTTTCATTTTCTAATAACGATAGCACCGCTCAGTCTTCAAAGTAGTTTTCGAAGCTGCATAACTTTGCGGATACCACGCGCTGAGAAAACGACCGGTGAGCAATAAGAAGCTTTGGAGAATTCAAAAGTGAGATCATGAATCATCGTCGGATCGATCGAAGTATCGATCGATCATAACCGAAACCGATATATTGATTTATTTCTTAAATAAAAATACAACATATTTCAGTGTGTGCGCGTGTGTCCTATAAAAAAGGTAGTACTTGCAGAAAATTCCCTTTGATCACTCTTTTGAAAGCTCAAAGTTACATTTTCCAGTAATCGACGTCCAGCCAAATCGTATTGATTCAAAGGTTGCGCAATTGTGTTCAAAGCTTTGTTTGACATAAAACAAATGATCGTGTTATTTTAGCGTGAATTTTTCAACTTTGATTCATTGTTATTTCTGTCTCATTCTTAGGAAATAATGAGACAAACACAACAATGAATCAAAGTTGCAAAATTCATGCTAAAATAACACAATCATTTGTTTTATGTCAAACAAAGCTTTGAACACAATTGCGCAACCTTTGAGTCAATACGATTTGGCTGGACGTCGATTACTGGAAAATGTAGCTTTGAGCTGTCATTTTTTTCCACCAAACTCAATAGTACATCAAAATATACAAGCCTCTCATCTGTAATTTGGCAAAGATTAATTTTCCACCACCTTTACTTCACCCTCTTCCTTGTGCGGTGGGATGATTTCATTGAAATATTAATTGGTTGCTTCAAGCATTCTTTCTAATGAATTAAAAATGAGTACATAAAATTCATGCGAAGTTCCACAATTTTTTGATTATTAAGTCTATTCTTGTCAATAAAATTGACATAAAATTCAAAATGTGAAATCTACACTTTTAATTTCACAGTGTATTAAAAAACGATTGCTCGTAATTTCAAATTATTAAGAAAATTTTAACAAATGAAGAATTAAAATCATAAAAATCGGATAATCGTGAATAATTCGATGTTTTTTTATTAACCAGTTTGTATCGATACATTGCTAATAGAAAATAATGCATCAACTTTTTCATTAATCACGTATTAACAGCAGGATTATTGAACAAAGATATAAAAGAACGATTGATTAGTTATATGGTCACGAGCATCCGTATTCGTCAGTTTCAAAGCCGCCTGATTGTTCGAATTCTCCTGCGTCACGTCTACAGTGTTACAAAATGTGTCAAGTGCTTTCGTAATTAAATAAAAGCGCACACACGCACACACTTTGACTAATCGTCATCAGGGGATCCCTCAATTGCAACGTTATTTTATTCTTGCACAGCGGGAGTGTGCCGAAGGAAACGTGTGCGCTCCTCCCCCAAATGACTATCATTATTGGCCACCCGAGATTGATGTTCCCAAGATTCTTAAGATTCTTCCGCGTGTCACGCTAGAATAAACTAATAAAACGGTTTCTCTCTTGAAAGTCAATGCAATTAGTTATTTTCTTGTGATACATTTACTTCGACCCTGAAGTTAACCTTCTGCATTCTAAACAGCAAAAACGGCGAACCTCGATACGTCCAACCGTACAACTTCAAGCCTCACATATTTACGAGTAGATTAAGATGCTCCGCGCTCTTAACGATTCATTTTGATTCGCTGAACACTCCGATGTGAGTGTTGAGTATGATGACGAAATTTCTTTTTTAGAAAACGGTCCAAACCGTACAATAAAAAATAAAAACATTATTTTCGGAATTCTTTTTGCTACATATTGTCGAATATTCAAAGCTGCGTTATTTTAACTTTTTTGATTTTTGCTCGAGCGTGAACTTACATCTACAAACAATTTTTAAATTGTTGAAAAATTGTTCTCCTAATATTCGTAATTACAGTTTTTGGGAACATCGATAATCGAAAATGCATATAATTTTTTTTTGATTTTTTCCCATTGAATTTAAATCAATTCAGCAAATTGATATTGTTTTCATTCGCTTTTTTCTTTTTTTATTAATTTCTCTGATAACATAAAATTTACGCGAAATTTGGACACAGTTATTTTGATAAATCACACGATATCCGGATGCTGAAGGCGTGGCTATCAGTACTTGATATTATACGTAGTCAACGAGACACGGTTTAGGATCAAATTACATTTATCTCACGTCTATCCATGCTTTGGATCATTAATAAATATGAGGTGTGCCTTTGAACTTCTGTCTTCGCATAGAATCTCAAGCTATTGCTTCCCTTTTTCGTTTTCCCTCTTTCCGAGTACGGAAATTAACGATTCCTCCTTAATTATCTTTGAGCTTCATTTCTCTTCTCTCTCTCGCATGTTATTCATCAGAAAATTGCTTTTCCTATTCCCTATTGGCCAAGGAAGTAAATAAAAACAAAAAACATACATCCGGTCGTGCGCCATTACGTAAAAAAACGAACGAACCTCCAATTATTTATGCACCGAGCGCGAAAAATAATGCAATAATTCAAAGAATGATTAAATAAAAGTGTTTTCGTTGGTTTTTGACGATTTATTACGGCCTCGAAAAAACAAGCGATGCATTAAAATTTAATTGTCCTCATTCAAGTTTTCCGCCATTAATATACTCATCTACGGGGCTAAAAAACATAAATAATTAAAAATGGTAGTGTAGAAGCGTCCCAAACGTCAGCGGCATAATGAGTCTTCAATTATTAATAATTCAATCTCTGTCATAAGTTTTAACCAACGAGGATCACTTCGAGTACTAATTGAAACAAGAAATGCGGTTGCTCGTAGAGTAAAATACGTCCAGAATTTTCAAGAAATTGAATTTCTTCCGTTCGGTCGTTTTTTTCTGTTAAAAAGTTAGAAACCGTTGTATTCACAGTCTGTCGAGGCATTTTTTTTTTTTTTAAATTATTTTGTTTAAAAACTATGTGGAATGGGTGTAAAATTGAGCATAAACCATAGACGTATTTTATATATACATATATTATACAATAAATATATAATCATTTCATACGGCTGTGTTGTCGTACATATACAGGAAGATAATTCGTCAGTTCAATGGTTGCCACTGAATGTCCATTCAACAAATAGATTTTCCGTTCACATTCAGTATAATTGCGTTATGTATTCATTTAAATTGTGTTTTTTTTTTTTTTTTTTTTTCATTTTTGTTATTGATTTTCATTTCATATTGCAGGAATATAAGAAGGATATTGAGTGAAGTGGTGCAAAGGACACGGTAAACACTGAGCATTCTCGATGCAAGCGACGATACCTCACCGCGTGTGTGGTGCGATACTTAATTGTTTTATTTTTATTTTATTTTTCATTTGTCATTCTTATTAATTTGAGTGTTCAAGCTCGCTTGATTTTACACATTATTAACTATATCTTATTTTTTATCATATCAGGTTGCGATGTAACACTGGAACGTATAAAGTTGCTGAAGTGGCCCGAATTCGAAATAAATAGTTACGTTTATACCATGTAGCATAATTATGTAGACAAGAGTGGAGATTTTTTGTTAATTGTGACAACAAATTTCCAAGTATGTTCTTTTTGATAAACTCAAAATAAAAACCGGCCGAATTGATTTCATATCTCACAAATACATGACACAAATGACTGAGGTGTTCATCAACGAAATCGTGATGTTTTTTTTTTTTTTATTCATGATTAACACGTTTCAATGCATTCCTACTTAGTTATATTTGAGCTCAACAAGTACAAAGCTGTGCTTAGCGAGGCTAAATGCGCCTATGTGCAAATTTTTGCAGGTGCGTGCTTAATAAATAATAATAATAATAATAATAATAATAATAATAATAATAATAATAATAACGCTGTAATACTCAATATTCCATGTCGTCTCCTTTTTCGCTTGAGGGAGAGTAAGTTCGTATGTCCATCGCAAGTAATTCGAAGTGGAAAAATAACGTTTTTTTTTTTTTGCAAAGCCAGTGATAAAAAGAACAGAGTTGTAAAAAACGTTTGATCTTGTTCAGAATAATAATAGTGTATTCTAAGTTCTATTTCAATTTTCTTATTCTTCGATAAGTTCGACTGAAATGTTTATATACGAGGGAAGGAAGAAGGATGGATTTTTGCAATTTCCGGCGCTTTAAATACTTTTATTTATTGATTTATTTAATATAAGGTGACGGATTAATGTCTTGCAGTAAGGGTAACCACGAAAAGGACGTAAAGCTGCAACACGAGTGTATGTTTAACGCCGTCTTCCGAAGCGAAGAAATACGTGGTCGACGTCCTGACGCTTCACGCCGCTGTCCGGAAGTGGCATATTTTGCTGGATAACTGGAACTTAAATTTTTTTTTGACGTCATGCAAATGTCAATTTTTTAAACTCTCATATAAAACTGCATTATTATTTGTACGCCTAAAAGCAGGAAATCCAGAGCGTTACAAATTATACCATCTCTTTATGTGTACTCATATTTTTATCTTCTATAAAATGTTTATTATTTCTTTCAAATGTCGTTTTTATTACGGCTAATCATTTTTCCCGATTTCGTCTTTATTTCTTACGTTACCGAAATTTTCCCTCGCTTATACCACATTCTGCAACGAGTCTTCGCCGTTTACTAATTAAATATCGCGATTAAATTCCTTTATTGCGTTACGACACACAAGAATAATCGATACGCACATTATTATGCGGTTGATTAATGAGATTCTAGCAAAACCTTGTATCGCTTATATAATTAGGGGACGCGTAAGGTTTATTTAATCAACGAACATTTCTGCGCAGTCGCTTTCCTTCACCGCAACCTTTCCAAGTTATGAAATAGTAAGCGCTTCAAGGTTCGTATGTAGAGAGAATGTTTCACGGAAGACCAATTTCGCACTAATTATATGAACGCGGCAAAATTATCTGCTTGTAACGATGCGGCTTGTTTGCACTAAATCGAATGCCGATTTCTTGAACCCGAATATATAATAATCTCTTTTCAAGTAGTTTTTTTAATTTATCGTCTTTCTCAAGGGAAAATATTAATTTAAGCCCTTTTCTGAAGAAAATATTAATTTAAGATCACCCTTTCAAATCTTCCGATCTTTTTTCAACTATCATTGGATCAGGGTTTCTATTGCCTAAAAACTGAGAAATAACTACAACAACCGCACTGCCGAACTGTCATTCCGGCTCAGAATGCGGAAACCTGAACAAACCCCTTAAAGCTTAATAAACCCTTTTGAAATCTGCAAATGTCAAATTTGTTCCTGAATGCGAAGCTAGTCAGGATAATAATTGAATACTCATATAAATCAAATGTAGAATGTGCAAGAAACTTTTTCACATGATGTGATCGGCGCCCCAATTGGCTTCCACTTTAGGGGAAAATTAAATTCAGTATTTGTGTTTAACACTTTAATTTTGTTAGCAGAAGTCAATTATTGTATCCTCGATTGTACTATTCATAGCGATATCAAAGAAGATATTTTTATCGTTCTTTCGAACAATTATAGAAGTAGTGTGAAAGTTTAGTCTGGAAATTGGGATCATTTCGTAATCCGTCTTTGATCAAAATATTTTGGAGTTGTTATATCTTATGGCGAATAATAGAACATTGAGACGAAAATAACTCAGTGGATTTACCTTTGTCGTCGATGTAATTTTCCATTGCTGAACCAAGCTCATATATGGTGGAGAGAGCCATGCACACCTTGCGAATTCGTGGTGGTACTTCGTCTAGAAGCCCTGGGTTACATTGAGCCGGAGGCATTCCCATTGCTCGTTCCGTCATCGTAGCAATTACGATGATTGACAAAATTGTCACGAAAGATGCGTTGAAATTCATTTCTGCAAATAAAAGGAAGCACACACACACACATATTAGCCCGAATTATTAATCTATCCAAACGTATAATTCAGTTAACCCTTACACTGAGAAAATAATTTTTGTTGAAATGAAATTCGTGAACTCAACAAAAATTTGGTTAATTCAACCACTTAATTTGCTGGCTCGAATAAATATTGCTCACTACGACGAAAATATTGTTGAATCAACAAAATTTTTGTGAAATTAATAAATTTCATTTCGTTTGCCACAATTTGTTGATTCAACAAAAATGTTGTTGATGCAAAAATAATGAGATTTTATTATTTTTTTAAACACCTAACGGTTTGTTTACTCATTCGGAAAATTTAAGTCTTTTTTATTATTAGTTTTTCTTATTACAGTGTATTTTGTTGAAACAATATGTTTCAAAATGGCGCAGTTATACGGTCGTCTTCCGGCAAAGTTATAGCGCGAAGTGTAAAATGGCGTAAGGTCCAGCCCCCGCTGCATTGGTACGAAACGAATTACAACAGTTTTAAAATGCACAAAAAAAAATTTTAAATGCCACAAAAAAGTGCAAAAGGTTGAAAAACAAAAAAATGGGACGTTTTTAAAAACAAAGTTAGAATTTTAGACCAAAATTTTCTCGTTATTTTGCAATAGGAAAATCGTTTTTTTCAATCATTCTTTTAATCTCGTAGGTTCAAGTACTAGGTAATATTATTATTTAGATGTGTGCAAAATTTCAAGGAGATCGATCAAACATTTTTCGAATTATCGCTTATGCCAGTTTCGAAAACACAGTTTTGACAAATTTGATTAATTGAAATCTTTTCAGCGTATTCCAGCACCAAGCGCTTCACGTTCCTAGGCTAGCATGTATCAATAATACTTCGAATTTCATTTTAAAACTTTGCAACCATATTCTTAAGATATTATACTAACATTTAATGAAAAAATAAATTTCAAATTTTCAAAAGTTCCAAAGGTATTTCTCCCCATAAAGTGTAGAAAGAATACCTGGGGTGCAGGCTCTCCCAGCCTTTTTATACTGCAGCAAAATCAAAAGTTATGATGAAATTGGTATATGTGTCGTTATTACTTTTTTTGTTAAAAATTTTCAAATAGACAAGAAGATGAAACAGGATGCAGATAAAACTACAAAAATTTCTTAGACAAATAACGATATATTATTACAGCAATTTATACGTAATAGATTTAATGAAAATTAGTAACTGAAATAATTGAGATGACAATTCTCGGAACAATAATGGGCAGTATGAACGAGTATAAGGATTAAACACAGAAATCGTATCGTATGCTAGTCCTCTCAGTATTTACTGCGTAAATGTGATTATAATCATTCAATGAACAAAGTATCGACTAAACACGATTAATTACGATAAAAGTACAGATATCTCGTAACTATATTGTAAATTTTGCATTTATAAGCCCGCCATACTTTATTTTTATTTCTTGTACATAAGAAATGAAAAAAAAAAAATTGTTAAATTATTTCGTATACCTAACAATTGATCACGTCAAAAAATAGAAAAAATTCTGGTTGAAACTTCTGAACATTTTGATTTTCAATGATAACAAATGGCGAAAAATTAAGTGAAGTTGAATTTTTCTTCCATGAGATATACACAATTCGCGATTTTTCAATCCATTTTTATAGCCTTCTCCAAGAAAAATTTAAAAAATGGAAAATGCAAGTTGAAAAATTTGGAATAACCATTAAATTCAGTAAAAATGGCAATAACGATCTGATATTTGTTGAAATAAATGTACAGATTATTGCCATATTGTTGAGTTGCGAAATTGTATTGGAATGAATAAATTAAAAGCTATGAATATGTATGTGGAAAAGATGCTTAAATAGAAGTATCGCTTCTCGCCGAAGACGAGACCGTGATGTGCATCGACCGCGTTAAAAAATTGCCCCGCAAAGTATCTATATATAAATTCTGTGGCAGGATTCAGGGGCATTAGCAATTCCATCCACGAGAGGTTTTTGTTCGCCTTAGTGTAAATACCGTAGAACTAAACGATTTAGTAGTGAGCAATTCTTCGTGCTCGGTGGTGAAATGAAACTTCCGGGGACGGACGCGATCTGCCCCCACAACACGTTGTTGCGTCACTTTTATTTACAACGCGAGTCGTGCGAAGAAAGAAAAGACGAATTCACGCAACGAAGCTCGATCACAGAGTGTCTCTTCTTTCTTCGTGAGCACGCGGCAGTTTCTTTTATATTCTCCATTCCTGTTTCATTCTTTGCCGGGAGATTTTCAGTGACGTTTCCCGACGGTATTGCGTGAGGTAAATCTGAGTTAGTCACTGTACCCACCGCAAAATTGTGGGGTGTATCTCCAGGTTCTTTATAGAATGAAGAAAAAGTAGAAAGGGATGAAAGAAAAAGGGAATAGTTCGTGGATATTTCTACGTGGATGTTTTCCTCTCGAACACGCGGCCGACGCACGCACACTTGGGAATTAATATGCAACAACTTTTGATGCTCTTTTTTTATTCCTTCTTTTTCATTTTTCTCATCTTCGCTCTTTCTTCCCCTTAAAACTCCGTGACAATAGCTGTGTCCCTTGAGATTCACATTGACAACCTCACAATCCTTTGCCTCATGATTTTTCTCACGTAAGAAACGGTGCATCATTTCTGTTTTTATTTTGACCCTTTATTTTCAATCGATCTATCGGTGTTATCGACTATAACAGGAATTGGCTGGGTCACGTAGTACTTTTGAACATTGATTTTTTAAGGACCAATAATTTGTTATCGTTATTTTTTGATGAATGTGAGTTAACTGAATTGAATACTGCAAAAATGGAAATGAAAGACACGTAATAAAAGAAAACACGAATAAAAATAATCAGCTCGCAGATGATCCATTGAAAATGCCTCGAACCATTTTTCAAAATACCAACAGTAGAAATTTTAGGCATACAATCACTTTAGTAGGATTTCATCTAATATGCATAGAGAGAATTTGATGATTTTAAAGTACGTCAAAAGGTTGAAATAAAAGTTCCACAAATCGCTGTCTCACGTCGAATTGTATTAATATCGGAATCGTTCAAGTTTTTATTTTTTTATTTTTACAATTTCGGAAAAGCCGAAATAACAAAAATATTGGCCAAATAGTTGTTCTCCTGCTTCCTTCACAATGGTACTATTGCGTAATGCAATACTCAAAGTATTGTGAATATTGCAATATATGATTGAACGTGTGAGCCAACTTTTTAGATAAAGGGTGCAGTGGCAGTGCAACAACTTGGCTTCCCGTTGCTTCAATCAAACAGTACCGGAGAAATGAAAAGTTAAGTTTCTCAGAACACGTTTAGTTTTCCCCCGCTTGAAAGCATTGTTTTGCGTTTACATCTCTTCCCCGAGTGTCTGACAATGGAAATCTGGCACGTAGCATACAAGAGCAATCTCATACACCCACGATCCAAGGATTTAGTAACATATTATTAAAAAACTTGTAGGTGCTCCCGTGTGTCGTAGTACAGAAATTGAGAATCCACGTGAACACACGCTGAATTTCCCTCGCCATATGCTACGTGGATTGTACTTTTATTTGTCTTGTCATCCCTCATCCATCTACAGGATTTTATGAAGATATTATAAAAACAAATAATTTATTTTATTTTAATTAAATTTGTTTGAGCCAATTTTAGATGCCAAAAAGCATATAATCAGGTCCATGAATGATTGAAATATAAATTGAAACTGTAGATAATCAATTGTTATTTTAATTATTGAAGTGTTGGCACTTTGATATTTTTCCAACAACAGAATTCCATGATGTATTTTCAAAGAGGAATTTTTTAATTTCCACATGAGTACTCATTGATTACGAAGTTAACCATGCAGAAATTTCGGATTTGAAGAAAAATATTGAAATGTGTTTGAAATTTACAGCATTCAATTATAGTTCCTGTACATTTCAATTTGTCCTTGATATTTTGATTCCAGTCTCGAAATTCCTTAAGCATATAACATGGTTAAAGACAATAAAATCTTTACAAATAATGAAAAGTTTTTGTGTCATTGAGATGTAAAGAAGACTGTTTATTTGATTTGGTAGATATTGATGAGATTATTCAGTAATGCACTTAGAATAGAAGTGAAAAGATTCATGATGGAGGGAGAGACAGACAGACAGAGTTGCAAGTTTCAGCCGGAGTAAAATAACCCGAGGCTTCCATTGCCTCACGATATACTTTTCTGTTCCTTTAACTTCTAACATTTTCTCGACCGCGTTGCTCCAGCCAAAGTTTCACGTACGTTATCGTTGCTGACACTCATACCCTCAGCGAAAAAAACTCTAAGAGTCGTAATCAACTTTCGCCCGCTCAATGTCAAAGTGTGAGAAAATCACGTTTCGTCGAGTTTTTTTCGATTTTCATCCCTCTCTCTCTCTCTCTCTCTCTCTCTCTCTCTCTCTCTCTCTTTCTTCCCTACAATCTCTACGGTTTGAACAAAGTCTCACTTCTGATGCCCACGCTAGGGCCACTCTCATAGCCATACTCACGCACAATTTCTCCTCATTTTATTCACTTTACTTCGTTCTTTTTCTTCAGCTCTCGTGTATCGAACACGAGCGCTAGTATGTTCATGAACGAAAGTCTGCAAAGATACCATCGCATACTCCATTTCATAAATTAGGCCTTCTTACTTCTTTTCTTTCGTAATTCTTCTCCTACTTGCCCTTTAAGCTTGTACAATATTAAACGCGATCGCAGATACATGTATTTATAGTTGTATACCAAACTTTGTGTTTATTGAGCTCGATCTCAAGTACTATTTTTCGATTCCATTGAGACTAAACATTTTGGTTACTGGTCCATTATACTGATGCATAAAATACACGCAATTGCACATTATCTGGATCGGTTAAAGTACAAGGAGAGACCACCACAAAGCGTAGTGTCTAAGAAGGCATTGTATTTTTATTAATTTTAATAAACTTTCTCCATTTCTTTCAACTCGTGATTGAAAAATCGATTTTTTTTTTTATTTTCGTGAAAAAAATTATTCTTGGTCATCCATCCGTTGTAATTAACGGAGAACATTTCAAAGCACCAACGAAAATTGTTGCGATGAATAGAACAACTGAAGAATAGGAGAAAAAGTAAATCCTAACTTGACGCCGAGCCGCTACCGCGGCTCTTGATAACGTACACGCAAATAGAGCACACATTTTAGGTCGCCGAATTAAAGAAAGCCAATGAAAAGCATCCACGCATCATCGTTCTTTTGTTAGAATCATGAAAAAAAAATGTATACACGCGTGATGAACGAATAGAGTTGTTATACGCAGTTGGCTGTACAACGATACGCCAAGAGAATCGATCGATTCGACATACTTCAGTGCACTCAAACCCTGGGGCACGTTTTTCATTCGTATACAATCGGCTATCTGAATTTTTCTCTAGTTTTTGCCGGCAATGAAAGAGATTTTGGAGATAGTTTAGAAATAGTAGTGATTCAGCGGAAATTCTGTACACGAATAAAATTTGATCATTCGGGAATAGTCTCTGCACGATATTTTGTAAAATTATGGATTTTTCTGCAATATTCGAAGTCGTGAAAATTCTGGTGACGATAATGATCGATAAATCGTTAATTGCTATACGTTGTTATTGGTGAAATTTGAATTTACTTTATTTTTTCACGCAATACGTATTATACTTATCGCAAAAAAGCTGAGAAATAAGGGCAGAGCAATGCACGTGCAAGTCTCCAAAGAATTTTATGTAACTACCGGAACTTTGCTCTAATTCTGGTAGTAAAACACAGTGGATATAGTCACGTAGTTTCGAGAAAGGGGCAACCTGTTGCCGCGGGGAAGTTACGATATACGGCTTTCGATCCTTGACTGCATCTATTCTCCTGAATATGCAACACCTACGTGCACAAACTTCCTTTAAGACAACACGTTGTTAAGTTTTGGTTTGATGTCACCCACTTCTCAACCGAATAATTGAGGTTAATTTACGTTTTCATATTATTCGGTATAACAGCTAGATTTTGCAATTTTTTCTGAATTATTCCTGAGCAGCCCAATTATCATTAAGCTTTCAGCACTAACGTACTTAAAGTTTGGAATATTTAACATGTTTTATTAAACATGTTCCGAAAACTGGTATTAATATTTGAATTATTTGAACCAAGTTATTCGTATTAGGCTTTTATAAATTATTCCTCAATCTAATGATCACCGTTCTTTCCAGAGTTCACCATGAAATATTCCATTGAAAATACTGTCCTTTTAACGTCAGTTTTTAAAACACTCGTATCGTCTGTTCATTATTTTACTGTTTACTATTATTTCCAATTAAATTTTAAGAATGAAAGCCAAGTTACATACAGAAAAAAGTTCTATTCAGATCGACTAGGATCGTTTATTCGAATTTTTTACATTTAAATTTATAAAATTTCTATTCGCTTCAGCTAGTATTTAAATCAAATAGATAATGCTATTTGGATCCGTTTATTCGAATACCCACGTTAAAGCTTCTCGCTCCGGCCACCACGTGGCGTAGAGCGTCGAGGCATTTCTCACATACGAATTGCGCTCTGGATGTGCATAAATTGCTGGAACCAAAGTAGTCTTATTATTTTGACTGATTATATCTAAGAAGTCGAACGTGAATTTTTGTACCTACCCAGGGTCGCAGACCCATGAAAATATTATTAAATAATATTATAATTGAATATGGTATGAATAATATTATAAATATTATAAATAGTAATATAAATGTTATTTTTATTTCAACCTGATATTCGTTTAATTTTTAACATAAATATATATCTGATTTTAAAACATATATTAAATTTTTCATTAATCAAGAGTATAAAAATAGTGTTAAAAAAAAATAATTTCTTAAAGTTAAATAGACCTCTATTTGGCCGTCAGACAAGGAAAAAATTTATTTGATTTAACTAGATCCTATTTGAATGAATTATATATTTTTTCTAGGTGTATTTGTCCTCTAAATTTCCTACTATTTCTTCAACAATTATTTTTGTATTTGAATGCCGAGGAACCAGAAAATTGGCTACTTGTTCAAAATCAATGAGAAAATTCGTCAAAGAAATGTAATGAGAGTTATTTATCTGGCCTACTTTCATTATTTTATTATCTTATTCCAGCCCCACCATATTTACCCCTCATTTTATAAAGTCCTTGGTTCGTAAATATTCATCTCAAAGTAATACCCAGTTTCCATACTGTTATATTTAAAATTGGTGCGTTTTTGCACACTCGTATATGCGCAATATGTACAAAGTGCTTCACTTATAATTTTACAGCGTTGTACGTGTTGTGTAAACAGCGAAATTAATATCAATAAAGATTTTAATGCGAAAATGTCATACGTAACATTTCCATCTCTGCTGTACTGTATAAATAACTTTAATTTTTGTTCCATGCGAGGGTGTCACTCATGAGTCTTTCCACCGCTTAAACTCGACAATTCTCTTTTCGTATTTATCTTTTTCACTGCGCGGAAATTGATTTGAGCGAAAAATGTTTAATATCGAAGTAACCTTGAAACGAAGTAGCAATTTTCGCGAGACAGACGTCTCGTAAAGTGTTTTTTTCAATTATAAAAGCGTCCTTGAAAAAAATTATTTTAAAAGTACGATTGATAAAATAAAAATTAAATGTTTGTTGATGAAGAGGAATTTGAATTATTTCTAAAAATCATTTCCTGAATGAAAAATTTTTTCAATCCAAATAATACACTTTTTGGCTTAGAGGAGTAGAATCAATAGCCAGCTTAATGTATCTCCACATTTAATTTAATTTAAATAGGAAATGGAGTCTTCCTCGAAAAAAAGCATTTGCGCGGCTCTTATTAAGAAGGAAAGGAAGAGAAGCATTTTCAGGCGTTATTCGGTACAGGTAAACGTTTTGTCTTTATTCCTCAACGTCTTCCCCGGATCTCAAACGCAGAAGAGGCATTAAATTTAACGAGTCTATGTGCTCAAGATCCCCTTTCTTTCCGGCCAATTTAATTATAAGAGATTCAAACGAGATGGAGAACTCTTTTAAATTCAAAAGGCAATTATTTGTTGATTATTATTATTTTTACAGCGTCGTTATTATTAATATTATTGATGTTTTAATGGATAAATTAAAAATTTAGTATTTCTCAATATTGCAGACTTTTAGTTTACGGATCGAAATATTCTCAATTTTTCGGAGTTGTTTGTAATTTAAAGTGAAAAAAATCAAAATCTCGAATAGATTATTCCGTGACTGTGAAATTTTTATGCGAACTCAAACATTTTTTCACATTTTACGTACAATTATGCATAAAAATGTTTGTAGATTGAGAAAATATTAAATTTTACATTCTCTCGTTTTCTCGCAGTCGTAAATTATTTTCTTTACTTATTTTTCTCATCTTTTTCGATAGGGAAGAAGGCACGCAATCGACGCAAGCCATGCAATATCTTTACTAACGTGTGAATCGAAAAATATATTTTATTTCATTGTGATATAGTATGCATTGAGAGCGATGAAAATTTGAAATAAAATGAGACGATTATTACACGTAAAATCGTTGTGTCGAAGGCAGCGAAGGGTGAAAATATGTTATAGAATGCAAGAAAGACGTGGCCCTAAAAAATATAAAAAACATTTTTTCCAGTATAGAAACGTAAGCTTCTCACCGTCAAAGATGGATTTTATAAAAAGCTTGAAAGTCACGCAAGATCTCGATAAGCATTATCGGTGCCATGAAAAATTCCATGTTCTTATTCCACCCCTCGACACTGACAAAATTATATATACAAAATTATCGTTAAAATCACAAGAATGAAGAGACAACGTAAATTTTTTAATATTACGACTGAAGTACATGTAAAATTTAATAAAAATTGAACAACATTTTTATTATCGAAAAACATTTTTTCAAACAGAGAAAAATGTTGACATTCAAGTAAAAATTGAAATACCGGTTTTAATTGATATTACTCTCACTTCAATCAATTTTATATTCTAAAATTCATTTTTATATTCATTGTAATACTTTATATAATTTTTAGTTTGCAAATAACAGAGATTAACAACATGGTGTTCATTTCGTTTTTCGGAATGTAAATACTTTCGGAACGGAAATACTCTGTCTGTCAGTCGATTTGAGATGGAAAAAAACTGATGATGTTAATAACGTAGAAAAATGCATAGTACTCGTGCGAAAATGATTTGTATTTGTTTTGCTATACTTCAAAGTAATTGCACGTTTTTCATAAACTTATAAATTCATATTGACTACATTGGGAAATTCTCTCATCTCGCATTGCTAGACAAACATATAAACCGACATACGAATGCAATTGTTCGCTCATTTTTTACGAGCAATTTAAGAATCACGAAGAAAAATTGTCTTAGTTAACAATGAAAGAGTCCGTGAAAGATTTCTGAAAAAGATACAATTAATTGAATTCACGTTGCCTTCGTGCATGTTTTTTTTTTATTTGAATTTATTTTTGAGCGAAATATATATCATATAAATAGTCGTTATAAATTATTACTATTAAAAAAATAAAGAAAATTTACACCTGATAATAATAAAATTAAGGTAAAAATACATGAATATTTTATTTTGAACATCGATCAAATGAAATGTTTTTTTTGGAAATTGTTCAGACGCAGTACGTATACGACTAGATACGACGTTCTTCCTGTTTTGTTTTTCGAATATTTCGTTTGTTATTGTTATTCGTATTTTCTGGCACTCTCGCGATCGTAAACATCGACTTTATGTAAGATGCTCTATGTTACGTTTCAATTCGACCAATGTGAAAAAACTTCGCCAAAAAAACGATAACTATTCTAGATAAAGTGCACCAGCTGCTCTGGAAAATCGAAGAAATTCATAAAAATATATGCACAATACTTTTTCGGAAATATTTCAAAAGAAAAAACGATACGGAACATAAATTTTATCGAAGAAATTAGACTTTGTGTTTCTTAGGCGAGATTTTATTACGCTCGCCATTGTGCAGGGAATTTTTCCTCGCATATTTCATCGCACGTTGAAAATGCTCGTAATGCTTCATGGGAAGAAAAGTATCGATAAGATAAGAGATGAATTTCCTTTTCTACCGAATTCGCGTTATATATAGGTCGTTGGTCACAGGTGGTTTCAACGAAGTTTTCATAAATAGTTAATGTGGCTATCTTGAAGCATATTGCAATGACTAGCTTTTGTTAATATATCATTTTCTTGCACTTGTGACATGATATCGAAATCTATCAAGTAGTGTGTTATTTATTTTGGGAAACGTTTCAATTTCTATCACGATTCAAAACACATAAATATTTCAGTAATAGTTTGCATCGTTCTTCGAAAGTATTAACGCGAACTATTCTTCAAACATAAATCTGCGATTCATTTCTACATTTAATATTAATACGAAATCTTTTATCAAATACACATAGGGCATTTGTCATTAATATGTACGATTTTTTTTCAAAATTCCAACATTTGTATATATAGCAATAAGGGATTTAGACTTGAAAACCGCCAATTAAAAGTAGAATGAACCCAAAAATGACTGCACTGCTACAAACTCAATGAAGAATTTGGCGTAATCAAATATTTTTTGGTCAAGGGATTTACTAACCCGACTTGTTCCCCATATGCTAAGTACTTAATCGATTATGAAAAGAAAATCGTACTATTTAAATTTCGACAGGGTGTAGGAAGAAAACTTTCACATAAAATACCAGGAATCGTTCATCAGATGGAACCAGCTGGGCTTTCTCTCTTACGAAAATCCTTATCGATTCTGTATCGAAATATGCTACGATGTAATATTAATATTGCGAATACATCCGTCCCGTCCTCGACCCTTCGCCACGTTTAATTTTCCGAGTTGTCTACTTTGTCTTGACTAAGGGTGAGAAGTCAAAGAAGAACTTTTCCCCTGATACTCTCTCGATCTTTGCGACGCTATTAGAATCCAATCGACCCACGACAACGCATGCTTATAATAGCTTTGATATATTCAAGCGTAACTCATGCTTTCTGGGATGACCTTACGGAACGAAAATTAGGGGCGTCTTTGATTTTCTTTTACCTTGTACTCTTAAGAAGCAATTTAATGTTGTCACAAACTTTTAATTAGATATTAATCTTAATTGAGAGCGTATTATATTTTTGGAATGTTTTATAGCGATAAGAATTAGCGTAAAATCTTAGAATCCATTTTTACTTCCTACACCCAGAAAAAACATTTAGTCGATTCAACTAAGATCTAGCTAAATCAAATAAATTTTTTTCCTTATCTCGCGGTCAAATAGAGATCAATTTAACTTTAGGAAATTATTTTTTTTGCTCACAATATGTTTATATTTGTGATTAATGAAAAATTTAATATATGTATTAAAATCGGACATATTTTTATCTTAAAAACTGAACGAATATGAAGTTGAAATAAAAACAATATTTATAATATTTATAATATTAATTATACCATATTCAATTATGATACTATTTAATAATATTTTCATGGGACTGCGACCCTGAGTAGGTAGAAAAATTCACGTACGACTTCTTAGATATAGTTAGTCAGAATAATAAGACTACTTTGGTTCCCGCAATTTATGCACATCCAGAGCGTAATTCGTATATGAGAAATGCCTCGACGCTCTGCGCCGTGTGGTGGCCGGAGCGAGAAGCTTTAGCGTGGGTACTCGAATAAACGGACCCAAATAACATTAACTATTTGATTTAAATACAGCTTTATAGCTGAAACGAATAGAAATTTTGTTGATTCAAATGAAAAAATTTCGAATAAACGATCCTAGTAGATCTAAGTGGAACTTTTTCTGTGTGTACGCAATCGAATAATTTTAAGACAATGGATGTTTCTGCGAAAAGAAGATTAAAAGAAGGTGAAAAAATCCTGATTGCATCCAGAATATTCGCTTCTATGCAAAAATCTGTTCACATGTAAATCATAATCGTCTATAAAAACTTGTTATTTTAACCCTTCGTGGGCCCACTTCATAAAAGTGCTGGATGTTCACACGGCTATTTTTTGGACGCTGCACTAACACTATCGGCTCAATTAGCTAAAAAAAATATGGATTATACTTTGAACATTTCAATACAAGAAACTAGCGTTATACATATGAAACTCAATAATAAAATGGTAAAAAAAATTTGAAAATATGAACCTGGAGAACGTTAAACTTTTCGCTAAAAAAGCATTGGTGTTGTTTAGATTCCGCGTGACCAGGGAGAGTTTCTAGCTTTTCGTATAACAACGAGCAAGGTATGCGAAAACGATGAGAATCCAAATGTTGATGCCCAAGAGATTGAACTTGTAACCACACGTAACGGGAAGTAATCAAATTCTGGGAAGATTGTTCATCAAGAACGTTCAAATGAGAGTAGTTGAAGGACGTACCTCGCCAAAGTGCGCAACTAGTAAACTTTCTTGTTAACAACCTTCAATTTCTCCACCTGATTGCTGTCGTATATTACTCTATCGCAAGAGACTAAAACTATATTTATCATCATTGTAAATACTGATTTTCCTAAAGTTGCCTATTTGCCACGCTTCCTTGGCTTCAAAAGTTCTCTCGTTAACGATCGAACCATTATCACAAAGATGGAATTTTATCAATTTTGTTCGATAATTATTATTATAAACCTGAATGAAAATTTCACTCACTTCCAAAGTCACTTTGTATTTTATTTATTTTCTTATTTGCGACTATGATTTTCCTTAAACCCAACGAATTCGTAATACTCTAATTTATTAATTACGATAATATTGCGTACATAGATCAAGTTTGTATTGCTTTTCAAAAATTCGTTTTTTTTTTTAACAACAGCCAGCATTCCAAAATAAAAGGAAAATGTTGATAATAATAATATTCATCACTGTGATCTTAGTTTAATGAAATCAGAGTAAATTTTCCATCAAAGGACAAAGTTTGTAATTAACGTTAACGCGGAACGTATTATCCCAAGCTACTGAAGGCTGTCTTCATTTTCTCAAAGGGGAATGACAATTTGAGGGTTTTTACCACATCACCAAAGCATTGAAAATAGCGTGGGAAAAAGGACTCTCAACAACGTCAGAAACATGCATTCACTTGCAGCAAAAAATATTAATTATTCTCAGCTTACGTATCAAAACCACGCTTGGTACACGGAGAGAATTTTACGCGAAAAATTACTATGTTCACATTGCGGTGTGGAACCATGTCGCCACTTCTGAGCAAAATTGACTATGTTTTGAATTAAAAAACATAGTAAATTTCTTCACAACGATCGACATGGTGCCACACCGCAATGTGAATATAGTAATTTTTCGTATAAAATTCTTTCCATGTAATTTCGTGAATAAAAACGATCACAATCATTCGTGTATGGTTAGAAGTTGATGAAAGTAATCAAGAGATTGTTCAATCTTTAATTTATTATTATCCACCATCAATATTATTGACAATGTATTTTACCAAAAAAATTTATCCTGTTTTCATTCGCACGATGCTATTATTATTTTTTTATCAACCAGTAATTCTTTGGACAATTTCACTGACACAATAATCGCGAGATAAGATGAAGCATGATATCGCCAATGATTTTTTCATTTGAAACAAAATAATGCATCTATTGTTTAAAACAATATAATAAATTGCATAAAGTAATTTCGAAACGAAGGAATGAAAAATGCATTATAGGCCAATGAAATATATGAATGTCGCGAATCAACTTGGCGTTTGATTGAGAACGTGGATGGTGTGCAACTTGTTGCAATCCATCGATCGCGCCATCCCCTCGCGCAAAGCGGCGTTTCCAGAAGTTCAACTTCGCACAAGTACTTTTCTACTTTCAATGTTCTTCGAAAAACATCGTTAACTCGAAAAAGACACGCCAAAACTTATTCACTCATGAAAACAAAAAAAAATCGCGACTTTGGGACTTAAAAATTTGCAAGAAGCACTTAAAAAAAAATTGCACACGTAGAAAATAAGTACACGAGATACCTGACGATAAGAACGTCGAGATAAAACCGTAAAATAGCCAAAGCAAGGAAAATCAAACAGAAAAAAGCTTTCTAGTTTAATTTTCCATTGATATTTACTCACCTGTTGTTTTTTTGTGAAACTTCGATACCCGCAATGAAAGACCGTACTAAGAGTTAGTTAACTCCTCGTAGAAATGTACTCGTCGCAAAAAAAAACTTCTGTGCGTTTTTGGTGACGAAGCCCGATATATTTGAAAATTGCGATGTATTTAAAAATAATTTATATATATATATATATATATATTTACATATAATTGTATGCGACTAGACGTAAAGGAGGATATCACCGTGTTCCAGTCTCTAGGGTTGGCGGTACAGTGATGAGAGACAGTGGACTATCAGCCCTTAAATACGCTGAACGTTGGACTGCCATGCGCGTTCCAAGGGGCGCCATAGAATCACCGTATACCGACCGAAGGAGTATAGACTCCTTCCCTCCCTGGAAAATTTTTTCATTTGGAATTTTTATAACATGATAATCGCGAAAAAGAGAGTTGGAACGGTGGAGCTGCGATAAGACACGTGCTTGTGGTAACACGAGAGGCATATATATGTGCCATTAGATTGCATCTACGTAAAAATGTCATGTCATATAAATTTTCTTAACATCAGCGCGACCAAGTGGGATGAAAAAATGATGAGAAATGATGAAAAAATTTCATATGGAATTTTAGAGGATGGAATAAGGATTGTTGTAATGAACCACCCTACTAATTCATTAACTATTTTATTAAAAAATTGAAAATTTATTATACAGGAAAAAAGGATTCGTAACTTCAAAAGGAACTGAATTGAACTAAGCTAATATTACGATAACTGGTGGCCAAACAAATATGATACTAATTTAACTCACGAATTGAGTTAATTTGAATGTGTAAAAAAAATATTTTCATATCCAGATGCAGTTGACCTAACTATATATGGATTTGAATTAATAACATATTAAGTGTATTCAATCACAAGGAAGTTCAAATCTACTACACATATGCATCACCAAAAAAATTACTAAATCAAATAAACCACATATCTAGTTGATTCCACTAAAATCTGATTAAAATGAATTGTGCGTGGTGTACTGCTTACTCGAATTTTATTTATTTATAAGATTTTTTGTCTATTCAGATAATTTATCTATGAGAACTATATTTGGGTAAAAAAATATTTGGTCTTCATCAAATTTTCGTATTGATTCACAAACAGACAATTGAATCTCAGATGAACGAAAAGAGTACATTCAAAAAATTTTCGGTATATAATGTGACGGATAGACAAATTAAATATTTATCGTAACTATCACGTGAGTCTGCTACTCATAGTACGTAAAAATATTTAAGATCGATTTCTTAGATAGAAACAGTCAGTATACATAAGTCACATTGGTTTCTGCAATTAAGGGACCTTCTCAATGTGACGGGCATGAAAATTGCTGATGTTCATGATTTTTTTTCCAATTAATGAAATTTGATAATCAGTTCGATTTATTTTTCGTTTATTCAAATGAATCATGTAGTACATAAAGAATTTTTTAAATGTTTTACTTTTATTTTTTTATAGCATTTTTGACTACTTCAAAATGGTACCTCGAGAATATAGCGCTTGACGTTCATGCTCTTACTCCTCTAAAAATTGTCTGAAATAGAAAATCCAAAAAGATTATTAATCACTATGAAAAACTGTAGCTGAGTATGGAGGATTTTTTTTTATGAAAATTAACATAATGGCGGCCATTTCAAAATTATATGTCAAATTGGACTTTTTTCGGCAGTTTTTCGTTCAATAAAATATGAAATTTTCAAATTAAAAAAAAGCTTCCAGACCCTATTAACGGGAGAAACCAGTTTAGGAGGCCGAAATTTTGGTATTTTTCGTGAATTTTTTTAACAGGGAAGGAATAATCAGAATTTGTTTAAACTTGGAAGATATTTTATTCATGTTTTGAAGTACACTTTGTAATTTTTTCAAGTCATTTCCGCCGGAAATAGTGTAGTTAGAAGCTGCTGTCCATGGACGATCGCCATCCGAGTTTTTTGCTGGTGGGCATTCCTGAAGTCACAATTTTGATCTGTAATCATTACAATTTTCTTTTTTCGTTAACAACATATTTTCTAAGAATATGAACTTAATTGTGATCAAGAAAGTTGAAAATTGCATGTTTTTGAGGTGTTTGAACACAATGTCATGTTTTTATACCATGTTTTTTCACCTTTTTTGCATTAAAAAAAATATTTTTAATAATAATATCATCCCAGAGTGAGGTTCATATAGATTGTAATTGAATAAAGAATATTCACACAAGTTTTCAGAACGATTGGTCAATAACTTTTTGAGCTAGAATGCCCACCAGTTGAAAACAAGTCGTCCATGGACAGCAGCTTCTAACTCCACTATTTCCGGCGGAAATGACTTGAAAAAATTACAAAATGTACTTCAAAACATGGATAAAATATCCTCCAAGTTTAAACAAATTCTGATTATTCCTTCCCTGTTAAAAAAAATTCACGAAAAACGCCAAAATTTCGGCCTCCTAAACTGGTTTCTCCCGTTAAGGACCAGCGTGAAAAATGATGTGGCGAAATTTGAGAAGGATAACTTGAAAACTCTTCGTTGAAAATGGTCCACCGTTAAAGTTTCGGGTACGATATTTTCATATAACCGGTGTACTTTCGATCCATCAATAAACCATCATTCCCATCTTCATACATCATTCACTCCCACATCATTTAACGACTCCCATCCTTTTTTCCATTCTAATCCTTTTTTTTGTTTTTTGATCCTTTTTTAAATTTCTTAAAATTGTAATCCCTTTTTCTAAAAAAGGCTGTAGCGACCGAAATAATTCGAGTTTCGTGATCAAAATTTAACAGCATGTTTATGAAAGTCCGTATTTTTTGATGATGTAAAGAAATAACATCGATTTTCTAAAAATTTTACGCTGGGAAGGTCCCTTAATAACTGTCCGGAGTGCTATTTGTATGTGAGAAAAATCTCAACGCTCTGCACCACACGGTGGCCGGACCGAGAAGCTTTTACAATCGAAATTCAGCTACAACAACCAAATCTTGAGTATCGCGACTGTTCACTAAACGTGCAGAGTGAACGAAAGGTGGTTTAATTTGGTTTTGATATTAACAAAATATTTTAGTTAATTCAAAACACTGTGTTATATACACAACATTGTATTGGTCAAATACAGTATAGTACGGCGTAATCCGTCCAATTTACGGGTTTGGTCACTTTAAATCGTGACATATTCATAGTCATAATATTTCTAGTAAAATCAATATAATACATGGTTTTATTTAACAAAGCACTTCCGCTAAATGAAACAAATATTTACTTAATATTATTCCTATTTAGTTTGATCTAAAAAATTTCAAGTATGGAAAATGTTTAAGCTGTGGTCGAACGTGGCCGTTTGATTTTACTAAACACTTTATTCAGCACAAGACTGTATTTCCTTCCAACAAAATCCAACAAATCTAACCAATCCAATAGAAAAAAAAACCCACCACAAGAGAATATACATTTCCTTCCAACAAAATTCAACAAATCGAACCAATCCAACAAAAAAAAATAGTACATCCGTTGCCACCTGCGTAGTATATTGCAAAAAAAATATTTGATTATCTCAATCGAAATGTAATAGGATTGAATAAATATTAGGTAATTCGTAGTAAAAAAAACTTTACAGTTAAAACAACTAGACCGGTTCCGTTAGATCAAACATCGTGATGTAAATTTAAACTAATTTCGATCAATTGTAACAAATTTTTATGTGTATTCAAAAAATGTATCTCGTAATGTTTTTATTTTTTATACTAACCGTTAAATTCATTTTTTTTTATACATAGCACATTAACGTTTAAATAATCAATATTTGAACACTATTTTATTGCCACTGCTCGTTTTTGTAGTTCATGTTATTAGTTCAAATGTTTCAATATTTCATTCATGAATATACGAGAAATTAGTCGATCAAGCATCGTTTCGACGATATATGCGTATTCGAGAATTATGCGCCTACGTCCGTAGGAAATGCCCGATTAAACGTATGCATATATTTCAATATCGTGAACTCATAGAAGACGTTTTTATGGTTAACCTTGTATACGACTAACATCTATGATTACCAAGACGCCTGGAAGTAATAATGCAATCGTGGTTCCTCGCTCTCTCCCTTCCGGTCTACTCCAATATATAGACATATATATATATATATATATATATATATATATATATATATATATATCTTCGATCTTTTATCAGGTTTCTTGCGATAAGCTTGAAGGTAACTTAATTTTGAGAAATCGCTCAATTGGTACACGTGTAATAGCGAATATTAATTTCAACCCATACACAAGTACATTTTGTGTTGTGAATATTCGATATATGTCTCAGACACGTGGGACTATTCTTATACTGAAAAGCGCGGGTAATAAGGATCAACTTTATTAAAAGTTTGATGAAACTTTTTTCTCTCCTGTGTAAACAATTGAGACGACAATAGAAGCTATATTTTATTGTTCGAACAGTTTTGATTAACCTTACTATCAATTTGAGAATTGCGGTAAAAAAATAGCACGCTCAGAAAAATTTATGGTGTAAGCAACCATATTGTAATCATATTAGATATTTCCCTGGAGTGATAGAAATATTTTATGGTTACTGTAATTCCCCAAAATATATATTTATTTCCTGTTTTTCAATAGTCGAATATATTAAATGCATATGTTAACCATGACAATGAACATTTTAAATATACGTGTTGAATATCTGTTACTGGAGAATTGGAGTATGTCACGTAAAATATATGGATTCTTCCACTATCGAATATGAATCTTCGTATTACAGGTATAATAAAAAGTGCTATACTAAAAACCAATAATAACTATCTGGCTATGCACGCTGATAACGTTTAAAGTGAAATTTAACATACCATATAAAGGGCCCGGAATCATCTCGTGTAAACATTATTTTGGGGTCTGCGGAAGGCCTAGACTAATTAAGAGTCGCGGTAGCGACTCGAGACAAATACATTTACAAGCGAGTCTCTACAAGACACTTTTACAGGAAGCACCGCAATTCTACCTGTTTTCGAAAATTGTTTCTTTAATATTTATTAAACGACAACATTTTGGAGGATTATTCGGGTTCACGTATTTTTCAATTTTTCTTTCTTTCGATCGCGACTAATTAGAACCTTGTAGCTCAAAGCGCATTGACAATATTAATATTTTTTTTTTTAATTGTTGCACCACATGACTCCACCTCTAATTTGATTTTTACTTGAATTAGCAATTTTAATAAAAAATTATAGGCCGGATAAGTGCTCTTAACATGTATTTAAACATAATTTTATAACAATCTATAATATTTATAATTTAACAATTTTGTTAAGTATTCTTAGTACGTCGATGTTGATATCTTCTGTATTACCAAAGGAATACTTGTCTGAGTATTTACATCATAAATTTTACTGCTGCACGTAACTTAGACAGTAACCTTTTTTTTCTAGACTATTAATACTTCTTACATGCCAATTATAAGTAGTATTTTTCTCATCTTCGTTACACTAATTTTTTAATGATTCAATTACTGTTTTTTTCTGTGGAAACAATTTCAAGATAAAATTTATTGTGATTTCGGAATGAAAAAATAGGTAAACACTTTTTAAAATTGCTTTCAGTGGAGTTTTGGATTTTTTGTACGATTTTTCGTGATCTCATAGGAAAACGAGAGACCACCAATGTACTTGTCCGGGTTTTTTTCCCTCCGGGAGGGGATTTTTGCTATTTGATATCACTTCTTTTTTCTATGGCATTTTCAAATATTCCACTTCATATAGACTCCAATAGAGTCTGTACGTAACAAATAAAATTACAACGTGTTCGTATCGTTACATCATCGATTTATATCAGTGACAGGAATCAATACTATTCACTCTTCTAATTCGACATAAAGGAATGGGACAGATTTCCCACCATAAATTTATTATTGTTGGGGTTATTTGAATATAGGAACGTTTCGTTCCTGTGATGACGAACAAAGTTATAATGTTTTCGAAAGAGTTAACTACAGGCTTAAGGTATTGTCGAGATGTTAGTTATTCGTAAATAGGGTATTATTCGATTATAACTTGGTAGGAAGGAAGGAAAATTCCCAATCTGGAATTTTTTTCTCTATTAGCAAGCCAATCAAATTTTGTTGGCATATAGCTTCGCCCTCCTGGATTCAAACTCAAATACGTCAGAACCTGGGCGCCTGAGAAATGAATTATTGAAAACAAATTAGTTTTCCAAAAATTAATTGAATTCACAAACTTTTTGAGCGCGATTTCAATTTGAATAGGAATAACTTCTGTACATTATGTTGTATTTTTTTATTATTTATTATGTTATACTTTTAATAAATGAAACATCAAAAATACCATTTTAAGTAATTGTATAGAAATAGAAAACATATCAAATCCACTGTGAAAAAAGTTTATGCGTTCCTGTAGTCTTATTTTTATTGACAACGAGGTGAAAACATGATATTTGTAAATACCATTTATAATGAAAACTTTCAGCTATTTTAATATTCTCATTTAGGAGTGTGCGAATAGTGATCGAATCGAATCGAATCGAATAGTAAAATTCGATTCGATTTTCGAATCAAATATTCGATGCATTCGAATATTCGATAAATTTTCGAATATTTGATGTTTTTTCAAATATTCGATAAATTTTTTGAATATGTGATAAATTTTCGAATATTCGATACATTTACGACTATTCGAGATCACCGGTCTTGACAGAAAAACTCCTTTCAAGTATTTGTATTTGAATATTGATTTATGTAAAGATCAGTATCCGATTAATCGCCTTCTATGATTTCTCTCCATCTTTGGAGATTTGACGAATAAAAAAAAAACAATTTTACGGAGTTGATGTTTCTGCCCACGTTGTAGTAATAAATAGGTCGCTTCGGACGCTTTGCGCAGACAGCGACACGCGGACACCGCAAGTACTGCAGCCGAACAAAGCCGAACGCTATTCGTAGATAGTCGACTGCTACGATCGACCAGAGTCGATTGCCACTTGAATACGATTAAAAGCCGCGGCGGAAAAAAAAAATTTTGAGTGAATTTCAAATTGAAACTTTCCTTGCAGCCGGAATTTGAATATTACGAAGAACAATGTCGTTGGGGTAAGTACAAGCTTGGTATGTTTTACTAACAATTACGTTGAGTACTAACAATCGTCGAGTGTAGCTAGCGTTCGACAACAAAGGCTTTGTTGTTTTGGTGTTTATTGGCCAAACAAAAGAAATGACCGTATCTGAAGCAGTACTAGAAAAGAGCTTATTCTTTCGTATTTTTAATTACGTATTTTTAATTAGTATTTAATAATTATTAATTAAAATATTTAATTTTATTGCCTTCCCGTAAAGGAAGCTTTGTTTTTACGGAAAAATTTGTTTTCCTGAATTTCATCATAGAATGTTCTTTAAAAGTAATAAAATTTTGCGACATTTTAAGCTTTTGAAAAAAGTTTGTTTTTACTCCAACTTCAACGATTCTCAAGATATCGAGCTAAAAAATGTTTTGCAAATAATCTACTAATTGTAAAATAATTTTACATGATTTTGTCTCGAAAGATATATAAGAAATGTATTCTTATTTCCAAAAACTTCTCCGATTTCTTCTACCACTCCAAAATATCGTTGTAAATAAATTTAAAATATTTTCCCTATCTTAAATTTTGCTTCACAAGTTTGTCATTTACGGGGAAGCCGAGAATTGAAAAAATAAAATAAGAATATTAGAATTGTCATGAAATCTAGAAATTAACGGGGAAGCAACGTGTTTAAATATTCCTTAGACGGTCGGAAGCGGATCCAGAGGACGATATGGAAGTTACGTCATCGCAGAATCAGGAAGAGGATGAAGCAAACGTTGCGCCAAACTTAAAAAGGAGCCTAGTCTGGGATTATTTTGTCGCAGGCGGTACTAACTACTATCGGACGGCAAGCTGCAAGATATGCTTAGTCACCTTGAAGCTACCGCACTGTGAGTTTCAATTTGATTTTTTACTCCACGGCGGGCATCGTGTTCTGTTTTACAGAAGCACAGCGTTATCTATAAGCATTCTGATGGGATTAAAGTCGGTGTTTAACAAGAACTCAGGACATTTCTCCTCATTTGATGTAAACTCGTTGAGTTTCTCGAATTCATATGAATTTCTTTCATTTTTTGAATTCCATTTTTTTAACTTTATTTTTGTGGTTATAACTGTAAAACAGTTCGTACAATCTTTTTAAAATTTCGGAATGTAGTGGTGAGCATTTCTTTGGAAAAATATATGAAAAGTCGATGTGTGAGCTCTAACTCCTTTAAAAGATTAAAAAGTTAATTTTTTGTCACGCTAGAAAAGTCTAGAGCGATTAATACGGATTCTGAATCACCAATAAATTCATTTGAAAAAAGGTGTACTGATTATGTTCCGAATAATTTGGTTTGTATAATTTAGTAATAACTTTTTATCGTATTTGCATGCATATTCAATGTTCTTGACATTTTTAATGCGTTTGATTTTAAACAGAATGTTCATCGTGTTACGAGGTATAATACTATTAAACGCAATAAACTTATGATTTGCAATGTATGTATAAACTATTCTTGACCCAAGCACGTTTCGTTAGCAGCTTTGTCTCCATAATTTCTAGTCAATTGAGTCGTCCGATAATATTACTAGCGTAACAGTCCACGCTAATAATTGTGACAAACATTTTTTTAATCGCAGGTACAACATCCCCGATGTTCAATCATCTTAAGGCGAAGCACACAGACGAATGGAAAGTCGTTGAAACAAAAATAAAAAAAAGAAAAAGTGATGAGGCGGCTGATCCAAGAGCAAAACGTCGCAAAATAGAAATGTCCGAACCAGATAGAAAGGAACTGGACGAACTTTTGATGGAAATGATAGCGATGGATATGAAGCCATTCTCATGCATAGAAGATCGAGGTTTTCTCAAGGTTTTAAGAAAACTAGCGCCGGATTACGAGCCTCCCCATAGGACAACTTTCTCTCGAAGTCTCTTACCGATTTTATTCCACAAAACGAAGGAAAAGCTAATGAAATCATTGGATGAGGCGACGGGCGTGCTGAGTTTATCGTTTACCACTGACGGTTGGAAATCTCGGGGTGACCACCATTACCTATCGCTGACGATGCAGTATATGTCCAAAAATTTCGAAATAAAAAATATTACATTGGGCATGGCACAACTCGAAGGCCCGCATACGGGGATACTGCTAAGGCAGTATCTAGAGAAAATGATGGACGACTGGAAGTTACTCGAGTTCGAAGATACCCCAATGTATTTCGTCACGGATAACGCCAGGAATATCTCAGCTGCCGTAAATAACGGATCCTGGAATCATATCTATTGCTTCGCACATACACTTCAACTAGCACTAAAAGATGCTAAGCGAGGCACCAATGGAGTGGTTGAACTACTTGCGAAGGTTAATTTGCTGACATTTTCTCATTATTTCGTATTCTCCATCTTTATCTTTATCTCCATGTTTTTATTTGCAATTTAGGCTCGTCGCATAGCTACGCATTTCCACCACTCCGATCCTTCGAGACGGCAGTTCGAAGCTGCTCAGAGAGAAATCGGCGACCGCGAACCGTTGAAACTGATACAGATGGTGGAAACTCGATGGAACTCAGAATACGAGATGTTAGCGAGGATGCAGAAGCTGAAGGGACCCCTCACGCAAGTTCTGGCGAACTCTACAACGATGGATCCCCTAACCGGAAGCGACTGGAAAAATATCCGCGACTTGATTCAAGTGTTGAAGCCGTTATACGACGCTACCGTAATATCTTGTGGAATAAAGTACCCAACACTATCGATGATCATTCCGATTTTGAGTGGGATAAAATTTGGGTTGCAAGAAACGACTGACAACGTCGAGCTGGGCGAGATGGCAGACGAGCTTTCAAATAATATTCGCGAAGTTTTGGATGTGAGGTTTACCGAAGTACACTCCGAAAATCTGCACAAGAAGGCGACGTTCCTAGATCCTCGATATCGCGGATACTTCTTCCATGCGGATGTCCTCAAAGAGATTCAATCTGAATTATGGAAAGAAATTATCTCCGAACGTAATCGATAGAAAGATGACGATGAGAGCGGACCGGTCCTTTCTCAAGAACGTACATGGAATTTTTTTTACGATCGTCGACCTTCTTAACCGTATTACACATATCAACGTTCTTTAAATTATTATTACAGCGAGTGTCAGTAAGGAAAAATCATCGTTTTGGGACTTCATGCGGCCACCAGCGTCCAACGATCCTAACAAGGAGCAATCCGATCTATGGAAGGAGATTGAACAAGAGATGTTTATGTACGTTCATGGATCGCTGCTTGAACATAATGGCGATCCATTCTCATGGTGGAAAAAGCAGTGGGGCAACTTCCCCAATTTATCTTTGATGGCAAGGCGATATTTGCCTATACCCGCCACGTCGGTTGAGAGCGAAAGATTGTTCTCTTCTGCAGGCGATATCGTCACCGAAAAACGCACCAAATTACTTCCTGATAACGTCGAGTACTTGATTTTCTTGTACAAAAACCTGGAATAAAGTGTCTCTCGAGTACGATGCATTTTTTTAATAAACGTTCCAGTTTTCCATGATGGTTTTTCTGACTTTTATTCTTCGTTACGGTATTATCTCACTGTAACGAGCCGAATAATTTCTGATTTTCGCAATTTTTCTTTGATGATTAAATTACACTAATCAGTGTAATTTTTGTATGTCAAATATAGCACTTGTGAAGAACAGAAATAGTATATTATGCTACAAGGGTGTACTCGATTAGAAATTTGAATATTCGAAAAAAAATCGAATATTCGGTTCGAAATTCGAATATTCGAAAAAACTCGAATATTCGGTTCGAAATTCGAATATTTGAAAAAACTCGAATATTCGGTTCGAAATTCGAATCGAACAGTTCGATTCGATTCGGTGCCGAATATTCGAAGTTTTCGAATATTCGCACACCCCTATTCTCATTGAATATAGTGACAGGTGCAGATAGTATGTTATGGGTATTATAAAACAAATTATTCAACAAAGCGAACAAACTTAGATCAGGATCATGCCAATGAGTTTGCTTGCATCAGTTGCATTATCTTCGTGTCAATTTTGATAAAATCAAAGCCAGAGTGACTGTAGAGAAAATCTATCTGAATCATGATTTTTAAATTTATAATGCCACAATCGCAGCCAAACTTGGAAATACACAACACATCTGTTGCTTCTCAAAGCTTCTAAAATTTTTTAGTATCCGATGCATTCCAAATGATAAAAATTTTGATACTTCAGGAAAAAGAGCACCAGAAGATTTTATCAAACACGTTTTCAAATTTATTGTGCCACAACTCAAACAGAAAAGTAAAAAAACATACCGCACATTGCGCTCAACAAAATTCAAAATTTTTGAATGTATCCATTGCGTTCTGAATTTTCATTTCATCCAGAAATGAGCAACCAAATACTTTTTGTAACAAATTTTTCAATTCATAATGCCACATTCAGAGCCAAGGTATTCTTCACACATATCGCTTCACAGAATTTTTAAAGCTTGTAGGTATCCATTGCAATCTGATGATACAAATTTGGATAAAATCAGAAAAAGAAGATCGGAAGACTTTCTGAGACCACTTTTCAAAATTTATTGTGCCATAATCAAAGTGACAACGTGAAACAATCTATTTGACTTAAATTTTATTTTACTTAAATTTTCAATGATTTATTTGAATTCATCAACATAATATTTGCGTGCTATTTCCTCATAGAGGAATAAGATTTAAGATTGGAAAAATAAATTCGGAGATATAGGTTAGCGGACCTATTTTTGTCGCTGGGTATCAAATTTCTTATAAATGTTATTGGCAGACGTATAACTTTATCGTACAAATTCAATTCACAATCCTCTTTTTTTCCGCTGAATTCCGATATAACTTTTTTTCTTAATTTGTCAATGTCATTACCCGTTTCGTTATTTCTTAACACTCAGACAGACTAGCGGTTCAGGTTATGTTTTTTTATCGCAAATCCTATAAAAGCATGCGTTATTATAGTAAAAATTATTTTAAACGAACGAAAATACTTTCACCGGTATTATGGGATGGTATATTCACTGAACTATAAAATTTAACATTTTACAACTTTATCTAAATGGCTCGTAAGTCCGACACATCGGATTTCAAAACTTTGCTCGCATGTTCCGATGTACAGAATGGATAAATCAAATCAGAGACTGGATCTCACAATCACTTTTAATAAACTAAAGTTTATTATTTTACACTGAACTATGCAATGAACGTTTTTACTTATTGTCTTTGTCCCGCACATCGTAAAGTCAAAACTCCGTTTTTTCATGACCATCACAACTGACAGAATCACGCTACAGATATATAAAAAAACGTGGATTCGGTAGCAACCAATCATAGAGCTGGAAGGTAACAAATCGTCCTTGCTTGTGTTGGTGCACGCGCATGTACAGACACGACGAATCCATCGATGTGTTAGAGATTTTAGCATAATCTTGAGCCTGTGCAAAGTTTTTTCTCAGCAATTACGCCACCGATCATGCTGATTTTAGACTCAATCGAAGGAGAATTTCTCTATTAATCTCTAGTTCAATTTTCAAAATACCTAATGGCTCCTGAGCTCCATAATTCGACAAAATGACATGCCAAATTTACCCCCACCACCGCGAATCGCTTTATTCAGAGAAAGTATAGCCTCGGCGAGCCTCGGGCCAGCAGACGACAGAGCTGCCAATGTACTTGTCCCGAGACTCTACCGAGTCTCTTGATAAAGTTCCAGTGATACTGGAGATCTGTCATGGATGTAACAGCTGACCAATATTTTGGTATCGCAGCTTTGATTTTTTGTTAGAGTAATAGTCGTGAGGTTATAAAGATCGTGGACGTGACAGCTGGCTCAAATCTTTGAATTAGTTTTGGCTTTTGATTAAAGCAGCAGTTGTGAGTTTTGGTTAGTAGATAGAATGATAGTGCAAAAATCCAGTGTCATTTATATTGATGGTGATTAGTCTCACCAGTTTTGTGTTTAATTAAAATGATAGTGCGGGAATGAAGTGTCATGTGTCATTTCATTTGAATATACTTTTTTTACCGACCGCACGGCTCACGATATTCTCAGATGGTAAAAATCCCGTAAACTATTATATATCTCTTGTACTCATAGCGGTTTAGTCGGTATTTTACATGGCTTCAAGCAAGAAGAATTTTCATTGGAAAAGAAATTGGCTCAAAGTAGACCGCTTATTTTTTGTTGCATAAATTTACACAATGTACTATGCATGATTAATAAACGTTATTATAACCTCACTAAACAGTACGGTCGAAAGTTGTTTTCCATTCAAATTTTTTTAGCAGGAAACTTTGTTAGCATAAATTGGTTATTTTGCAATCTCAAAAAGAGAATGAATACATGAAAAAATATTCTATCAGAAATAAATTGCACAAGAAGTTTTGAAATGTAAAAATAATTAGAATGAAAGAAACCAAAAATGGAATCAAGTGATAGGAAATAATTTTGAGCGAAAAGATATTTGATTTGAGAAAAAAAAAATTCATAAGTACTTCACCAATTATTTTTTACCTATTGCTTATGAGACACAATTCGTGATCAATAAACGTTATAAAAGAAAAACTCGCGTAGTACTTCGGCTGAAATTCTTTTTTCCAATGAAGCTTTTGCTCTCGAAATTTTGTGCGCATACTTTCTTTGTTTCAAAATATCGTTTCGTTATGATTTCTTTTATTTAAAAACTTTCAGTGCATTTTGATACTATTGGAGTATTTTTTCGGTATCATTTTTTATGGAATATTTTTTGATCCGAAAAAATTCAAGTTCTTACTTGTTCGTGGTTCTTTTATGCATCGGATCTTCTCAGAACTACTGTACGTTTTAAGTAATCTAATAATTTTATAAGTACTGACGGTTAATTACGAAAATTGAATTTATTTAAACACTTCTTAGATCAATATTTCACAATGCATTGTAGTCCCGATATAGTCGCGATACAGTAGCTCGAAATTCGATCATGTATTCATTTATAGCGAGTTTTTTTTATTATTAATTCATACAATGTGCTTAATTTAATTCAATTCGCTTAATTCACTCATGGTTGCAAACTCGCCAAGTACTGCGGCCGAAATTTTTTTTTCAATCTAATTTTTTTCATCCGAAATTTTTATTTGTATTCGAATTTTTTTTCATTCTTATTTTTTATTCTGGTTCTTTTTGTGTAGAACAACTATATTGTAATACATCTGTATTTTCAATTAATTGGAAGATTTTTTATTAGAGGTTAATAAAATATATTAGAGGTTAATTAGGCTTTAATGTATTTTACTATTAATGCTTTTATAGTTTTAATTTATTTTTGTAAAGTTTAGACTTAATTTTTGGCCGGATTTGAATTAGCATCTTGTTGAGAATGAGCGATGTAAACGAGCTTATATATAATATACATGAATTTATCCAACGGTCATCGTACATTCCAGAAATGTGTCGAAGGAATTGTCTTCGAGTAAGTTCGAGAATCATAACAGTTTAGGTATAAATACCGGGACATAAACACATCTGTCGAACTTACTGTAGCGATCTCTTACGATGATCACCTGTCATATGTTTCTCCGAATATCTTGAAATAAATACTCATTGTTTTCTGCTCACCCATAACTTATTATTTCTACACATCTTTTGTGAGATTATGATTTCATTGATAAATTTTTGTGAGGCTCTCTTAAAACTTGTTTGAGTTTTTAAGTTATTGAAAAAAAAAATTGTGGGTTTCTCCTATAATTATACGAGAGATTTCATGTGAAGTAGAGAATTTCTGCTAGGTTGGTTTTTGGGAGGAAACCTTTTTTATAACTTTTTGCTAGCGTTTCATATTCAGAAGGGAATTTTTTACAGAAACAACTATTTGGGGGGGGATTTAACTCACTTTATTAAGCGAGATATAATAGTACGATGATGCCAGAACGCCGGACGCGCTTTCCCACGAAAAAAAATGCGTTCTTATTTAACCTATTACATTATATATTTTCGCTCTATATGGGGTCAAACTGCCTATCTACGAATTTCTTACCTAATTCCTACCTACCGAACTCGGGATGCTAACCACTACACTATCGACTGCTACGGAATTATTTTAAAACAAGTGTCTGCTATAAGTTGCATGTTGCCAAGATCGAGGAATCTCAATTTACAGTCAGAATTTTAGTTCGTTGGCAGAATCATGAAAACTTAGGTTATAAAAGCTAAAAATGCCACATCGGATACTACAGTTTTATACATACAGATCTAGTCCTTCAACAATCAAAACTAAACATCTAAAACTGCTTATGAAATAAAAAGTATATTGTAAAAAGACAGGAAAACGTGAAAAGGTGCAAGAAAAAATAAATATTTGCGCAAAATTCGAAAAAAAACTGCGACACTCGGGATCGAACTCAAAATAGCCAGGCTATTAATTCAACGCAGAGCCACTAGACCAAACATGAATTTGAACAAATAAAATTTGGGAATCGTTCATAATTATCATACGCATTCGAAATTACGATGTGTGATATCCGCTTGGTTCAAAACATCCCATCTAATAACACAAAAAATATACATGAAAATATATCTTACATACATTGTTGGCTAGAACCATAAGTTTTCGCGATATTATGTTAATAGCCACCATCATGAAATGTTGTAATGAAACCTACTCATTGCAAGTTAATATAAATATCAATGGTAGAAAAATGGTTGAATTCACAAAAGTTCTCTCCAAAAATAAAATGCTAAAGCATATCATTTTTTATATCAATGGCGACTTGATTATATTGTTACTTAGATTATTGTTAGGGTTTTTATTATGGCCCATAGTACTTTTCAAATAACACATGGTTACACACATCATTGGGATCGTATATTTGAATAAACACTAAAGTTATAGTCCAATCAACTATAACATAATTTCCGTGTCAATTTTTTTGGGTAAATTTTACTATAGGACGTCCAACCAATTTTACTATAGGACGTGTTTGTTGTAAACACCAGTGACTTTTTTCTCAATACATTTTTGTATTATTGAAAATTCGACTAGCGCATAAACATTACTAATATTCATTTTCATCAGTTTTTTGTTTTTAATTCCAACTTAATTAAAAAAATGGTCGTAAAAACAAGTGGAAAACAGAACGATTCGAGACATTATTCTCTGGAATCTTCTCGAACAGTTTTGATCGACGCAAAATCTCGCATTTCATTACGTAATATAGACTGCAAGTGCAAATTTTTAGATGTTGGTAGGAATATCGATAGGAATAGAAAATGCAAATAATTATAATTTTGCATTACTAGTCTCGAATATCAATGAGTAGATTTTACATAAAGTTTCAGCCGTTTCATAAAAGTTTGGGAATTTTTCACTGCTGTATCGATCAATATGTTAATTTTCATGCGTCGTAATGAAAATAATTATAAGGCAACTAATCAAGAGACTCGATTGTACATTGACGAATAGCATTATTTATAAAAGTTGAAATAATTTTGTTCGAAAGAGGTAAGCGAATGATTTTTTTGATAAAAATTCATTTAAAAAAAAATCTTTTTTGGTCTGATTTGTTTTAAGGTTGTTGCTAAAAAATTTCGAGGTGATTAGTTCTTCGTAAAAATTTTACTATTTGTTAAAGTATATTTCCCAAATATATTGGCGAAAGAAGAACGCAAGTTACCGCATTCATTTTAGAGAAATTAATTGTTAAAATTTAAGAGAAATGTTACTCCATTGCATTAATTGTATATGAGGTAAGGCCATTACCCTCGTATTTTTTGCGTATATCGTCCGTGGAAAGAAAGAAAACTACTTAAAAAACGAGTACTGTATCGAGTACAGCATATAGAACAATGTTACCAAAAAAACAGATAGGTAACCGAATTAATTAACGAGAAATCATCAAAAATGACCGACAATTTTCCGAACAAGTGAGGCTAATTGAGATATCTCTATTAAAATGTGGCAACGTCGCAGCTACGGCCATAGCAAAAGCAGTCAAAGAATCAGCGCGGTGATTTGAAATTTGTTACAGTCAGATGCAAGTAATAACAACATTTTTTATTTCATTTTATTTTTCTCAACGTCGGTGCGATGCTTGTAGAAATGAGCACCGACGAATCGTTCTTTCTATTTCCAACGTAGTGACGTACTAGTATTTTTTTTTTGTAGTTTATCATCATTTTCCGTTGACACTAACATAACCTATAAGAACACGAGTCAGCACACGTAAAACAGCTGTCTGCCTCACTGATTCCAACCTAACAGCCGCGCATAACCAAAGAGCGCGCTATATTAAATCATTGAAAATTAATTTCCTAATAATCCTAACTAATTAAAATGAACATTTATGTAAATAATAATTAAGATTATTATCCCAGACAACAATTTGTAAGCAGATTTGCGTCACATTAAGGGGCCAGTCCACTTCGGAGCCACGAAAAAAGGCTATGTTCGCGATTTTTTTTTTTTGAGGATTTTATAAAAAATATGAATATAAAATTATTGGGCTTAATAAATAACGTCTTGAAATACATACAAAAAAATTTTGTAATTCATTTTTATTCATTTTTAAGTACAAAAACTATAGTTTAACGTAACGCCTGAAAAATAGGTGGGGTAGGTAGCTCCATCACAACTCGGCAACGGCTTGTTTGAAATAAAAAAATCAAAGTCCATTAGATTCAGTATGATACCAGCTACAAAATGACCCTCGGATATAAAGTTTTATCAGAAAATAAAAAAATGGCAGATGAAAAACAAAAAAGTTAAAAAAAAGCGTTTTTCGCAGTTTTTCACAACAAAAAGAGTAAAACTCAAAATTTTAAAACCATCGAGGGTCATCTTGTTGCGAATCATGTTTACAATATGTGGTTCAAATTTTAAGAGAATCGGTTTATTAGTTTTAGAGATACGATGGAGCTAGATTTTGAAAACGTTGTTTCGAGAAAAACGCGTTTGAGCGCGCTATACGCTCAGGTAGACGAAATGAGGTCCTGACGTTTAAGTAAAAAAAAAAAATTCTTAGAGAGCTCGGATTTTCATAAAATTTTGACACAATATTTCTGAATGTATGTACTTTCGAAAAAAGTAAAAAAAAAACGATTTTTTCGAAATTTTCAAAGTGGACTGGCCCCTTAACGCCAAATCCGAACAAGCTTTGGTACCAAAGTATATAACACTTGTGTCCGCGGTCCGCGTGGACTTTACTAGCAAAGCTTGCGCTCATAGCCTGACAACAGATTGACATCAAATTGGAAGCAAAGTTTGCGCAACAAAGATTGATGTCAAATCATTTCTAAATCGCGAGCAAATCATGCACTACACCGTATAATGCAAAATTGCCATCAAATCACAAGCAAGGTTTGCTTCGATGCTAAATTGTCACCAAACTGCGAGCAAATATTGTTAGTTTAATGACGAAAAGTATAGGCCGACATTTTATATTGAATTGTTTCTCAAACATTCCATTTTAAATAACGGTAAGAAATATTGTTTTTTTCGGAAGGACGGAAATTATTAATCATTTGACATTGCTAACGGCAATTTGTTCGATTCTTTCGAATAAAATTTCTCATCTTGACTGGGACTTGAACCTGCAACCTATCTATTTAACCTGCCTAACTACCTAACACACTATCCACTACGCTATTCACTACGCTACCGATATTTTGAATTCTAATTCACGATTGAAACATTGTTTCAAAATGCAATAACGGAATTATAATCACCAAATTTAAGCATGGTTATCTGCTATTTTATTTCGAAAAAAACGGTTAAAGAACTACCCAGACGGCAAATATACGTCCAAAGTATGTTTTTGAGACGTCCTGACAATTATCCCCCTTTGGTAATGGGATTATCTCATGAAACGCCTATGGGACCTTGAATGTCCACTTTTTTTACTGGAATAAGCTAGTCTGATAGACGTCTTAAAAAAGTCCTTGTGACATGTCAAGATGTACATAAGTTGTATAAAAGACATTTTACAAATAAAAAATTAACATCTCATAGATGTCGTGTCCATCATCCCGCAGGCGTATGGCAATCGTTCTAATGACATCTTTGCAGGATATCCATAAGAGCATTATTTAGTCAATGTACATCCAGAGTAGGTCTTGTTAATTTCATGCCCGCGTAAGCATGTATGGATTTTTGATTCAAGATATGGTTCTAAACGAAGCCTATCCCGACAGTAAAATTAGCACATAGTATGCAGGGAGTACTCGTTTACAGAAGATGGTATTAAATGTGATATGCAAAGTTTTTAATTTTCAGAACAATTAAAAACACTTTATTATAAAATATACATTCGTATATTATACAAAACCCTTTTTTATTTTTATATTTATTTTATATATATATATATAAATATTATAATATATAATATATATAAATATATAATAATAATAATAATAATAATAATAATAATATATATATAATAATAAATAAATAAATATAAATATTATATATAAATATTTTATATTTATTTATTTAGATGGTATTAAATTGCGTTTAAACTTTGAAAAATTACATACTTTTGATTAAATCTGAACATGTCACTTAGTCGCTTAAAAAAACATAGGAGTCATCAACTTGTTCAACTCGTTTGTTGGAAATAAAGGAGAAGTAAATCTAAACATCTACTTCGCGTTCACAACGTCGAGCGTATCGGTATTTTCGGTTATTCCACTGTTGTCGTTGCTTATCATCCTCCCCTTAGATCTACTATGAACGATCTTTTCTGTGGCCATGCATTTTGCTGCAATTGAATTATTGGAGACGATATTTTCTGTATCGTCAGCGTGATTGTCATTAGCCTCTGCTTCCGCACCGTCAATCACATTTCCTAGATCACCTACATTATTTGAAGCTGCATCTTTTCTGAAAAGCGTTTAGGATAATCGGATATTTAGTTTTCATTCGATTTGGTCTTTGTTTTATTACGTCTGTACAATACCAAGTATGTTCTTTTATGATTGAAATTGAATATAAACATAAGCTGACGAAAATTTATCTGTGTCCTCGTGCCAAGCGCGCACCCGCGACAAAAGATGCGATATTTGGTTCTCAATAAGCCAGATAAATACGCATAAAATGAATGATTTTTTACGTATCAAGATAAAACCAATATCGGCGAATATTTATTCACATCACATTTTATGGTCGATTACCGGAATTACGTTTACGATAGTTGGTTTCATCTCCTTTAATTAATTCAAAAAATTGTATGCCTTTGAAAGCTCATAGACCGGTTTCCGAACCAGTACCACTGCACTGGGCTATGAAAAGGAGCGAAACCAATGTTTTACGCAATACATTCTCAATGTAGATTCCACAGCAAAATCATTTGTATTACTACTTGGATTCATTTCAATCTGAACAAAAAAATTATTCAAAAGAAAATTATTATTACTATTTTTTTATTATAAAAAAAATTATTATTGTTTTTATATTATAAAAAATTATTATTATTATTACTAATTTTTTATACGCAGGCGTCCTCAAGAACCAAATATCGCATCTTATGTTTGTTAGCGAGATATCTCGCCAAGAGTTCCGCAAGAATACCCCATAGGCTTATAATTATCTCAAAAATTTTGCCCTCTAAAGGTAATTTTTAACAAGAGTCTCGCTGAATTCGTGGCGAAATCTTCATGTTTCGTATGAACATGAATTCGTATGAATTTTCGTGCACGAACATACATTTTCATCGTACTTAACAAATTAATGCGAAAGGCGACGCGACTTTTTGCCTGCTCGCGGTGTGCAAGCAACGCGATTTTTTCGAGACGCAATGTTTTTGGTACAATCGGCACGGCCACTGAAAAATCTTTCAATACTTTTTATCGTTTATTTTTCTGTGGAGTCATTCTTTTTATACTTTGTGTACATTTCTTTTTTTAAACAATACCTAAAGAAGTCAAACGTCTCGTGAAAAGCGCATACTTGATTTCAAAACGTCACAAAGTTCTAATTTTTTTTCATCGAAAAATTCAGCTAGACAGATCATGCCGACAACGCTTATTAAAATAAAATAATAGAAATTCAATTCAACAAATATGGTTTAATGGCATGTTTTATTGGATTTTTTCCACAGATATTGGAAAAAAATTCCTTAAAAACATTAATTTTTTGCGGGACTAGGCATACAAAACCCCTTGAAGAATTCCAAAAAATGGAAAATTCGGAGAATGAAAACGTTTTTTTTTAAACAAAAATTTACTTCAGCATTAAAAAATAAATTGCTATAATCGTTATTTCGACATTTTGAATTCAAAGGTGTATGATGATTTTCAATACAGACGTATTTTTTTTTAAATAAAGATATATAGAAATTTCCAATTTTTTCTTTCATCAAATACAGCAGAACTAAAAAAGACAATAATGCATTTCCAGTATCGGAAAATTATATCTAATTTATATTTAGCATGTATTGAAAATACATTTGTGATATATGTCAAATATTAAATCAAATACACATAGTTTTAATACAGATGTATTTTTTTTTTTTTTTAAAGGTGAGTAGAAATTTCTAATTTTTTTTCATAAAACTAAGCTAAACTAAAAAATACAATAATATATTTTCAAAATCGAATAATGATATCTAATTTATACTTATTAGCATGTCTTAAAAATAAATTTTTAATACATGAAAAATATCAAATCAAATAATGTACGTAATCTCGCTGATTGGCATTGTCGTTCGCTGTCGGCAGAAATTGTCATATTACAGCATTTTCGTCTGAGTAGTATACGTCAAGCATCTTATAACCAAATGAAAACGCTACTGACATTTCAATGCATGTCATATCTCCGCGTGTTTCGACAAGTGAGGCCAATGTCTCTCGGAACGAAGCAGTCTTTCGCGTGAATATAGGCTTCGCGCGATGTCGAATCTAAAACAAATGACGCTGGTGCGGTCTGTTCAATGCCTGCCTCAACCCTTTTGGCCAACAAATTCTACGACACTGAGGCGTCATCGTCCATCATAGCGGCAAATGGCCTCCGGATTGGCTGAGAAAACCCAAATTCTATTGCTTGCCATTTAAAAACTATTGCACGGAAAAAAAGCCTTTGCAGTTTTGCTTAAAATCGCGTCCCGAACACGCCAGTCACGGGTTTATATATGCTGTTCTGAATCACCCTGTTTTTCAGGCTTTCGTACCATTTTTTTCAATGTTTGCATAAAATTCTCGAACTTGAATGCACTGAATTTTTCGATCGATCCGTGTACTCTTGCATCTTCCACCAAATGGATGATACCGTGTACATTGTGTGTTAAATGATGGACATCGTATATTTCGGCGAACGATCGGATAAAGTGTTTTGTAAGATTTTCTGCGTAGTCTAGCTTATCCTGATGCCGTTCTACTTCGCATAATATTCTTATCAAAACGTGGAGGGGCGTGAAGTGATTGTACATTACATCTGATATAACCTTCCGTAAAACAATTGGCTCCGTATAGAGAAAAAATTGTCTAAATTCAATAACCTTCCACAATTTTACAATATCCAAATAGAGTTTGAATAAGAAGCCTCACCTTTTTCAGCAGTTTCGAAATTTTATTAACCCATTAACGCCGAGGTGATCAGAATTTTTACTAACTTTTCAACGTGTTTATTTATTATGTTATCGGACCAAAAAAATAATGCAATACCTCTATTCCTACGCGAAATTCGATTCTCTTTCAGAATCTGAGCTCAAAATTTCGATTAGACACCGAGAAAAAAAAATATGGCCGATTTAAACGTGAAAAACGTGAAAATTTTCGAAAAAAAATTTTTTTGCATTTTTTTTCACAATGATACCGCAAAGCTATCAACTTTTTACAATGATCAGAGGTGATCATGGCACTCGAACATTAAGAGGAATTTTTTTCAGAAAAATTCATTGATGCGTTTTTTCAAAATGGCGGCGAGAATGAAAAAATTTTATAAAAATCTTAATCTATCGGTTTCTTCAAAACTATAAACTTGAGAAAAAAATTTCTAAGAACAAAAATAGCTTAAAATTAGTCGAAGAATACTCTTAAATTTTTTCAGAATTTTTGAAAACAATTTTTAATTGTCGAAAATTTCAAAAAATCCAATTTTTCAAAAATACCTGAAAAATTTTTGGAAAAATTTGAGAGTGTTCCTTGACTAATTTTAAGACTTTTTGTTGTTAAAAATTCTTTCGTAAAGTCTATAGGTTTAGAGAAAAAAAAATTTCTTTAATGGTACATAAAATTTTGTTTCTATCTATCACTACAAAATTCACGAACAAACTCGTATATCCTTTCACTTGTGCATGGACACATATGTTGTATACAATTTTTACATGAATTATAGGTAAAGCATATAAAAAAAATATTAGTTTTCACTTTTTCAATACATTTGTTATGTCACGAAAACGTTCAAAATCTTCTGCTTCATTGCATGCAGAGTATGAATCAGATTATTCGGATAGTGATTCCGACGAAAACATTTTGATTCCGAATGCAGACAATTCAGGCTCCGATGATTCTGATTCCGATTGTGATTCGATATCTGATTCAGATTCTGAACATGAATTCACAATACCAAATATTACTTATAAAAAAGCTTGTGCTACTTATTCTGAAAACTTAGATAAACTTGAAAAAAATCACGAATTCATTTGGATCGATGGCGAGAAATCATATCCAAATACTTGTGAAGAAACAATATTATTATCTGAAGCTACAAAAAAGAATATACAGGCGTGCGAGCCTTTCCAATTGTTTGAAACCTTTTTTTCCGCCGAAATGAAACAATATATAATTGATGCGTCTAAAGAGACTAATTATGATCTGAAATTACAAGATCTTGACACTTTTATAGGTATAGTTATTTTCAGTTCATTCAATAAAAGAAAGTCTCGGAGAGATTATTGGTCATCTGATCCATTCTTATCTAGTGAAATTGTTTCTTCTGCAATGACTCGCGATAAGTTTGAAGAAATCAAGTCTAAAATAAAATATTCAAAAGCTGAAGACAAGGATCCAAACGATAGAGGGTGGCGGGTTCGTTCGATGTTGAAACTTTTCCAAAACAACCTCCTAAAGTTCGGAATATGGAAAACTTCTATATCTATTGATGAAATGATGGCCAAGTCTTATGCAAAAACTGTTTTGAAACAATTTATTCGAGGGAAACCAATAACGTTTGGTTTGAAATTTTGGGGTTTATGCACTTCAGACGGCTATCTACTAAATTTAGATCTATATTGCGGTAAAAATTCCCAAACCGGAAACAAATTAGTAAAATGTGCTTTAGGTACTCGTGTAGTATTGCATTTATTAGAACCTTTTTTTCGGCTAATAAATTATAATAAAATCCCTGCATTTCATTTGTACTTTGATAATTTTTTTACAAATATGGATTTAATTTTACACTTGCAAAAATTACGTTTGAAATGCACTGGCACTATCAGAGACAATCGAGTCAAAGAAAAGAATATACTTGAAAAGAAAGCTCCACGAGGTACTTATATTGTAAAACATGATCGAAATAGTGGCATAAATTTCATCACTATTATGGATTCGAAGCCCGTTTCAATAGCTTCAACTGCTGCTGGTGTAAGTCCACTATCAACTTCGAGAATATATAGTTCAGAAGCTCGATCCAAAACTGATATACCTTTTCCGCAAGCTTTTCATTTGTACAACAAATTTATGGGTGGTGTTGACGTGCATGATGGACACTGCAATAATATACTTCCAAGTATACGTTCCAAAAAATGGACATGGGTCGTTTCTATAAGATTTATACAGGCATCCATTACAAATGCCCACGTAATTTTCAATGCTACACGTGATGGAAAGAAAAAAAGTGGAATAAAAGAGTTAACTACTTCAATTGCTAAATATTATATTCAAAAAGGTCAAACAAGTAAAACACTTCATACACGATCTAATAGGGACAAATTAAAAAATTGTTCAAATGAAAAATGTCCAATAAGAACAAGGATCTATTGTGAAAAATGCAATCTATATGTATGCAATAATTGTTGGGCAAAAAAGCACTGATAAAAGAAATGTTAAAATGAAAAACAAGAAGACTCACGAAAAAAAAGCACCCCGAAACGTGAGAGGCAAGGGGACTCACGAAAAAAAGCACCCCGAAACGTGAGAGGCAAGGGGACTCACGAAAAAAAGCACCCCGAAACGTGAGAGGCAAGGGGACTCACGAAAAAAAGCACCCCGAAACGTGAGAGGCAAGGGGACTCACGAAAAAAGCACCCCGAAACGTGAGAGGCAAGGGGACTCACGAAAAAAGCACCCCGAAACGTGAGAGGCAAGGGGACTCACGAAAAAAGCACCCCGAAACGTGAGAGGCAAGGGGACTCACGAAAAAAAGCACCCCGAAACGTGAGAGGCAAGGGGACTCACGAAAAAAGCACCCCGAAACGTGAGAGGCAAGGGGACTCACGAAGAAAAGCACCCCGAAACGTGAGAGGCAAGGGGACTCACGAAAAAAAAGCACCCCGAAACGTGAGAGGCAAGGGGACTCACGAAAAAAAGCACCCCGAAACGTGAGAGGCAAGGGGACTCACGAAAAAAAGCACCCCGAAACGTGAGAGGCAAGGGGACTCACGAAAAAAGCACCCCGAAACGTGAGAGGCAAGGGGACTCACGAAAAAAAAGCACCCCGAAACGTGAGAGGCAAGGGGACTCACGAAAAAAAAGCACCCCGAAACGTGAGAGGCAAGGGGACTCACGAAAAAAAGCACCCCGAAACGTGAGAGGCAAGGGGACTCACGAAAAAAAGCACCCCGAAACGTGAGAGGCAAGGGGACTCACGAAAAAAAAGCACCCCGAAACGTGAGAGGCAAGGGGACTCACGAAAAAAAGCACCCCGAAACGTGAGAGGCAAGGGGACTCACGAAAAAAAAGCACCTCGAAACGTGAGAGGCAAGGGGACTCACGAAAAAAGCACCCCGAAACGTGAGAGGCAAGGGGACTCACGAAAAAAAGCACCCCGAAACGTGAGAGGTAAGGGGACTCACGAAAAAAAAGCACCCCAAAGGAGACAAAGTTCTACCACGTCCACGCCGTTGTCTCTGGGTAATGCTAAGAGTAGAAAAAAACAATGTATATGCACAGAATCAGAAAAGATGTAGTCAAGGAACACTTGAAGGAAATTTTTCCAAAAATTTTTCAGGTATTTTTGAAAAATTGGATTTTTTGAAATTTTCGAAAATTAAAAATTGTTTTCAAAAATTCTGAAAAAATTTAAGAGTATTCTTCGACTAATTTTAAGCCATTTTTGTTCTTAGAAATTTTTTTCTCAAGTTTATACTTTTGAAGAAACCGATAGATTAAGATTTTTATAAAATTTTTTCATTCTCGCCGCCATTTTGAAAAAACGCGTCGATGAATTTTTCTGAAAAAAATTCCTCTTAATGTTCGAGTGCCATGATCACCTCTGATCATTGTAAAAAGTTGATAGCTTTGCGGTATCATTGTGAAAAAAAATGCGAAAAAAATTTTTTTTCTAAAATTTTCACGTTTTTCACGTTTAAATCGGCCATATTTTTTTTTCTCGGTGTCTAATCGAAATTTTGAGCTCAGATTCTGAAAGAGCATCGAATTCCGCGTAGGAATAGAGGTATTGCATTATTTTTTTGGTCCGATAACATAATAAATAAACACGTTGAAAAGTTAGTAAAAATTCTGATCACCTCGGCGTTAATGGGTTAATCTGCAAGCGGCCAAGTCTATATAAGTTATCGCCATGAAGCCATAATAGCAACAATTTTTTTACAACGCCCAATAGTATTGGGCATTTTTTTTAATGAAGGCATTACATACGTCCAGAATTTTCAAAATATCGATTTTTTTTTTACAGATTATTATTCACTATAATTTTAGGTGTATTTCTGTGTAAGTTGATTGTACAAATTCCCCATAGATCGAAAGTTATTATAGAAAACGTGACTGCCCAACGAGAGTCTGATGCGCGCACTTGAAACTTTAACGTCTTACATACGTCCAGCAGCGCCTAAAACGCGCTAAAAAAAACTGTTTTTAGAAGAGATAGCAATAGAAATTAATAAAAATAATTTTTACACATTGTTTATTAGTATTTAAACTTTATAAAAAAATTTATTTCATTTTTTTTTTTCAAAAATTACAACATAAAAAATCACGTTTCCCGAAGCACTATGAAAAAAAAGTTGCTCCACGGTCTGCATCATTTCTTCTTGAAATGCTGATGGATCTGCAAAACGTAAAAAAATTCTTGTAAAATAAAGTTGTAGTTATAGTCTATCCAGCCGGATTTTTGAAATTCGAAAAATTTTGGCAATTTACGGCAGTTTAAAAAAAGTGTGCATTTTGTGTTATAAATGTCGCACTTTAATTATGTTTATAAAATTTTTTAATCACAACATCAAAAATCCGACTCGACAGACTATAGAGAAAAAAATTTCGAATATTTAAAAAAAAAGCATCAAAAAATATTAAAAACTGTATGAGTTATCATGCAGACCGTGCCAGAAAAAGCAGTTTTGAGAAAAATGCATTTAAAGTTTCAAGTGCGTTTCGCTCGAGACATCTACCTGCGCGCATCAGACTCTCGTTGGGCAGTCACGTTTTCTATAATAACTTTCGATCTATGGGGAATTTGTACAATCGACTTACACAGAAATACGCCTAAAACTATAGAGAATAATAATCTTTAAAAAAAAAATCGATTTTTTGAAAATTCTGGACGTATGTAAGGCCTTAAATGCTTTTTTCTCAAAACTACTTTTTCTGGCACGGTCTGCATGATAACTCATACAGTTTTTTATATTTTTTGATGCTTTTTTTTTTAAATATTCGAAATTGTTTTCTCTATAGTCTGTCGAGTCGGATTTTTGATGTTGTGATTAAAAAATTTTATAAACATAATTAAAGTGTGACATTTATGACACAAAATGCACACTTTTTTTTAAACTGCCGTAAATTGCCAAAATTTTTCGAATTTCAAAAATCCGGCTCGACAGACTATAACTACAACTTTATTTTACACGATTTTTTTTACGTTTTGCAGATCCATCAGCATTTCAAGAAGAAATGATGCAGACCGTGGAGCAACTTTTTTTTCATAGTGCTTCGGGTAACGTGATTTTTTATGTTGTAATTTTTGAAAAAAAAAATGAAATAAATTTTTTTATAAAGTTTAAATACTAATAAACAATGTGTAAAAATTATTTTTATTAATTTCTATTGCTATCTCTTCTAAAAACAGTTTTTCTTTTAGCGCGTTTTAGGCGCTGCTGGACGTATGTAAGGCGTGAAAGAAAAAACAAAATAAAAAACAAAACGATTTATTCTAATATTTAAAACACCCTGGCCAAAACGTATTCGACCTTGGACGTCAAACTACTATAGTCTACTGTGCAAGCTCGTTCGTTGTTTGCAGCAACTTGACATCAAACTAGGTCGCGCAAACCTTGCTCATGGTTTGGCAACAACTTGACGTCAAGTTGGGTAGCAGGACCCTTGCTCGGAATTTCTTGACAATTTGTCTACAGCTTACCGTGTGGGTCTTGTTTGTAGTTTGGCACCAATTTGGTACCAATCTATGCTGTGCAAGGCTTGCTTACGATTTGGCATGATTTCGGTACAAAACTTTGCCGTGCAGATCTTGCTCGCAATTTGACGACAGCGAACATTGAACTTCGTTGCGTTACCTTGCTCGCAACTCGATACTATTTTGCCATCAACTTATGTGTTCAAATTTTGCTGTATTATTGCGAACAATTTGGCGACATTATTTTGAAATCAAGCGCCTGTACAAGTTTGATATGTCAAGCTTGGCTATCTGGGTTACTATGTATATAATTTGACATTTTTGCATTAATCGTGCGTACACATTTAATATTTAACTTTTATAAGTTGGCATTGCTGACGTCACCCAATACATAAGCATCTCTTCCCCCTCCCCCACCCACCAAAAAGATTTAGCAACGACCTTAAATTTAGGACATATTTATTGTTTACGCAACTCTCAGTATATAGGAGCATTGGTGGTATTGATAATCCCCCCTCAACTTCAATTTACTTTCGCGAGTGCACTTAAGAATTTCTCAAGAGCCGACTACATATACCACTCACACAGAGCACTCTAATCCTATAGAAATCTTATAATTAATCATTGTCTTATTACGCGTATTGCCTCCAAATTGAATGTATTAATGAATGATCGAACTCGAAGTAAACAACTACTCCATTTTCACGATTTACGTGATTGACACATCAATCACTGAGATCAATTTCAAAAACATTACGTAACGAAAAATATAACAGCTATGTCATATGACAGAGCCATAATTTTCAGTTTCAAACGTAAATGTGATGAAGAGCGGCAGTAGCACAGTAGTAACGTGCGCGATTCACGACCAGTGAGTCCGGGTTCGATTCCCGGCGACACAAATGGAATTTTTCTATGTGTTTTTTCTGCGCTCTCGGTGGTTCGGAACCCACCTAAAAAATGAAGGTCCAAAGGTAGGGTCAGTGCCTTGGTTAGCGGTGACCAAAATACAGGATAAAGGTGTCTCTGGTATGATTCCCCTGACCGTAGTCCCGTCAGATGAAAGCTAAATGGACCAGGACGTAGCTCCAGATATAGAATGTGCGAACCACAACTATAGCAGTACCGATGCTCTCATCTAGCGGGGCGCGACAAGCTCTGGACAGGAGAATCGTACCAGGGACAAACGAATAGGGAGAACCGCGGGTAAGGTAGAGGTGCTTGAGGAAGAAGAGTAGAGGAAGCGCCCACAAACCCATCGGGGATGCAGGCGGTTAAAATACCAACCAATACGTAAATGTGATGAAGTTTATACGTCCCATTGATATGTTTTAGTTAGCTACATCACAAAAGATGTAAGCTTTGTGTAGTCGAGCAGTCCTCTATGCTACTTCTGTCTTTATGGTGAAGATAACACATAATATTATGAACATCACAGATATGTAACATTGATACGTAAAAATTTCGTCACAGGAGTGCCAAATCAAGAACCGCGGTAGCGGCTCCACGCCAAGTATTAAAAACAAAAAGCCAGCGCGAGCCCTACCGCGCTCGCGTTCGGGTTTTACGAACAATGATATATGAGAGTTATATGATACCTAGCCAAAAACAGCATGAATGCTGTGAAAAAAGCTGAGACAAGTAAATTTATGCCCCTCAAATAATCGTTCCAGTTAATCCCGCCCACCACCCAGCGCCAAAGTACCGATCCCCATACAAATTTATAAAAACCCGTCTAAGTCGTTCATACAAAGATCTCCGCACAAAAATCCTTTCTATAAACCAACTCATCATACAAAGTTTTATGGGTAACTGCTCTCGTTATCTTATCAAATTAAGTCAAATTGTACAGAGGTGATAATTTCATTCTCGCAAATGTTGTGAGTTCACAAAAAGTTGATAAATAAATAGCCAACAGATCAACGGATCGGAAAATATTCCATAAAAAATGATGCCGAAGAAATACTCCAATAGCATCAGAATGCACCGAAAGTTTTTAAATATAAGTAATCATAACGAAACGAGATTTTGAAACAAAAAAAATATACGTACAAAATTTCGAGAGCTAAAGTTTGATTGGAAAAAATAATTTTGGCCGAAGTACTACGCGAGTTTTTCTTTTATAATATTTATTGATTACGAATTATATCTCATGAGCAATAGATAAAAAAAAAAATTGGTGAAGTACTTATGAATTTTTTTTTCTCAAATCAAATATCTTTTTTGCTCAAAATTATTTCGCATCACCTGATTCCGTTTTGGGTTGCAAGTGCAAATAGAATTTTCATGTATTTAAGGTCTCTACCACTCTAGGGTGGTTTAAAACCATATATAATTCAAACCTAGGGTGGTATCATACACTATTCTCTCAGTTATATAAAAAATGAAGCGAATGGTTTCCAAATAATCTTTATTATTACATGCAAGAGACATTTTATGATGGTAAAAGAGAAGAGGCACTGTTTTCGACTCCGTTCTAGAGTTTACGTTCGAAAAAATGAATTGTTGGGGCTAGAGTTAATAAAAAAAAATGATTTATTAAGGTACTGTTCAAAAGTTTATTTATTAAATTACACTTTATTTTTGCACTATCATTCTTTTATCTATATATATATAAAAGTTACTTTAACCAAAACTGAAACTGGCCGCGATCTTTATAACCTCACGACTGTTCAAAGATATCAAATATTTACCGAATACGAGTTTATCATACACCATTCTCTTAGTTATCAAAAAAAAAAACAAAGAGAATGGTTTCTCAATAAATTTTATTATTGCATTCAAGGAACATTTTATGGTAAAAGAGAAGAGGCACCGTTTTTGACTCCGTTCTAAAGTTGACGTTTGGAAAAATGGATTGTTGGGGCTAGGGTTAATTAAAAAAATTATTTATTTAGACACTGTTCAAAAGTTTACTTATTGATTTAAACTTTATTTTTGCACTATCACTCTTCTACCGATAATATAATAAAAGTCACTTTAATCAAAAGTTGAAACTGACCGCGATCTTTATAACCTTACAACAAAGATATTAAATGTTCACCGAATACGCTTTTAAAGTCCTCATCTCGAATATGTCTAACCAAAAATCAAATTATCTGCTTTCACACCCGCGATTTTTATAACCTTACTTTTTAACCCCACAACTGTCACTAGTATAACCGCGATCTTTTTTCTAAACTCACAGCTGTCACTCTTACTTACACATACTGAAGAAAAGTCATCGGCTGTCACATCAACGAATAGTCTCGCATATCACCAGAAAATTTCTAATTATAACTAGTGTCACTAGACAGCAACCGCTAAACGTCAAAAAATGTGTGCGAAAAATGCCACCATTTTTTGATGATTTGGAAGGATGAAATATTAATATTTCCAATATGCGTTAGGCTGCAGAATTCTAAATAGTCACGATCGAAAGAAAAAAATGAATAAAAAATACGTGAACTAGCAACATCTTTTAAAACATTGTAATTAATTAAATATCGCCGAAACAATTTTCGAAAACCGTTCGAAACCGCTCTTCTTGCTGTAAAGATTCGAGTAGCAACTCGTCTTCGCCATCTTATAGTATACGTAAATGTACTTGTCTCGAGTCGCTACCGCGACTCTAGATATAACAGTTTCATCAGAAGTCCCTTTTGTTTTGTCGCATCCATAAAAAAGCCCAAAAATATTTAAAATATTTTTTTTTCCATTTAGAATTCCGTTTTTCTTCTTAGGTCATTCTCTTATTTTCACTATTGCTAACATTAATTTTTACGGAAAAAATGTTCTACTTACACCAGGATTTGAACTGATCTAACTACCTATCTTCTGTTTATTCCTGACTTAACGAACACGCACGCTACCTATTACGATATTGTCTCCTTGACCATTAGTAGGTAAACAGAGCGGATTCTAACGCAGGTCCTCCGAGGGGGGTGCGGGGACGGGGGAACAGCGTGGGGTGACGTCACGCGGGGAAGGGACCTAGGTAGCGGGGCCAGTGGGGGGGGGGGGGAAGAGGATCTAGGGTGAGGGGTGTGTAGGAAGAAGGGGGAAGGGATTTAGAGATTCATAAGTTGGAGAGAGATGGTGAGATGGGGAGGATAGTGAGTGTGAAAGAGATGGTGAGATAGAAAGGATAGGGAGTGTGAAAGAGATAGTGAGATGTTAAACAGAGTGCAGGTCTAGATGGAGGGGTGTGTGGGAAGAAGGGGAAGGCATTTAGGGTCTCATAAGTTAGAGAGAGATGGTGAGATAGGAAAAATGATGAGTGAAAAAAAGATGGAGATCGAAAGGATAGTGAATGGGAAAGAGATGAAGAGATGGAAAGGATAGTGAGTTGGAGAGAGATGGTGAGATGCTGAACATGGTGAGTAGAAGAGAGACGATCCTATGTGAAGAATGGGGAGTGGGAGAGAGACACTTTGATGTAAGGTATAGTGAGTGGAATAGAGATAGTTACATGTTGAAAAAACAGTGAGTGGGAGAGATGGTTAGACGTAAGGGATAGTAAGTGTGAGAGAAATAGTTAGATGTAAAAGAACAGTGAGTGAGAAAGAGATGGATAGATAGTTAGGATCGCGTATGATCTTATTTAATAATAATTCTCTTATTGAATAATAATTACTTACTCTTATTTAACTTTATTAAGTACTCTTATTTAATAATATTAGAACAAAGTTCTACACATTTTGTTTTCATTTCAACATTTATAATACATTTAAAATAAAATAGTTATACAATAAAATATCAAAATACGAAATACATTAATTTAATATGGAATACAATAATATGGAATCAAGATGTATCCTGATGTAAACCATCTGGATGCCTGCCTCTGTAACAGACAAGAAAAAAAACAATTGTCAATTAATATTTTTATGACTTGATAACTATTTTCATCATTTATAGTATTTCAAAATATGTACTCACCGTAATTCTCCCATCAGAAGGTACATTTTGAGCATTCCGATTGTGCGATAATTTGACATAGCGGTGAATTGCATGAGTCGCAATACTTAATCGACATTGCCTCGAACTGCTGTGTCTTGTGTTTTTTAATCAATCTAAGCGGAACAATCGTGTCGCTATCTTCCACAGTGCATATCGTGCAGAGTTTCCGACCATAATCGGTTATATAATAATATACACTTTTACAATACTTCGAAGTTTTATTGAGATTTTCCAACTGCGCCGGTGTAAGTCTTTTCACTGTTTTCTTCACCTCATCGGTATCGAAATCACTAACATAACCACCATCATTGTTCGTATCTTCATTTTCATTAAACGGCTCTTCCACAATCATATCATCCAACCATTCCTCAACATCGTCCAATATCTCCATAACTTCATCATCGATATTGTTTGCAGCATCTTCATGAACTTGCGCCATTTCGAAAATCAAAATTGAACTTTTACACACACTACAGTGATTTGCTCTCAACCCTTGGAAAATTTGAACTGTGACATCTTCTGTTGGTCAGTGAGACGATAGTTGTCCTGCACCCCTCTACCATTCCAACGGTTTCGTGGAAAAACGCTAAAGCAATACACTTTTTTCCACTTCCTGTTTCGAAAATGTAACCTCCCAAGGTTAAAAGACAGCAATAAAGGTTGAAATGTAGGCACCAGATCGGTCAGCATACAGCAGCGAGCATGCGTCCTTTTTTCACTCCAACCAAGTTTCTCTTTGCACCCAGTGAGCCATTTGGGATCACAATGATGACATTGTCTGTAGGTCATAGCTGCGTTGTACCTGCTCTATTCTCCACGAACTTCGCCAAGAAGACGAAGGTAGTCAATGTATATTTTTTTACTTCCTGAAAATGTACTTCAATGGATGAAGAGACGGTAATAAGGTTTCAAATGTAGACATCTAGTTAGTCAGCATATACCAAAAAAAAAATGTGTCTCTTTCATTTTGGATGCGTTCGGGTCCGGATGTATACCCACCGAGTCATTTGAAAATCTCAATTGCGACATTGACTGTAGGTGGGTGAGAAAAAAGCTGCTTTGCACCTTGTCCACCCTCCTTCTTCGAAAAAACCTAAGGCAGCAAATACATATTTTTTTTCTTCTTGTACGATGAATGTATTTCTTTAGGATAAAAAAAAAAAACAAAAAAAAAAATAGCACTAGTGATTGAAATGCCAACATCTGTCCCCATATACCCATGAGAATGTAAGGACCTCGCTAAAAGACGACGGCGTAAATGTGTATTTTTTTCTTCCTTTGCTGGAAACCCCTTTGGATAAAGACAGCAATAAAGGTTGAAATGTAGAAATCCAATTGGTCAGCATATACCAAAAAGTGTCTCTTTCAATTCGAATGCGTTCGGGTCCGAATGTATACCCACCGAGTCGTTTGAAAATCTTAATTGTGACACTGACTGCAGGTGGGTGTGAAAATAGCTGCTTTGCACCTTGTCCACCCTCCTTCTCCGAAAAAATCCTAAAGCAGTCAATACATTTTTTTCTCCTTGTACTGCAAATGTACTTCGTCAAACTAAAAAAAAAACAGCAATAATGATTGAAATGTGAACATCCGCCAAATCACCATGTAGCAGCGAGAATGTGTCTTTCAATCCAGCTGAGTGTCTCCCAATACACCTACTGAGTCAGGTCTGGACCTGTCACTGTTTAGATGAGACGCACTCTGAAGTCTCTGGAGCAATATATATTAATTCAAAACTGGGTTTTGCTAGCAAGACCAACGAAAATTTTCACATTTTAAGTCGAGTCGTCTAGCTGTATACATCTATGTTTTTCCTTCACCATGCCTAACATCAGCCCAGAGGAACAACAATTGCACGAAGAAGCCGCGCTTATAAGTTCAGTTAACGAATACAATATGTGGAAAGAAAAGTGTGAAGAACTTATTAAATCGTTGAATAAACAAGCGCGAACTAAACCTCCGCGATTAATACTAGAGTCGCGAAATGAGTTGAACGAGCAAGCGCGAATTAAACGTCCACGATTGATAACTGGACTACAAAATGAATTGATAGCTCAAATCGCTAGATTGGAAGGTTTGAAACATATCACACATCAACGATTTGTTCATACAGGTACAGGTTCTAGTGATAATAGATTGAGCTGGTGTGAAATGGACAGCGCATTCGAGAATCGCGTATTAACCGGCGCGGTAATTAATTATAATCATGTTGAACCCCGTCAGTTCCTTCAAGACGCTTGTAAAATTGTGATTGAGCAAGTTAGAAACGCTATTAAAAAGTATAATAGTTTAAAAGTGAACACTATGTTTAATGGCGAGTTTGTAGCGAGTGATAAACGGATGAACAAAAGTATCAATACGCGAAACTGTGAACTATTCGAAACGACCAATTTGAGAGATTGGTATGAGCAACAAGTAGTCGAGCCAACGTTAACATTGCTCGAGGAATTTCAAGAACAGGATAGTGGGTGGTCATTGTCTCGAATACTGAACTTAACGGTTAATATTAACAAATATAACCCGATGAGTGCAGGATGTCATATTGTATTGCCGGAGCACATAAAGCTCAAAAGAGCAGTTGTAAACGTTCGATCTCGGGACCAGGCATGTTTTGCATGGGCCGTAGTCGCCGCTCTCCACCCAGCTCAACGTGACAGTGCGCGAGAGTCTTCATATCCGCATTATTCAACGGTGTTGAATTGCGATGGGATTGTCTTTCCTATGACTTTGGATAAAATTCCAAAATTTGAAGTATTAAACAACCTCTCAATAAATGTGTATTATTTGAAGGGTGAAAAAATTTTACCTGCGCGCGTCAGTAACCATAAAAAGGAAAGACATGTCAACCTACTGTACATCGATGATTTTTATGGAAAGAATGAAGGACACTACGCGTGGATCAAAGATCTATCACGCCTCGTGAGCTCACAACTAACCAACAGCAAAAAGAGGAAATACATTTGCGATCGGTAAATAAATAAATTTATAAATATATATAATTATATCCCTCTGAAACATATAGGACCTCGAATCTTAAGTAAATTCTTATGTTGCAGGTGTTTACATTACTTCGGAACGAGTGAAAAATTGCAATCGCATGAGGTGGACTGCGGGCAAATTAATGATTGTGCGATCCAACTACCATCCGAGACGGAAAAGTGGCTGGAGTTTCAGAATTTTCATCACAAGGAGCGTCTACCATTCATCGTGTACGCCGACCTTGAATGTGTTTTGTCAAAAACTGGAGGACTAATGGCTGAAAAAAATCGACACCAGGATCATGAAGTCTTTAGTATTGGATACTACGTAAGTTGTGCGTATGATGAGTCCCTTTCGGGATATTCTTTTCGCCGCAGTGCCGATTGTGTATCGTGGTTCGTCGAGGAGATGAAAAATTTAGCGTTTCGTGTGGAGGACATTTTAAAAAATAATCGTGCCATGGAACAGTTAACGTTAAATGATTGGGTGAAATTTCGAAATGCTACCCACTGTCATATTTGCGAAAAACCGTTTGAACGAGGAGATACACGCGCTCGCGATCATTGTCACTTGACTGGGCATTATAGAGGCGCCGCACATTCAAATTGTAACTTAAATTATAAACAATCATTTTTTATACCAGTAGTATTTCACAATTTATCTGGCTACGATGCTCATTTTATAATCAAGGATGTAGCCACAGCGTTTGAAGGGAAAATCGATGTACTTCCTATAACAAAAGAAAAATATATTTCTTTTACTAAGACCGTTGGGCATGAAGGAAGCCCTAACAAAAAAAATTCAAATCGTGTCAAACTTCGGTTTATAGATTCATTCAAATTTCTTAATACCAGTCTCGATAAACTAGCTTCATTCCTGACAAAAGATAAACTTAAAATTGTAAAATCACAATTTCAGAATATAGCATCAGACGATTTTAATCTATTGACTCGAAAAGGTGTTTTCCCATATGAATACATCGATAACATTGATAAATTGGAAGACACTTGCTTACCAAGTCAAGATTCATTTTATAGTTCCTTGACTGATAGTACCATAAGTGAGACTGAGTACGCTCACGCACAAAGAGTCTGGGAGCGGTTTTCCATTCAAACGCTTGGCCAATATAGCGATTTGTATTTAAATACAGATATTTTATTATTGGCAGACGTATTTGAAAACTTTCGGGATACATGTCAGCAGAGTTATGGTCTTGACCCTGCATATTATTACACTCTCCCCGGATACACCTGGGATGCGATGTTAAAGCATACAAAAATTAAATTTGAACTGCTCACTGACATCGATATGGTATTATTCGTGGAGAGAGGTATACGCGGCGGCCTAAGCCAATGCTCAAATAGATATGCGTGTGCCAATAATAAATATATGGAGACACATGATCCATCGAAACCATCCTCATATTTAATGTATTATGATGTCAATAATTTATACGGATGGGCTATGAGTCAACCTCTACCCTATTCCGATTTTCGATGGTTCGAAGACGTTTCCAATTTCGATGTACAGTCTATTCCGCTGGATTCACCAAAGGGTTACATTCTTGAGATAGATTTAGAGTATCCTCAGCAATTGCATGATTTGCACGTAGACTTACCGTTTTGCCCAACCCACGAGAAACCTCCTGGCAAACGACAAGAAAAATTGCTTGCAACACTGCACAACAAAAAGCGTTACATTATACATTACCGTACCTTGCAGCAATGTCTGCGCCATGGACTTCAACTCTCCAAAATTCATAGAATATTGGAGTTTACACAGTCTCCATGGTTACGTAGTTACATCGAGCTAAATACACGGTTTAGGATGAACGCTAAAAATGATTTTGAGAAAAATTTATATAAATTAATGAATAACGCAGTGTTTGGAAAAACGATGGAGAATGTGCGTAACCATGTGATTGTCAAATTTTTAATGCGATGGGACGGCAGGTATGGCGCAGAAGCAATGATCGCGAAGCCCAATTTCCATAGTCGCAGTGTATTCTCAGAAAACTTAATTGCTATAGAATTGCGCAAGCTTGAGATAAAATTTAACAAACCAATATACGTGGGTATGGCGATACTTGATATTTCAAAAACGTGCTTGTACGAATTTCACCACGATTTTATGATGCCACTCTATGGTGACCGGTGTAAAGTTATGTATACAGATACCGATAGTCTCATTTATCACATCCACTGCGAGGATGTATATCATGATATGCAACAGCACATTCATAAGTTTGATACGAGCGACTATGCAATTGACAATATGTATGGTATACCGCTTGTTAACAAGAAAGTTCCAGGGCTCATGAAAGATGAAAACAATGGGGCGATTATGATTGAGTTCGTTGGGCTCAGAGCAAAAATGTATGCGTCACGAGTTGAAGGAAAAAAGGATACGAAGAAGGTTAAGGGTGTTAAAAATAGCGTGGTAACAAAAACCATCACGTTTCATGATTATATGCAATGTTTAAAAAAAGAGATCGAAATGACTCGAAAACAATGATGCATCAGATCTGTATTACACGAGGTGTATACAATTTCTGAGACCAAAGTTGCTCTGAGTCCCTACGACGATAAGCGGTATATCATACCTGAAACCGTAGAAACGTTACCATGGGGGCATTATAGAATACCAATGTGAAAAAAACGTCACCAACGCAACATATTGTCAATATGAGAGAGAAATTTGTACATTTTTTCATGTTAAATGAGTTGAATGTTGTACATATAAGCATTTTTTCTGTATATTTTTCATGTGAAGTGAGATGAATGGTGTAAATATAAGCTATTTCTCTATACATTTTTCGTATGATGTCAGATAAGCGGTGTAATATAAGCATTTTTCTGTACATTTTCCATGTGAGATGAATGGTGTAAATATAACCATTTGTCTGCACACTTTTGAAAAAATAATAAATAAAATACCGTCTCTATACCCTATGTGTTTGATCCTTTTTTCTACCTGATACAAGTTCAAATCTGTTGAGACATGCAGTGAAAGAAGTTGACCTGTAGTCACTTGGGTAAGGGGATTAAAGAAAAAAAACTCAACGCTTTGTTCGTTTACAATTTATTGGTCACAAATCATTTTTATTTATCCAACTATTATGAGTATTATTAAACCCCAACCATTTCACCAGTAACTTGTTGCCACGTTTCTTCAACACTTTTTCTATGAGATACATATCGGGATATTTAACATTGAGTATCTCTTGCTCGTAGAAACCACCAGCAATAGGCTCTTCTTGATGATCTTTTAGATTATATGTTATGGGGTTAGTGTTTCTCACTCGATAAATTGTAAATATTTCAGTTGTCCAGTTCGGTGTATAGCCCTTTTCAAATACATTCTTGAATTTACTGATGCGTACTTTATCTCCAATTTTGAATTTCGGCAGTTTTCCCAACACCTCAGTTCTATTGAAAACATTATGCAGTATTTGTTTTTCATTCGTAGCATTAACATTTTTCGGCTTCATTTTAATAGTATGATGTACAGTATCATTATATTTAGTAATTAACATATCAAGAATATCAATCCATTTCCAGCTTCCGCGAAAACTGAATTGAATCCACATTTTATTCTTAAGTGTACGATTGAAGCGCTCACAAATTGATGCTTTTAAATTGCTATATGTAGAATACAAGTGTATATTATTCCTTTTCATCAACGCCTTAAAGTTCGTATTATAAAACTCTTTTCCCCGATCGACGTGGAGGTTTTCCGGTACGCGTCCTTTGCTGAGAATTGACTCCATTGCAGCGGTGACATCTTTTCCACTCTTCGACTTCAATGGTTTGGCCCAGGCGAATTTCGAAAATATATCGATGACGGTGAGGAGAAATTTATGCTTGGAGTTGTGTTGTGCATATGCAGACATATCTACAAGATCAGCTTGCCACGTCTCATCCAGGCCGCGTATATCCACATGTCGACGTGGATAATTTCGCCGAGCTGGCTTATGCAACTCCTCCACCACAGCACGTTTCTTTTCACTCATTATTTCTCCCCCGCAACGCTTTTTATCATAGATTCAAGATAGTTGTTTGAAGGCTTTTTCCGCTTCTCACCGATTTTGACATCTTTTAAAAGTCTGACGTCACCGTTGAGATCCTTGATCGCACTTTTCAAATTGTCTATTTCAGCACGGAGGTTGGTGAGATCAACTTTTACACGCTTTTCAAGAGCCGTTATATTCGATTCAAAAAATTGTTTCGTTGAATCACGTAGTAAGACCGTGTTATGATTAGTCCCACCGATAAACGAACGGAGGTTTACAGCATCATCATCTTTTATCGGCGAACCAACATTGACCAGCCGTTTTCCTTCCAAATCATAATCACCGTCTGCTGTAGTCTTAAATCCAGTACCTGGTTTACCGGGAGGACCCGCACCATCTCTATTCAATTGGCGTCCGAACACATCGACGGTCATGTTGTGAATGCGTGAAAAAAAGAGCTCGCACATGTTAATAAATGATTTCAGCTTCACGGAGTTCCTTAATAATTGATATGATTTCGTTGGAATGGGAGGAGTTACCAGCAGCTTGCGATGCAAGCAGTAAACGAAGACGATCCACTAGTTCATTCGGATCATCCCAATCAACATACTCGAAAGAGGTGTTTTTTCTTGCCACTTTATACTGCGGTATTCCTTCACCCATATGCTCACTACCACTATTTTTTGTTATTATGTTCGATATGTAATTTTTAAATTTATAACTTTTATTGTGACGTATTGCACCATTACGTTTATAACATTTTTTGTGAGCATTTGTAGCAATGACAATTTTAGCATAATTTTCCAAATCGTTTGGGGTGAAATATTTAAACTTTGGCACTTTTTTGAACAACAACTCAGCTAATCCGATAGTTTTCGGATAATTTCGACCTCCGACACGAATATGATTAATTCCGAAATGAATCGGTGAATCACCAATCATCAATTTATCACCAGCTAAGTTTCGTACTCCATATGAGACATCCAAGGTTGTTTTTTTATTTCTACGTAGTAGTCCCACACATTCGCGTATTAATTCATCAACATCTCCAGATGATTTATCATCATCATCATCATCATCATCAACATTATCATTCAACATATCACCAACATCAACATCATCATCACCATAATTTTGATCAATAAATGCCTTATCGTGAGCCTTATTAAAAGAAGTGCCTTGCAGCGGGTCTTCTTGAGTTTCTTCAATATGTCGATCGTCTTCCTCCTCCTTTTTGATATCACCTTTTTCATCTTTAATTTCTGGGTTCACATTATTTTATATGAAACTAATTTCTCTAATGGGCCTACTATCGGTTTAAATACATCCTGCATTTTCTGCTCCACATTGTCTCTATCAATCTTTAACATTCGATGTTTTCGTCGGATTGCATCACTCGCCTTAGTAAGTTGACACAATATGTCTTTTTCTTTCAAAAGTTGTTCGCCCTTCATGTTGCCACCAGTAAGTCAGACCTCAGACTGTCACTTTTTTTAATAATGAACACTCATTTATCATAGACGGTTAAAAAGGAATCAAAACCTCTTCTGTATCTACCCTCATTCATTTCACTGTCCTTGTCAATCGTAATGAATCCATATTTGTCAGACTTCCAGCATTCCATGCACATATTTTTGAAACACGCATAAGTCATATCCGTATTTACATGGTCGTTGTATACATGTTTAAGATTCATATCGTCCTGTTTGAATAGTACCACGAAATTTGCATTATCTCTTACGAGATGTTTCGGGATACGAGTATATGTCTGACAAAGATAAAAACTGTCGACAATCTCATGTCTTCCCATAGAAAAAAATGCTCTCACATTATCCTGTTTTTCACATGCTATATCATCAAAGATGAATATGGAGTTCGAGCGGGCGTCACTTGGTGATACGACTTGTTCATGCTCGTTGAATGGATAATATTCAACTCCATCTACTGATTCAAGTAATTGTTCGAGCAATCTGTACTTTGGCTGCTTCAGCGACTTCGAATAGAGATAAATGTTCTCAAATCTCAAGCCATTTGGATGTATTAGCAGTGTGAGTAATGCATTAGTTTTTCCACAATTTGATGGACCACAAAACACGGCGCGTATGCTATCTGGCAATAGGTTGCCATGACGCTTTTGTGTCTTTTTTCCACCATCACCTACAAATTTATCAAAATTTATTATAGGGAGTTGACCTCCTGAAACTTGTTTCTTGAACACCATCTCGAATGCGACTAAACGAACCACCATATAAATACTACTTTATAACGTGAGGGAAGATCAGTCGAGTATCAATCTCTCTACGGTGATGATCGTATATGATAAATCTGGTAAAGGTTTGGTCAATGGTCTAATTAACAGTCTTCCCGTCGAATTGCATCTTCCTGGCTATCAATATTGTGGACCTGGCACAAAATTGGTCAAACGACTTGCCCGTGGTGATCCTGGAATAAACCCATTGGACGCTGCATGCAGAGTACATGATATCGCATATTCAAAAAATCGGGAAAATCTAAAAGAGAGACATTTAGCTGATAAAGTGTTGGCTGACCAAGCTTGGCAACGGGTTACGTCCAAAGACGCTAGTATTGGCGAGAGAGCGAGTGCTTGGGCTGTGACAAATATCATGAAGGCGAAAACAAGATTTGGCTTGGGTATGAAGTCGGTGAAAAAGATGAAGCCACAAAAAAGTGTTAGCTTGAAAAAAGTCATTGGTGCTGCAAGGAAAGCGATGATGCGAAGCGATAATCCTCGTAAAGTCATCATGTCTGCGTTGAAAGGTGCTCGTGCGAGCGTAAAGGGTGTCAAAGTACGCACTCCTCGAATTCTACCTGTGCCCCGGAAAATTGGTGGTTTATTGCCCTTCCTCATACCCATCTTTGCAGGGCTCAGCGCTGCTGGTGCTTTGTCTGGTGGTGCTGCTGCAATAGCCAATGCTGTGAATGCCGCGCAAGCGGCTAAAGAAGAATTGGTAGAGAATAAGCGCCATAATAAAACGATTGAGGCCATTGCTTTGGGTAAAGGTTTACATTTGAAACCGTATAAGCAGGGTTTAGGCCTTCACATCGGGTCAAAAAACGTATAATAACGCTACCACATCGAGCTCTCACCGATATCGATCTATGGAAATATGTAAAAATCATGAAAATTTCACATTTTCGTGGGGTTTACATGCGTGATACATTACCTGCAAGTGGACCCCTCAAGCATGAATCGGGAATCGTGAATTTGGATGAAGATGTGGGCCCTGGCACACATTGGGTAGCATATAAAAAAGTCGGACAAAAAATTTTCTACTTTGATAGTTTTGGTAATCTTTTACCCCCATCCGAACTCATGAACTATTTCGATGCTGGTAGCGTAAATTATAATTATAAAAGGTATCAAGAATACGATACGATAGAATGTGGACACCTGTGTCTCAAGTTTCTTTGTGGACAGTTAAATCGTCGAGACAAATATACACTATATAAACGTGAATTGTAGAATTGTGAGTTTAGTTAACAATTCACCAGCATCATGGATGATAGTCTAACATTGACCATATCTGGATCATCCTCCATACTTGAGGCGCAATTTTTTCCTCCCATTGAACTCTTACCTCATAAGAGTTATACGCTTGGTCTCGTTGAGCTATTGACATTTAATTCTATTCCCAATATAGACGTTGGCAACAATAAATTTTACGTGGGGAAGGAAGTAGTAACAATACCAACGGGCAGTTATGAAATACAGGATATTGAGAAGTACTTACAAGCAGAATTATCACGCAAAAACATAAAAATCAAGCTTAAGCCGAATAATAATACTCTGCGCAGTGAAATCGAGTGTGATTATCCTATTCTTTTTACACCTATTGATTCAATCGGACATCTACTGGGATTTAAACCATGCCTTTTAGAAGCAAATAAAAGACATGCATCTGATCTACCTGTAGCCATTCTTAAAGTAAACGCCTTACGTGTTGAATGTAACATTACCACTGGTGCATACATTAATGGTAAAAAAGCTCATACAATTCATGAATTTTTTCCATCTGTACCTCCTGGATATAAAATCATTGAAGTGCCATCACACGTCATTTACCTACCAATCACGAGCCGGACAATTGATAACATACAGCTCCGTATTGTGGATCAGGACGGGGATTTAGTAAATTTTCGTGGTGAAGTCATCACTGTACGATTACATATAAAATCCTAATGGGCATAATCTATAACAGAATATCTTATAATAAACTATCATGGAGTCGAGAAACCAGTCACCGATCGACGCCCACAGTGCTAACACCTCAAAACCTGTTACTTTTAAAGAATTTAGGTCTCAGAGTTCGTGGAATACGCGAGTAAGGAATTATTTGCTTTGTGCTTTGTGCATCTGCTGCGTGCAATGGAGGAAGAAATCGTAAATATTCAAACACCTGTCATCTTCGATGAATCCATCATACACTATGAGGTTCACGCTCATCAACCATATGCATCATCAACCTACAACAACAGTGATGAAATACGTATTTCAATCCAGCATCAAGATCTATCAATATTGCCAAGCAAAAGTTCTATCCACATTTGTGGAAAACTAACGAAGAACGATGGTACGCCGCTAGCTGCAACAAGTCTCGTTAATAATGCTATATGCCATTTATTCGATGAAGTCCGCTATGAACTCAATGCCATCGAAATCGACCGTAATAAGAATGTAGGTATTACGAGCCTCATTAAGGGTTACACATCTCTAACTCCAGCCAGAAGCGCCATGCTTGAAAACACTGGTTGGCTGGATGTTGATGAAACGAAGCAGATCGTGGATGTATCGGGTAACTTTGATGTCTGCATACCACTAAGTATGCTGCTAGGCTTTGCCGAAGATTATCGAAAAATTATAGTGAACGCGAAGCACGAGTTGATTTTGACGAGATCGCGGACCGATGACAACGCCATTATACAGACGGCTGTTGAAGATTACAGGCTTGTATTACTGAAAATAGAATGGCTTGTACCATATGTGACCGTGGCGGATCAACGAAAAATTCAGCTTCTAAAGTTTATCGCTAAAGACACACCAATTCCCATAAGTTTCCGTACGTGGGAACTGTATGAATACCCGATGCTGCCTGCCACCTCTAAACATGTATGGTCTGTCAAGACTTCTACACAGCTTGAAAAGCCACGATATGTTATTCTTGCATTTCAAACAGATCGAAAAAATAACAAACAAAAGAATGTGAGTCGCTTCGATCATTGTAACGTAACCGATGTAAAATTGTACTTAAATTCACAATGTTATCCCTATGGCAACATGAATTTGAATATACAACAAAATCAATATGCACTACTGTATGATATGTACACAAACTTCCAATCCATGTACTACAACAAGGAGGCTGAGCCGTGGTTGAACAAGACGGAATTTCTAAAATATGCGCCGCTTGTTGTGATCGATTGCTCAAAACAAAATGATTCCCTTAAGTCTGGCCCGGTGGATGTACGTCTCGAATTTGAAACAAAAGCGAATATTCCAGCACATACATGTGCATACTGCCTTATTTTACATGATCGTATTGTGGAATACAATCCCATAAGTGGTGGGGTCAGAAAAATGGTATAAAATCTTGTTAGTGATCTCACTGAGCATCAGTCGAGATGGACTTCATCGTCGATCTACAAGGCTTCAAGGGACCAGGCGATGAATTTGTTCTCAAAGAAATATCAATTGTTCGAGTCAACGACAAAAATGCAGAGCCTCTAACGTTTTTCTTCAAACCGCCATACGCATGGAACACTCTACCAGCCAGATACAAAACGACAAACAAATGGTTGCAACGCAATTTCCACGGACTGCCATGGGATTACGGCAGTATACCATACGATGCAGTGAAACCGATCATCCACATCATCTTACAACACGCTCATGCCGTATACGTGAAAGGATGCGAGAAGTCCTTATGGTTATCGAGCTTCTTGGATGTAGCAACAGAAATTGTCGACATGGAGACTCTGGACTGTCCATCGCTGCGGAAGTTGCCGAAAATTCGTCCTGATTGTCCCCACCACCACCCCCTCGATTCGAAATATAACTGTGCCATGGCCAATGTGAAATCTCTAAAAAGTTGGTTGTTTGTCTATCATGCACTATGTAACAGGGGAATTTTTCAATAAAAACGACATTTTTAAAGTATACATTGTTTTTCTTTTTTATTTATTGAACACACCAATCTTCCTCTCTTCTCACATTACAGTTTTGTACATCGATGATCATCATACATTACATTTTTATAATTATTTTTTTCTCTTACAACGATGAACTTATTGAAACATTTTTATTTTCACAATATTTTTCATTTTTTTACAACGAAGAGTTTTGAAGGCACTTGAACTCGATTTTGTTCCAGTCTCCACCAAAATATTCCATGTAGAGGTGTTTTTGATGTGCAGCATCCAACATCTCCTTGAATACGTTCTCGTTTTGATCGAAAAGTTTCACAATCCTCGATGGTAGAAAAACTGTGAATTCACCCATGATGTCGGCCAGATATCTTTTTCCAAATTTGGTTTGCAAAACTCGTATATCGTAGATCGGATAATCTTTCTCAAGTTCCAGTTCGTTCAATTTTTTTGTGTTGTAACCTTCCAACGTGGCGACTTTGTTGACCATATCGAAAGCCATTTTTCACAGTATTTTTTTCAGAGTAATGAAGGTTTTTAAGTAAGTTTCGAAGTTTGCGTCTGACTTGGAGCTCGCACTGTTGTCGAATGATGCACTGGATTCCTTCTCGATGATTTTCTATCCCCACCCCATCCAGACACCCTAAACCTAACGTGTTCCAACACGTTACTTGCAGCCAATCTTCGTGGTTACGTCATCCAATGCAGCGTGCATCCTGAACAAGTTGAAACACGTTACCCCCCCCCCCTCCCCCCTCCCCTTTACTCAATCTCCCTACTCTATGATCACACTAAACAGGTTCAAACACGCTTTTCCTGACATTGCCAACAATTTCGACGTTGGGGTATGGGAGCATCGACGTGATCGCTCATTGAAGATGTATTCAGATGTTCATAACATCGACGATATGATATAATTTCACTGTCACATTGGTAATATTTTGGTAAACGATCCCAAAGAATATCTGTGAATTCACTAAAATATTTTTTAAATGCAGTTGGTGATATAATCTGAAGTTCGCGTGTTGTCAATTCGCGGGGATCCTTGGTGCGTTGAATCGCATACATATGCACTAGTTGTTCCATCATGTGACATTCTTTACAATCTCGACGCATAGGTCCAGTGGTATCAACGTGATCCACCTCCCATGGTGGATTAAAATGATCATAACATCTACAATATGACTGTATTTCATTATCACATTGCAAATGCTCTGGTAAACGATCCCATAATTTTTATTTTTTGCCATAATTTTTTATAAGCAAAGCTTTAGGAATTGATGCAAGTTCATTTTTAGTCAAATCCAATGGATTTTTCATTGGGTGGACTGTATACATGCTGGCACATCTATCCATCTCGACGTCAACTTATAAACTGCTCATCTGATGAAAATTTCAAGATCCACCTCTTCCCTTTGACAGCATGCATTTTACTTATGATAAAAAAAAATTATTGGTGTTACCGCCCTTGCTTAGACGCTTCCTCTAATTATTAAATAAGGGCATATATACGCTATCTTTCCTATCTACCTATCTCCCTCCCACTTACCTTGCTTTATATTTAACCATCTGTCTCGCACTCACTGTTCTTCTTACATATAGCTATCTCTCCCCCACCTACTATCCCATTCATGTAACCATCTTTCCCACTCACCGTTCTTTTACATCCAACTATCTCTCTCACACTTACCATCCCATACATCTATCCGTTCCACTCTCACTCATTATCCTTCACATCGGACCATCTCTCCTACTTACAATCCCTTATATCTAACCATCTCTCTCCCACTCACTATTCTTCTACATGTACCCATCTCTCTTCCACTTACTACACCTTACATTTAAGTATCTTTCTCTCCCACTCACTATGCTTAACATTTCACCATCTCTTTCACACTCACTATTCTTCCCATCTCACCATCTCTTTCCCGCTAAACTGTTCTTCTACATGTAACCATCTCTCTTCCACTTACTACACCTTATATCTAAGTGTCTCTCTCTCACTCACTATCCTTCACATAGAACCATCTCTCTTCTACTCACTATGTTTAACATCTCACTATCTCTTTCACACTCACTATCCTTCCCATCTCACCATCTCTTTCCCACTCACTATCCTTCCCATCTCATCATCTCTCTCCAACTTATGAGTCTCTAAATCCCTTCCCCCTTCTTCCCACACACCCCTCACCTTAGATCCTCTTCCCCTCCATCCCGACTTGCCCCCCCCCCCCCACTGACCCCGCTACCTAGGTCCCTTCCCCGCGTGACGTCACCCCCGCTGTTCCCCCGTCCCCGCACCCCCCTCGGAGGACCTGCGTTAGAATCCGCTCTGTTTACCTACTACCATTCTTAGTTTTCCAATGAGAATACCACTGTGAATTCCAACATACACATTTTTCCGACAATATATGGATTCATCAAGTATATTAATGTTATAACCAATGTAACAGCCGTTACATAAAATTATCGTAAATGTTTTCAAATTGTGTTTGCTGAAGGGTCAAAAAATTCGATTTTTTTGCAATTTCTTACAGTATACATGTTCAAAAATAAGTAAAAAAAAATTAAGTAAGAACAAGTATCAATGTTCAAGTTAACACTTTATTTTATATCAAGATAAAAGCAACGAGAAATTTAAACGCGTTTTGCTCGAAACGACTTCTTCGATCTTGTCCCAGCGAATACTCTAAGACTAATGAACCGATAATTTTTTTTTTCAAATATTCTTTATCGCTGTGACTAAGTTTGTATGTGGCCGATTTTTTTAATGTTGATAATTACTATTTTTTTTAAGAATGCTTGAACAAAATAAAAAGGTCTAAAAATCGAAAAAAATGAAGAAAAAAAATTGCTCACTGTCGCCATTACGTGAATAATTTAAAAAAAAACGCTTATGTACAACGATAGCTATATTCATATGGATATTGAATTTGTTTTAATTTTTATTGTCAGAAAACCCTTCATCGAGATTTCGATGGGACAATGAAAAGAATTTTTTTTATTATCATATATAGAAGCTCATAACGTTGTAAATTTTTAATAATTTTCAATAAAAATTGCCATTGAAATAGTTGAATATATACTCAATAAAGTATCCTTTACACGATCCTTGAATAATTAGTTGTACCTGTGAAAAAAAATTCCCGAAAATTGACAATCTTTTGACCCGTCACAGTGGCCTTTCCCATTGTTAACTGAATCGGTGTATATTCATTTTTAAAAATGTATTTTTCCACGTTGTAATCTGTTTCTATTTTTGTGTATTGCATCAGAATCTGTAACAAATTCAAACGATTTCTTAAAAAAAAAAAACATCGTAAAAGGACTATCAACGTGTAAACATCGTAAAATTTCAATTGGAAAATCACTCGTTTACGTTCAACGAAACAACGACTTTATATAGACTGTAGTCTTTAGAAAATTAGGGGGCCATTGAATTGAGCTGTTTACCTGATGTTGAAGGGACAAAGTAGAGGGACAAGACTAAATCATTTGCGTAGATGAAAAATATGTTTTCGCAATCAAGTCGTCGGCGTGGTCAGACCATTAATTCTAAAATCTTATATATGTCGAATTATCATCCAAAGTTGCATTCATCTCATCATGGTCTTCGCAAAAAAAAACCGGGAGGACGATGTGCCAGATAGGGTGGACCTGGTAACCTCCGTCTCTGTTCAGGTTGTCCGGGTGTTTTCGGATTTCTAGGCCTTCTCTATGTTTTGTGGAGAAGTAACTCGAAGGGTTGGCCAGCATTTGAGCCTTGTCGAAAAGAATAGAGTGTCCAGTTTCCATCTTGTGTTTTGCTAATGCTGACTGGAGAATATGACCATATCTAACACATCGTTGGTGTTCCTTGATCCGTGTACTGATCTTCCTCCCGGTTTCTCCTATGTACACTTTGCCACGTGAGCATGGTATCTTGTATACCCCCGATGCTTTTAAAGGGGGTCTTTGGTCCTTTGGGTTCGGGAGCACTTGTGCTATCTTCTTTTGAGGTTTGAAGATGGCTTTGATGTTGTATTTCCTGAGGACCCTGCTTATGCGATCTGTTGTGCCTTGAAGGTACGGGAGGACGGACGGTTATGCGTATGGCTTCGTTGTCTGTTGTTTCTTTTCTGCTACCTTCGCCTGCGATTTTCTTCTTGAGACATTCGATGGTCCGTTGGATTTCTCTTCTGTTGTATCCATTGTTTGATAGGGCCATTTTGAGGTGGTCTAGTTCACTGTCCAAGGAGTCAGGTTGGGAAATGGTCAGGGCTCTGTATACTAGGGAGCTAATTACTGATGATTTTTGGGATGGGTGGTGGTGAGAGGTGGCATTGAGATATCTATCCGTATGTGTTGGTTTTCGGTAGACTTGATGGCCTAGGGAACCATCGTCTTTCCGTTGGACCAATACGTCTAGGAAAGGGATTTGTTGGTTTTGTTCGATTTCCATGGTGAATTTTATAATAGCATGTTGGGAATTGAGAAAACTGAGGAAATGGGGGAGGGTATCTCTGCCATGGCTCCAGATGACGAAGGTATCGTCGAGATAGCGGAACCAGGTCGAAGGTTTCAATGAGGCTTCTTTCAAGATTTTGTTCTCGAAATTCTCCATGAATATATTGGCGATGATTAGCGAGATGGGGGAGCCCATGGCTGCGCCGGAGGTTTGCTCATAGAACTGGTCTTGGAATTGGATATATGTGGAAGTGAGACAGTGTTCAATGAGCGGCCATAGATCTGTGGAGATTTTCGGGGATTTTTTGATGATATCTAAGGTGTCGTGGAACGGAACGTTCGTAAATAATGATACAACGTCGAAACTCACAAGAATGTCGTCTGACTTGGTTTTAATCGCCGTGATTTTATTCACAAAGTCTAAAGAGTTCTTGATGTGGGATTTGTTGAGGCCGATCATTGTTTGGAGGGGTTTAGTGAGAAAGCGGGCTAGGTGGTAAGTGGGACCACCGATATTGCTGATTATTGGCCGCAGCGGGACGGAGTCTTTGTGGATTTTGGGCAGACCATAAAGTCTGGGAGCTGAGGACTCCTTAGGAGTTATTTTAATTACTTCTTGCGGTAGCTGGGAGTTTTTCAGAAGCGTCACTATCTTTTTCTCGATGCTAGGTGTAGGATTGCGGGATAGTTGTTTGTACGTGTTCTTATCGGCAAGCAGTGTGTTTATTTTATTGCAATATTCCTCTTTGTCTATTATGACAGCCGCGTTGCCTTTGCCTGCTGGTAGAACAAGAATCTTCTTATTCTGTTGCAAACTCAGTAATGTACTGCGTTCCTCCTTGATGATATTTTGTTGTGGAGGTTTGTTTGTTGTCCTGTTCCTAATGTCATTGCCTGCTTGGTCAGGGAGGCGGTATATGGCGGTTTCAATTTGGCTTATTATTTCTTCGGTTGGGATTCTTCATGGAGTGAAAGCGAAATTGTGTCTTTTGGCAAGGACTGATATCTGTGCGGCCAAAAGGGTTTGGCTGCTCAAGTTTTTCACCGTGTGGATAAGGATAGGCAGGTTGATTTGAGGGTTAATTTTCTCAAATTTCTGTTTCTGCTTTCTCGTTCTTAGTTCCGCACATTGGGTTGCTCGTTCATATGTAATCCGATCAAGGATTTGCCACAGCTGCGGTTCCAAGTTTCCAGAGAGACACAGATGTAATTTCAGTAGTTTCTCTGAGATTTGGGAAACCTGATACTTCAAGGCAGAGATTCTTTCTTTGATTAATCTCAAAGAGGCCTGGCGAAGAATGGATTTGGCTTGTTTAGATGCTGGAAAAGGGTTTTTTCATTGAAAGCATTTTGGTACCACTTGATGGTCATGGCACCTTTTCAAAAATGTTAAAGAGCACAGTTGGATGTGCAAGGATTTCCTGAGTTTGGTAAATGAATTTATCGAACCTAGTATAGCCTCTCCGTGGAGGCGTTTGATTCTAGTTTTGAGGCTTTCACGGCCATTATTGTTATAAAGGTTTGAGGCTTCCGGATGGATGCCGTGTAATGTTTCAGCGTATTGCCGACGTTTCGCAAACGTTACAGTTTGCATCATCAGGGCTAGGAGCTCCGATACTGAAGCTCCCTGGTCTAAGGTAGTCCTTATATACGCATGGTTATTGTTCCGGATGACTGCATCAGCCAATCGGAGATTTTAGTTGATCAGCTGATCAATTAAAAAACCCTTTTTGTTAAAAAAGTTGTCATTTTCACAGTAAGTTGTCATTTTCACAGTAAAGAGTAATACGATTTAGAAAAACAATTTCTCCCTCTTTGTTACCTGATAACATCTCGCACCATAAAACATGGTTTCCGAGATCAAGGACTAACAATCTCGTTCCATTGCACAAGCCTTCATTAACGCTCAAATTTCTTATGAGCATAATAATACTGAATTTTCTTATTCGCAATTCATGGAGAGGGAAATTCGGCAGTGATAGAGTATTTAACTACTCTGATAAAATACTTTCTATGTATTGTTCATTTTTTTCGTTACAGTTTTCTGTACTGTCCACGCTTGTGTAAAGACGTTCGGTTTGTTTATCTAGCAGATCAACAACCTGCGAGTTAATTTCATCAACATCGGCGTTTCTTGCTGATAAGATTACGCATTTAGGTTTCTTGAATTTTTTTTCTTTGATGAACTGTCCGTATGTTTTTTCCATTATATGTTGATTTGTTAATGCTAAACAACATTCAGGGAGTTATAAATTATCTTCTGTGTCATTCAGAGTTCCATTACCAACGTCCAATAAAAATTTTGCAAATTTAATTTCTTCAGGCCGTACTTTCATATTCTCTTTCAACAAATATTTCGAAAAATATCTCTATAATATACGGTTTTTAATTAACGGATTTACTGTTTCACTGCATGTACCATGTAATTTTATTGAAAGTAATTGCCCAAAGGTTTTTCATTGCCCATGAAATCACGCAACGTTCAATCAATTGATTCCAAAGCATGTCGAGGAGCTATTGGTATTTCGTCCCAAATAAAAATATATATACTTTTCAAGTATCGACCTTGTTTTGATTAAAGTAGAATTTGAAAATAACGGAACTGGTAAGCCAAAGGTTTTATGGACTGTTTTACCTTTTGGAAGGAGCGTGGCAGCTATTCCCGTAAAAGCCATTGAATTAACGCGTCTTATTTGGCCCCTGACCTAATACGAAAGAGTATTATAAATAAATGTTTTTCCAGTTCCACCAGGTCCATCGATATAATAGCAATTCGGTTCATCAATATTGTTGCGATCGATGGCATTCATTATATCGTCAACAATTTTGTTTTGTGTCTCATTCAGTTTGTTGTAATATTGTGTACCAATTTCCATACATTCAGTAGCATTTACTGAATTCAATAAATCCTCATGAACAATTTCAATTTGTTGCATTTAAGGAAAATTAGCGATATCGGAGCCTTCACAAGCGAGCATGTTTACGATGCTAAAATATGCTTTTTGTCGAGCTTCTATTTCACTCATGTGTCGTTTGTAATCTTGGGATAATTTGTCTTTGAATTCATCCCATAATTTATCTGGATGAACGGGATTGCAATGCAATAATATTCGCACAAAAAGTTTTCGAAGGCAAGAAGGCATTATCCAAATTGCAGCTTCTTGGATTGCTTTTTGCCACTCAGCATAGTCTTCAATCAAACTCATCGCTAAGCATGCTTCGATAAAAATTTGATGCACTTCGTTGTTAACAGTTCTCAAGTCTTCAAAGCTTTTTTCGGGCAAAAATGCAAAATATCGAGCGTCTCCGAGAAAAACGTGAATCTGCTTTTCAGCTATCTCTCCCGCACTCACGCGTAACGTGACCGACTGATAGATTGCTTTATGACAAAAAGTTCCATTTATATCTTATTAACCCTCCTATTTATTAATGATTTACCTGAGTTTAAATGTAACCGGGATTTTCAAGGTCGAAATACTCTGCCTGTAATTTATTTTCTTCTCTACGCAATCTCTATGCAATTTTCGAAAATGACCTCAATCTCCAAACGTACGATGGACGAGCTGTCAATGTGTAATTCAAACGTATAAGAGAGAAGTTAACGTAAACGATGTCGTTTTATGTGACAGAATAAATTTGGAAAAATATGATTCATACATAAAATATTATAATGTCTTATTTACTTACTTGAGTTTTATATGGGGCATTCCATGCCAAACCGGCCAGTCCGTGACCCAGACCATTTTTGATTTCGTTGAAATTTTTTTTATTTTCAAGTAACTACTGAAAGGAGTTTTTAGGAATTTTTTTAGATTTTTATCTCAACCCGTTTAAAAATAATGAATTTTTCAAAATTTCGCACGATATTTTTTTAAATACTCATAACTTTTTCAGCAACAGAAATATGAAAATAAAATAGGAGGTAATTTTTTTCGCCTTGAATTGTAGTTTCTTAAAAAATATACAAAAAAATTATGAAAAGATAATTTCATAGATTTTTTTTAGTTTTAATTCAAAAAAATTTTTTTTTTTTTTCAAAACTTGGACCGTTTTGATTTCTTTGAAAAAATTTACCAAGTTTCTAGACATATTTTCACATGTCTCGAAAAATTGACAGCTTGTGATATCCATACCTTCTATTTTTTTCCCCATTGTTTACCACGGGTAAACCAATAATAAAGAGTTGTCAATCCTGGATTATATTTTTTTATTGTTTTTTTTCCATTCATAATTCCATTCCTCAAGAAACTATGAATGAAAAAAGTTAATAAATAAATATTCGAATTGATTTCCATGTTTTTTTCAGTTTTCAACCAAACATTTACTTTCACATTTTGGGCCATTTTGATTTTTCGGAACAAATTCACCATCTTTCACAACACATTTTTACACATCCCACAAAATCCGCAGCGTGTGATATTCATAAATAAGGATTAATAATTGACAATCATTGGTTTACACATGGCAGAGAATTAAAAAAAAAATATAATTTATGGATATCACACGCTGCGGATTTTTTGGGACGTGTAAAAATGTGTCATGAAAGATGGTGAATTTTTTCAGAAAAATCAAAATGGCCCAAGTTGTAAAGAAAAAAAAAATGTTTGATTGAAAACTGAAAAAAACAATGGAAATCAGTTCCAATATTTATTTATTAACTTTTTTCATTCATAGTTTCTTAATGAATGGAATTATGAGTGGAAAAATACAATAAAAAATATAATCCAGGATTGACAACTCTTTATTATTGGTTTACACGTGGTAAAAAATGGGGGAAAAAATAGAAGGTATGGATATCACAAGCTGTAAATTTTTAGAGACATGTAAAAATATGTTTAGAAATATGATAAAATTTTTCAAAGAAATCAAAACGGTCCAAGTTTAAAAAGAAAAATATTTTTGGATTAAAACTAAAAAAAACATATGAAATTGACTTTTGATAATTTTTTTGTATTTTTTTTATGAAACTATTATTCAAGGCAATAAAAATTACCTTGTGTTATATTTTGATATCTCTGATGTTGAAAAAGTTATGAGCATTTAAAAAAATTTTTTGCGAAATTTTGAAAAATTCATTACTTTTAAACGCGGTGACAAAAAGCGGTGACAAAAAACTGCAATTTCATGCGTTACTCATGAACTTTATATAAAAGGAATAGACTACATACATATACGTATAATACATATAATAGACTAAATACAGAAATATTTATATGAATATATAATATAAATTATGCATTTTCTGAATTTAATTAGTGTGATCTTTATGAACCGTTGCACGGGAAAATTCTACCGCTAGTTCATAATTAAACGCAATACAAGCAAGATATAAATTCTTGAAAAATAATCTTCTATATACATGATATACTTATTTGAATATGTTAGTATTATTAAAACAACAGTTTGACTATGTTGGTGAAACTTTAAAAACAAAGCGGGTAAGATTTCACGGACAGGCAAGATTTTAATTCTATTATCTAACTTAGATTTTAATTCTAAAATTTGTTGATTGGAAATTTTTCCTGTTTGAAATAAGACGTCGTTAATTATCAACTTCGTCTGAATGCTAAATAAAAAATGTACTTATTCATATCTCATAATACGAAAAAATGATAGTTATATTACAGACGTTTCTTGGACAATACTTTTCGCTTTCATTCATGCACTTCGCAAACATTATCTATATTCTGCGAAATTTTGCGACAGATGGACGCAGATAAGACCACTCTGGCTTCTATGGAAAATCGATGACACACAAACGGAGACTGACTCCTGTCAAAGATCCATTTGGTTCTTTCACTCAAATTGTGATATTTTTTTTTTTTTACTTTTATCATGACCCTGCTTCTCTCTCTCTCTCTCTCTCTCTCTCTCTCTCTCTCTCTCTCTCTTTCTCTCTCTTTCTCGTTGTGTAAAAACAGTATAAAGGTAACGATTTTACTTGTTCACGCGATTATGGATTAAAGGGATAATATACCCATGGATAAAACGTTTTTTACATTTGATTACAACTCATGTTACATTCACATTTTACAGATGTAATCTATAGTAAATGCAAGTGATTCTCTTACATTTTTTCATCCATGTGCATTAACCATTTTTTTTTACAATCTTACTTCTTTAAATGCCCAATTTTATTTCCTAATGTTTCTGTCACCGAAATAAAAAAGAAAGCACCAGGATAAAAAGAGGATACTTTCAACAATTGAAAGATTTTTATAGTGTAATAGAAAATTAAGCAAATAGATTTTGACACAGATAACGCAACAGCCAGTTTGGTCTGGAATTCCCCATTTTCATATGCGTGCTGAACTTATCAAATTACCTATCGTACTGTCATCAAAACGGCATTTCAGTCTGACTTTTCTTTCTTTCCTGTTTAACCACGAGATGGAATTTAAATGCTGAGAAATTGATGTAACTCCTGCAGGAAAGCTTCTTTCCCGTCGTTTTACATTTCGTGTAGTCAATTGTCAGCGAGTTTCGCCATCATCAGAGATACGTTTGAACGATATATACTCGGGAGTGAAAAGTCCGAGCGACAGTAAGCTTACAAATAGTCGGGTTTCTGTTAAATAAGTCGGTGGGTAAATTTGTCGGAAGTAATAAGTCAAAGTTGAAGACGATGCAAACGAGGAGCTTGGACTTGTCGGCGCAAAGACGAGGATACAAGAAGGCCAATCCTTTGAAATATTTGACGATGACGCAGTCAACAGTGGAAAGTAGCACAAAAAAAAGATATTTACCATTTACGAGGAATTTCTTTATTTATCGTTATGTCTTCTTGTTTCTTCGGCTGTCATTATTACGCGATGTTTTCCCAAAAAATTCTCAACATTACGAAGCTTGCAAAAATCTACTCGATCTTATGCACTTTCTTTTCGTTGGTGTTAATCATTTATAGGATTCGACAATTTATTATTGATCGAAACACAAACGATGGTAACAAATTTTGCTTTGTCTTCGGAACTTGCCTCGGGTTTTTCATCAAGAGCTAAATTTAAGGGTAATTCAAGATATTGAATAACGGAAGAACTTTTTTCAAATATGAAATTTTTTGGCCGAACATGTTTGCGCAGGGGAAAAGAGGTTTTTTTTCTTCTGTCCGGTTTCCTTAATGTCAATAAAATTTGAAGGGTTATCGACCGATGATGCGAACGATTTGTACAGGAAAAATTTCCATCGTTTCGATAGATGGTTTTTATTAAGAAGCTCTGATAGTGCAAGATATTTTTATTCTTCATCATTGGCTTATCGATGCCATGTACAATTTTAACAAATATCACAACGTACAAATCTTTATTGGTTCCGTCACCTCATCACAACCCCAAAATAAAATTCAAACGTCTCTATTAGTTTCGTAATATCGCAAATCGCATAAAGAGCCAAATGATGTTGCTTTTTTCGCTTTCACATTTTTCCATCATTGTCACTTTGCTTAGTTCCTCATTTTATCCATAAAAGGGTAAATATACTTGTCCACAAAAGATCTTGAAACCTGCAATGAAGAATTTCCATTACGATAACTTTTTACCAAAATTTTCGTCCATTAAAATATAGTCAAGTTAAATTAATATTCTTCCTTAAATATTCATAAATAAATTTGTTCCTTCCTTACGTAATGAAAGAAAATACAGGAGGTATTGCGTTCAGAACCAAAATCTTGAGATGTGTGAATGAAATATACTAATATTGGAGAACGTTCAATTGGTCGATTGTCTAATGGAAAAAGTGTAGCCTCAATTAAGTTGTTTTTATTACATGGTAAATATTATTCCAAATTTCGTCCCACGTGGATGATGAAAGGTTGTTATTGAGATTTAATCGTTCCAGGGTCAAGTATATTTTCTCGTTCCGACGACTAAAAGCATTGAGCTCCTCAATTTAAAAGGCTAACGAATTGGGACCATTATTATTCAAACATGGATCCCCATCATTGAAAACCATCTCTCGTCAGTTTAATTCTGGCGCTTTATCACGAATAAATGAATAAATTTGATTGTTCCTTCCAATTATTTTATAACTCGTTACAAGAGAGTCTAGAATTTGGATTTTACCTCTCCAAGAAACCCCTTAAAATCACCGCCTTCAGACTATCGGTATGAAGTAACCACTGAAAATAATTGTTTTTCAATATTCAAAGCAGGACGTCATGTAAATCTAAGTGAGTCTACGAACATAATCATCATTACGAATATAATCGTCATAAGAATCATATAACAATATTAGTCCAATTGGAAATATGGCGCTTTGCATAATTATTTAAACAATTAATTCTCAATAACCTAATAACATAAAGAATGGTAATTTTCTTTGCACCATTTTTTAGATCATTGAAGCTGTGGTGACTTATACAATTTTTATTCTGCAAATGTCTGCGGAAGAGAGTGAAGAATCTAACAAATACGATCGTTAATAATTTTAAATAAAATAGACAGAAGTTTAATCGAAAGCTGAAGAGATAAATCCGCGAATAAATATAATTCTATGAGAAAACAAGGAAAGAGAAAGAAAACAAAATACTTTCGAACGCGTTGGTAAAGTTAAATGATTTTTTTAAATTTAGATATATTTTATTTTTTAATTTTCTTTGAGCATAAGTATTAGGAAAAATAAATGTTCATTATGTAAATAACGAAATTGTGAGTGTGTATTATTATGGGCATTTTCTTATTTACCTTTGACAAAAGAAATTGATCATGTAGCTCGGTTGGAAAGAATAAAAACGAAATAGCCACTTTGAAGAGAAATTTCTCGACTTATTTTTCTTCATATTGTTGACAAGTTGGAATGAACTGCCAAAGTACACAAACCACGAACCTCACGTTAGACTTACCTGAGATTCATATATTTTCCCTATGTCCCCAAGCGGATCTTCGAAATCCTTATTCTCTATCTACGTCGCCTTCTTCTCCTTCGCTCGCAACAATTGAATTTTTCATGTTCCACTCTCTTCGTGTCTTTCGGAACTCTTCATACGGCATCAACTAAATTTCTCACTGTTAGAACTATGTGATACGTAAACTGTCATAATTATGGGAAAAAACGAAACGGATTATGAGGAGCTAGAAAGCTAATAAATTTGGTTTAATTGCTCAAGCTGTTGAAATAAAAAACAATTTTGAAACAACTGCGGACTCGAGACATTGGGAGCACAAGCAGATAGTCATTAATTTTTTTTATTAATTAGTAACTGAACTTTAAATTGAAAAGATATTTTATCGCTGCTCCATCTGAATGATGTAATATTATCATTTTTATTCATATGAGAAAACGCAATAGTTTTTTTTTTTATAGAAATATAAAAATTCTCGCTCAGGTGACCCCGAATTCACGATGTCTATCCCTCAAGGATGAGGAGTAGTTGGAGAAAGGGGTAGAGTAAATAAGAAGTTTATCCCATTTTCATCGGCTGTCTTCCATGAAATTCGCTGTCAACAGCATGTAGGGTGAATGTGAAAAACAAGAAACAAAAAACTAAGAGACACTGAAGTGAAGATTGAAATTTCCGAGTGCTACCTTTGCAGTGGCAAAATGGTGGAAAGTGCACACCAGGTGGGCGAGTAAATGCTATTAGTCAAGATATCTGTACGTTTTACGATTTACGACGAGGATATCGTATTTGTTGTATCTCTTCGTATACGCTTGTTGTCTCCGAGATCCCGAATTATTTTCTTTCAGAACACTAATAATTTATCCTCGTCTTATAATTCGTACTTAGAAAATCTGCGCGTACAATTGGAAACTTGTAAAGCCTGATTCGTCATGCAATTATTCTCAAAATTAACCAATTTTTTTGGTTCATACGATTGGAACAAAACATTGCTGCACTTTTTCAATAAAAAATCATGCATTATTGACCTTTTTTCGTTTGGAGGTTCAATAAATATTACAATAGAAATGATTTAAGTTAAAAAAATTGTCCAGTCCACGTTTTGTCGTAACCTACGGTTTGAAGATGTAATACAACGCTCGCTTTCGCCTGGCGTTCTTCGTAATTATGCATTAAATCTGTGCATTGTCATGCATGGAAACTCGTTGATGCATGTAACTCGCAAATGTCTTTCTTTTATAACAGCTCTCAATGAAATATGGTCGCATACTTATAATCTTGTTTTTCAATACTCGTCCATTTTCTTGCGACGGCAGAACATCTTTAACTTGAGCGTTAAGGCCGTCACCCCGAGCGACGGCCAGTTTTTTTGGCTTTTTTTGGGATTTTTTTTTGACGAACGATAAAAATATAAACATTTGAACTTTTTACTATATATTTATTGATATTTCAACAGTAAGTCAGAATGTTTGCAGACCAAAATCTTCATCACAATGTGTGTTGCACCACTCCAAAGGCACCCATGTCAAAAAAAAGTTTGTCGACTTTCTCCATGATTCCGGCTGATTGGCTTATCTGAAATCAAAAAACCAAACGGCATTTTAATCTGTGAAGCTGTGGCTATCGAATGAATTAGAATCATTCGAAAATATTGAAAATTGAATAATTGACATGTTTTTGAAAAATGATTTTCAAATTTCATGATTTTTTTCGATTATTTTGTTATAAAAAAAACGGCTCGGAATTTTTGCATTATTTTAGTTTAATCGATGACTATACATGTGCTGAATCTACCGTTAAAATTTCAAAGCAATCGGTCAAACCGTTTTTGAGATATCGTGGAGGCCAGTTATACAAACGCAGTTTTAAGAAAAACGCGTTTAAAAGTTCAAATACGATTTAAATTATGAAATCTTTACTCACCATTAATCTGCTATGCCTGATCCATAGAGAATTCCTTCTTCTTCCTCTTGGAAGTCCCTTAAAGCTGCTTGCTGCGCTCTTGCTTCAATCCTGGCTTGTTTCACGACATTGCTCACGCGCCGCTCGGAGCGAGCCATACGTGCTTCATCACGGCGGTGCACGTTAGCATGCGCTTTGTGGCCAATTGGACATCCCATTGTCACCAATGTTTTTATGACTCCTTGAAATCCTTCGTTGAAGATAATTGCAGCCAAAAATGTTGCAATCTCAACGATTTTGGCACCGGAGTGAAGATGTTTTGGAGTGAAAGTCCAGATCAATGAATTCAGAGATTCACTATTGTTCTGCGTCTTTGCTCCTAAGCCCACGCATTCTTTTTTTGATACTAAGGTTTCTCCGTATGGTTCGGCATTTAAAATTCCATTAAATGTTTTACTATCTCCATCACCTACGTACGTTAGATACTTTACGCCATGTTTATCTATCGATCTTAAAAACATTTGCATGATGGCATTTATTTCCATCTTACCGGAGCTTCCAGAATGATTTACACTGCATTCATTTTCGTGAGCAATACCATGTTTCGTACGTTGCTGGATCAGTATTTTTTTTACTTTTCCACAAATTACATCCACCGCAAAAACTGCTCATAACCATTGCATCCAAAACTTTTCCGGTGTATTTCCCAATGAACGTCGAGACACCAAACATAGATGAGAAGCCTCGTTTCTTCCAAGTTCCATCGCTTGAAACTGTCAATTCATCCAGTGGTTTTCCGGCTTCTTCATTCATGTTTTTTTCTTGCGTGGCAGCAAATGTCAACGCAGAATCAAAAACTGCAGATGCGGCTATATGAATATTTTCTAAGAGCGCGTAATATGTAGAATTGCCAATACCTCCACATATGTCCATAAGACTACAAAAAAGATTCACTCCTTCGTGACCAATTCCTAATAAGCGCATCACAAAAAAAAACAAAACGACGATTAATTTCATATGCATTCTGAATCATAGGGCACGAGTTCACGAGCTGCTGTCTCTCACACTTGCAAGATTGAATAATTTTGAAACCCAAGCCTCGTAAACTTGATTGCGTGAAAGACACATCACTTTTACATTCTTTACATATGACATTTGCAGAGATGGCAGAAAATACAGAGACAAACTCCAGAATGCAATACGCAAAACTTGAAGTGACGGGCACCTCCATGGCTATACTGTCTTTGAGTTTCTTAGCTGAAGCTGATGTAAATTCCGTATCATTTTGCACTGTATAATGATTTCCACAAAACTTCCGTTTCTTAGACCCACCAGGATGAATATTACCGGATGTGCTCCCTTTTCTACTACTCATTGCAAAAACGAACAACTTATAAACTGATCACTGACTTTGAACTGATTCGTACTAGCTGTTATGCTCTTCGGTGTGAAGCCAAGACTAAACTAATCGTTATATTTGAAAGTAAATTTGGGGAAAGAAGCGACCCTACATCTCTCTCTATACATGTATATACGTGTATACATGTGTATTGAAAGGTTTCAGGTAATAAATCGAAGCGTCACAAAAGGCCCGGTGCCTCGCCCCGCCGACCTCTCGACCACGCGCTCCGAACACCTGGTCTTCTAACTGCTGTAATTTTCCAACGACTTCGAATATTGGAACATCGCTTTACCAGCATATTCTACACATGTATAGAAATCAATTTATGCAAAAAAAAAATTCGATTTTTTCAACATATCACACGGGGTGACTGCCTTAAAGAAGTCAAAGGTTGTTTAGTTGAGAAATAATAGTACAAGGACAAATTTGACTGTGTTCGATGAATGAGCATATTTAATTAATGAAAAATCAAGGAACCTCAATGATGGGCGTGATTCGTTGATTGAATGAGGCTGATGAAATTTTCATCCTTCCACTCTTTTCCACTCCCTGGAGATATGCATGCTAAAGTTGGGAATGAAAAGTTTGCGGCGAAGTTAAAGGGAAACAAGTATAGAAGTCTTGAGGCAGGAGTTGGTAAAAGAGTTACGAGACTGAAGCAAGGGGTCTCTTGTGCGTTGCAAAGAAGCGAGTGTGTCTCCGGATCTGAGTGAGTAGTGGCACCGTTGTTCGCCCTGAAGTTTGTTCCGTCACTGACGACAATCTGGGGGCGTGTAACGTCGGCTGAGATTCAACTTTGCGTGGACCGCAGATATGCACCAGGGATAACATTATGTCGCCGTGTCCTCGTGCGTGTGATTTTTTCTTTTCATCACAGGCTGTTTTTACTTTCATGAAACTTTCTGATTTTTCGAGTAGCTCTCGCGTTTAATAACGGCTCCCCGGTAGCAATGTCCACCACACGTTGACTCATTTTTTAGAATTCTTAAGTTAGCTCAAATAAATGATTCTCACGTGGATAGTAAATTAGTTTATAAATTTATTTCCCGAATTATATTGAATATTCTTTGACTGTATTAACCCCAGCATTGGGTTTTTTTGAACCCGGCCAAAACCGTCAGTTTCGGCTAAATTGAAATTCACTTTTTTTTGTAAACTTTAACCAGAGTTGAACAAATCGTTCCCCGACATTGAACCCTGTACCGTTACTGAGTCAGGAATTGTTTCGCTGGTAATTAAAGAAAAGAAACAATGTGTCGAAAAATATGGGTCATAAAGACCCATGGTAATAGCGACAGGGCTTAAAATAATGGTAGTAATTTAGGGTTAAAACTCCTAGTAAAAGGTCACCATTTCATCCTCAAATGTCTATTCTTTTCGTGGCAATTTGTCAATAATTATTCATAGAGCCCATTGCTGTAAGACGTAAAACGAAGCCTCAAGCTTTTCAATTGAACATTACGCATTTCCAAACATCCCAAATATGCTCATATGCATTTATCGTAATAATTACGTACATTTTATAACATTGCAGCTAATGTTGCAATTAAATTATTCGAAAGTGATTTATCAATGAATGAAAATTAAAATAAATGTTTCGTCGATGAGACATTTTGACGTTAACGGCTGATACTTATCTATGTGTACATCAGTTTAAAGTCGTATGTAAAACGCCTCACGTATGACAATTGCGTGGCAGTTTAGAATTCACGATGGAAATACGCTCCTAATACAAGACCTTGTGCAGCTTGCAAATGAGATCACAAGGTTCACTGCGAGGAAATACGAAAGAGGACTACGACAAAAGCGCTTGGAAAATGTTTAATCGGATAACTTAACTTCAAAAGTGTGCTATATAATAATATTTGTTGAAATACCAAAAAAGTATTCATTTTTTTTGTTCTTCAGAATGTACTAGTACCATAAAATATTTTGGAAGAGTCTAATTTGGAGCACTGAAAAGTCTTGTCTTTAATTCGAGAACATTTTTTTCTCCTTCCGTCATACATGTGTTCTCTCCTCTTTTGATGGCAGGAACAGACTGACGCAGTCGGGCAACGCCGTCGAGAAATTAAATTATTCCATTTGACCAGTGTCGACCCCTCGTAAAGATCAACGATCATCCAGGAAGTCGACTCGCGTCACGTGACGCCGGTACTTCGTCGATTTGTATTTTTTTTTCTCATTGCTCTTTAGCATAACGTTGAAGAAATACGAAGAAGCGATAAACACAGGAATAAGAAAGTAGAAGAGACGCGGTTCCCTTCTACGTAAAAGACAAAACGATTCTCAGTTATCGAAAGTGCGAGGCGCGATTGATACGTCTGTCCACAATTAACGTAGCTTTTGTTTCATTTTTTTCTTACGCTAGTCTGCTATTAATGCCCGTAAGTTCAGCTTACTTGGAGCACCGAGAGAATATAATTCTCTAATTTATTCCGTTTAATTTATGCAATTAATTTAAAAGAAACAAAAAAGAATTGCAAGTGCTAGTAATAAAAGCGAGAAATAGATAACACAGTACAAAGGTGAAGTGGATTAAGGACTATTGAAATGCAAAGCAACAACCGTGCGACTGTAAAATAGGTAAAATAGTGAAATAAACAGAAAGGAAATTGAAAACATCGCGTATGTGCCATCTCGAACGTTCGTGTGGAATATTGATTGCTTTTTACGCCCCAGGAGTTTATTCATTCAATTTTTTTGTTTCTCTTTCTCGATTTGGAACTTTTTACCTATTTTTCCCCATTTTATTGACTCAGTGGCTTTCCATACTTATCAGATTTGAATTTGACATTGTAAAATAAAGAACTCTCGAAGTGGATCAGCGAGCGAGGAACAAAAAGCTACTCAGAACGTCCATTTCTGAGTTGAAATGTGTGGGATGAAAAATTAAAAAAATCGAGCTAAAATAAATTTTTGCGTTAAGCACTTGGAGTTCTCCGCAAAACAAATAGTTTCAAGATTCTTCGAAGCACTTTTGAACAATTTTTTTTGGGCTTATGTGTATTTCAAAATAAATATTGCAAAAAAATAACGAAAAATCTTGAAAATTTGCGCTTCTTCTCGAGAAAGGGGGGGAGAGAGACCAAAAATAGGGTGGGGGTAAAATTTTCGAATGACGAAATTTCGAACAGCTAAAATAGCGAATTTTAACATACAATTATATATATATATATATATATATATATATATATATATATATATATATATATATATATATATATATATCGATAACTGTATGTTAAAATTCGCTATTTTAGCTGTTCGAAATTTCGTCATTCGAAAATTTTACCCCCACCCCAAAAATATAAACATATATTTATTTCGCACCCACGGAATAAAACTATCGTCATGAGTTCGCAGTACTTACACGAAGCATGTCAGAGCTAAAGGGGAAGCCAGATCGCGAGAACGCAGTAGTGCAAATCGAGTTTAGTCCGACACAGCCATTTGGAAGAGCGAACTTTCTTACGCTGTCTCTACTCCTATTCATCTATTTATCCCTTTGCTTTTACCTCGAGTCCTTTTGCTCTTCTCCTTAATACGCTTTGAAAGGGTATATAACTACAAGGTCAACACAGTTGTAGATATTTGGAAATATCGAAGGGTCACTTAAAGTCACAAATATTATCTTGGCCAGAGATTTTTGCGAATCTCTTTGCACGTTTGTATGCACTGAAAAAAAAATCATCGATTCAATACCATTTGATGTTATTGGAAGATTGCATAGATTCAACCGCAGTGTTCTCAGTTAAAATAAATGTGCGGTCATAAAAATCTAGCGTATCGGTTTAATACTTTATAATATTATGCTGGTTATATAATATCATTAGGGTCCTATAATGAGATGTGTGGTTGATCCAAAGATTTTTCCCTCAGTGTATGCACATACGTTGAATATATTTGGAGACGTGGCAGCATCTTGCCACCAGCAAGAATTAAAACGCCGCATATTTTTACTCGAGATTGAGCTCTTATCCGGTACTTTCAAACTTCAACTCGATATCTTTATCTCTGCTTGGTGTAAATCGAAAAAAATTCCAACAAATGCAACACTTTTAAAAAAGATTAAATTTATAATACATTTACGCTTCAATGCGCTTCAATGTATGTCCACTAAATTCTTAAGCTTCATTGTAATATTCAATGAAGTTTAAGAATCTTGAAGACGCGTAGTCCATATCTAGTACGCATGAACTTCAATACATGTCCACAAAATTCTTAAAGGTCATTTTAATATTCAATGTCGTGTATATTGGACATCATATCAGTGATTGAAATTTATGTTGATGTTTCAGTTTTTGTATGCGAGTGCAATAACTTTCATTTTATATACCCAGTTTGTAAATTTGATTCTTTGTTGTATGGTAAATGTATTGTAATTTTCTTATCTTTTTCAACAATGTATGAGAAGTATAGGAAGTACTAGAGATAGTTCGCTTCACTTTACTATTATTGCCATATGCTATCGCGTTTACCTTGCGTACTTCACAGCACGCCAATCACGTCCTTTTAAAATATGTAGCTCACTGGATTATCGCGTCATTCGCTTTGTGAGTGATTGAGACATTGGTGTATGGCGTAGTATCCATGAACAATAAATTTGAAGCACGGGCCATCAGAGCTACAGTATTTTGTTGTATCACGTAGCAAACAACTTTCGAGATAGGCAACACTTTTTTACTTCAAAGCTATCTATCAGTCTCGCCGTAGGGAAAAATCCTGTTGCACAATTTTCTCCTACACAGATTAATTATCGAGAAAAATGAAAGTTATACGTTGTTCTCCTTTCATCAGAGATGTTATAAAGATAAAGAATAACTTTTATTTTTCTCAAAATGTCAAGCGTCTTCGAGAAAAACGTGAATCTGCTTTCCCGCTATCTCTCTTACACTCACGTGTAATGTGAGCATCTGATAGGGGGCCTTAAAGCAAACAATATTTACAAATATATTCACTCGATTTCGCTATTTTTTTACAATAATATTTAACCCCTCAGCGGTCGCGCTATAAGACTTTTTCGAACACTTGTATTAAAACGATTATTACTTAAAAATGAAAAATGGTGAGCACTTGAAATTTTTTCTATCTTCATCAAGTGTGTTCTTCTGTATGATAAAAGAGTGAAAATATTTCTTTTTTCTATTTTCATTTGTTTATTTGTTTTTATTATTTATTTCTTCATAGTATGAATTATCGATGTCCTTATGGTTGTTGGTAAATAAAATTGTTTAAAAGTCATAATTACTGTGGCGAAATTATTTTCAAGTGCCTATTTATCAAATTAAGCACTTGAAACTATACATGTGGAGAAAATCTCTCATCGCGCGATCAACGTTTAAAGTGCAAGTAGCGCGACCACTGTCAGGTTAATAACAGAGTTGTTTAATTAATTTAATCGAAAAATTGAAACTTTGTAACAAAAGACAATGGCGAAAATAAACGTCACGACAGAATTTTTTCGTTACAACAAAAAATAAACAAATTCTTGTCTCAGAACTAAGAAAGAGAAGTCGAAAAAACCCGGTGAATGGACCCCTCCTCGTGAACTCGGCGACGCCATCGGTTTTAGAGTCAACTGCAACGTTCATAAACTCATCCGCGAATCGTGTATACAATCATAACATATCAATTTTCAAGACTCACCGTTGAATATGTTTTCTGAAGTGAACAGTGATTTTCTTGAACAAAAACTACAAGATGGCACTGAAAAGAGCTTTGAGGCTCGGATAGCGCGCACGAAGATATCGAGAAAAGGCGATGCTGGTAGTGGTAAGTCGACGAAGTTTCACTGCGTTTCTTTTTGTTAATTTTTTTTAATAAATAAGAAATTAATGGTTATTAGTTTAAGTTAATAAAAATTAATAATATTTTTGACTTCATCTATTTTTATTCGTAATTTAGTGGCCACAGAAATCTTTCCATTAACACAATAAAATATTACATGATCTTTTGTCGCCTCTCACCACACTTGACAATATACCTTAACAGTTTGCACAAAAATACATAATAATCGATTTCTTTTTATAAAAAACGCGCAAACGTTCGAGTCCGTATATCGGATTAATATCAACTTGTACTACTAGCAAGTTTTTATAATTCGTTATCCAGCGTCGTAACGTTTCCTACAGCAGAAAAAATCACTCTATTTTTCCTATTTTTGTTAGAGCTAGTAAAAAATTTAACCCGTTTCGGCCCAGAACGCCCGTCGAGGTACACCGTTATTTAGTGGCTCATAACTACTGCTACTCTGGACTAAAAAAAATTAAAAGTACATAATCTTTTAATTTAAGATGTGCTCTTTCCGATGATACCCACGAAATTTCTCAAAAAAATTTTTAATTATAAGAAAATATAGTTTAAAAAAAACATGATTTTTTCACACTTTTTTTTTGAAATTGAGTTTTCAAGGGTTTCGCGGTTTGGGATGGACTTGGAACTGTACTAACCGGTGGCATAAATATTTGAATTTCAATAATCCATGGTTCAAATTTTTTTTTTTTTTACATTAGTGTATTCAAAATGGCGCCTGAAATGAAAAATTTTCGTGAAAAAAGTAATGATTTTTTTTTTTTCAAATGATGCACTTTTAGAAAAAGTTGTCAAGAATAAAAACTCCTTAAAATCACTCGAAAAATGCACTAGAATTTTTTGCAAAATGTTTTGAGCGATTTTTTGATTTTGCAGATAGTCAATTTTTGCAAAATCAAAAAATTTTTTTTGAAAATTTTGAAAAAATTTGGGTGCATTCTTTGACCGATTTTGAAAACTTTTTATACTTTACTATTTTTCCCAGAAGTGCATTGTTTTTGAGGAAAAAAATTCCAAATATCAATGTAGGATCGGATCATGCATAGATCGAATGTTCGCACGCATTTATCGTCTGTTCGCCGCAAACAAAGTTCACGTTGCCCAACTATTACCAACGTGGAGGTCGACGAATATTGATAGTCTCTTTCTTTTTTTTTCTTTTTTTTTAGTGATTTTATATATTATTTTTTGTCATTTTATATCTTTTTATTTTAGCGATTTTATATTTAAATTTTTTTTTTTTTTAGGGAAACAATAAGATGTTTTCTACATTTTCTATTTTTAAGTATCAGAATCATTACTTTCTTAGTTCCTCAAAGTGTGCTTGTGAAAAACAGTGTAAGCATTTGTCGCAACTAATGCAAAATCTGGTGGTCCCTAGACGACATTTTTCAGAATTACATGGTGCTCTTCTTCTTGATTCGTGACTGTGGGATTTGAAATCACCTAATCTCGATTGTGACAAATATTTTCTGCTGACTTCCTTGCATAAATCTTTTGTTTTCATTTGAATTCCCTTATTCTTGTTACAAGTGTTCCAAATTGTTACAGCATTTGTAATTGACGATTCTATAATTCTTAGAAAAAATTTAAATGTCCATTTTTTTGAACTTATACTTGTGGAAGCTTTCTTACATCGGAAATCATGTAAATCCACCCCTCCCATGTATTTATTATACAAAGAAAAAGCAGAAGGAAATTCTATTTCTGTTCTCTCGTGAGCAGATCGTGAAAATCTTTTCATTGGTTTCATGGGAGTGACACCAGTTGCTGTGGACAAAACAGAGACTTCTTTTGAGTCGATCACACTGATAAAGTTCATCCCACTTTGACGGTCATGACTTACTTTGAACGATCCTCGCGGAGCTTTTTTTTCAAAGACATGTTTTTCTTTCACTCTGTTTTTACGGACAGTTCCCGTCGATCGTAAACCACATTTGCTCAAGTGAATGACTAGATCTGGACTGGTGAAATAATTATCAAAGTAGACATGATAGTCAGATAATTTCCTTTTTGAAAGGCTTCTTAGAAGTGAGTTGATCATTTGTAAGATAACTCTGGAGCCAAGTGGACATGAGGATAAATTTATGCCAATGCTTGTATCATTTTTACCACAGTAAACATCTAAATTAAATTGTATTTCGCGCCTCTTCCTCGAGATCAACTGGTAGTACCCCTACTCCATACCGATGTCGCCACATTTTTTATAGTTATACTGTTCAATCCGAAAAAGTCGGCCTCACGCCCTTGCCCTCTGAATCTCGTCATTCTTCTTCTTTGTGCCGACAAGCCACAGTCAACCGAACAATAAAGTGCACAAAAAACATTAAAAATGTATCGGAACAGAAGCAGGAGTATAGATTCAGGGAAGGAAAACGACGGAGAACAACTGAAAAAACGAATAAAACGATTGGAACGAAAATTGGCCAAGAAAAAGACGAAAAAGAAACGGCGTCATAGACACGCCTCGTCGTCGTCGTCCGACTCGCGCTCATCGCGAGATCATAACCTCGAAAGAAATAGAAACAAGAGAAGACGCGGCTACGAATCTCCGACGAGAAATTCGGAATCTGATAGTTTTTCACCGGCTAATGCGGAAAATGGTAAGTTTGTCTCCCCGCTGTCCCCATAATCCCCATGAATGGGAGAGGGGAAGGGGGATATTTTGCAGGTTAGGACGTCTTACCCGTCAAGCGGGATCTTTTCACTGTAGCGAATTTGGCACTCTACATGGGCTGTAGCCCATGGAGAGGAGGTGTAACTCACGCCCAACAAAACGATGCCACTCGTAAGGTTTTACCTAATCGAGGAAGATGTTGCTATGACAATATATATATATATATATATATATATATATATATGAACAGTACTGAAACTGAGCCGCAACTGTGATGTATCACATGGAAAATACCTGTCATTTATTGATACAGGTCATGCGACAAGGTCACAAGTTGACGATGCGGCGACTCGGGAAGTACCCGTCGTCGAACTGCGAGGAGACGAGGGACGCACCGAAAACGTGGGTCCCACACCTCTGGGAGTTGAGACAATACTGAACCCGGAGCTCGATGACTCAGGGGGCCTGGCAGAAAACGTTCTCAAGGCCATGGGGAAACGGATCGCTCCGGACAGGTCCCTGGCATCGGAAATTCCAAAACCTATCGCGGTGCGATGGGAGGAAATATTCAAACAAGGTCTGCCGTCAGAGGAAAAGACGGAAATCATTGAAAAATATTCTCCGCCAAGCAATTGCGTTTTCATTGATCCGCCGAAATTAAATCCTGAGCTAAAAGCGGCTGTGACGGAGGCGGTCATAAAGCAAGATAATCGTATTATCTCAAAACAAGTAAAGATTGCAGCATGCCTTTCCGCCCAAGGGAAAGCTTTGGCGACAATCATAAAGAGGAATAACGACGCCGACTTGGCATTAATAGAGTCGATGAGCGACACAGCGAGACTTCTCGCAGATCTTCAACGCGAAGAAACTGCAGTGAGGAAAAGCCTTATCTTAGCGCCGCTGAAAATATCGGTGAAGGACGCACTGCAAAATTCAACAACCGACGAATGGCTGTGCGGAAAGGACCTCGAGAAACGGTTGCGATCAGCCAAAAACCTGGAACGCTCACTTTGTGAGCTGAAACCGGCAACAAAAAATCAAACCCCAAAAAACTCAAAAAACTTCAAGACCCCGCCGCGTTACCAAGCGCAAAAAACACAATCGGTGACGACCGGGGGGCAGAAATACACGGCATCTCAAGCGCAGAAGAAATATCCGTCCCAGAGAGCACAGCCGAGTCATTCACATCACAAACCGTATCAGCGAAGGGACAGCAACTCTCAAGGCCGACGACGGTAAACCTTGTAGGTATCTTGGCAGGTAGATTACAATTTTTCTTCAAAAATTGGCAAAAAATAACGTCGGATCAGAAGATCCTTTCATGGATCAAGGGGTACAAGATACCGTTTTTATCGACAGTCGGACAAAACAGGCTACCTGCCGAACCCGCGTGGTCCCCCTCAGAAAAACAAGAAACATTAAAACTAATAGACGAATTACTCAGAAAAGGAGCTATAGTTAAATGTAACCCGATAAAAAATCAATTCATTTCAAATATTTTTTTACGACCGAAACCCAACGGTTCAAAGCGGCTGATTATAAATTTGAAGGAACTCAACGCTTTCGTTACAACAGAGCATTTTAAAATGGAAGACCGGAAAACGGCTCTCAGACTCATAAGTCCTCATTGTTTTATGGCCACTTTGGGCCTTAAAGACGCGTACTATCAGATCCCACTCGCAAAAGCACACAGAAAATATGTGCAGTTCCAATTCGATCAACAATATTTTGAATTTACATGTTTGCCGTTCGGTCTTAGCGTCGCTCCTTTGATTTTTACGAAAATAATGAAACCAATAGTTTCGCACCTGAGAAAAAGAGGATATTTGTCCGTGTTATATCTTGACGATTTTTTACTTTTTGGAAACTCATATACCGCGTGCCAAGATAATGTTAAAGAGACATGCAAACTCTTGAAAAAGCTAGGGTTTATTATAAACGAAAATAAAAGTCAAATCACACCATCCCAGCGTTGCAAATTTTTAGGATTTTATTTTGATTCCGTACGCTGGACTGTAGAATTAACAAAAGAGAAAAAAGAAAGTATCAGGGAAAAAAGCGCTCAGTTAAAGTCTCGAAACTCTGTAAAAATTCGAGAATTTGCACAATTCCTCGGCACCTTAGTATCAGCGTGTTTTGGGGTCAACTACGGCTGGGGCCATACTAAAGCCTTTGAGCGAGAAAAATACTTAGCTCTCGCATCCAACGGAGGAAATTATGAAGGATACATGAATGTATCGAAAACTCTTTCGCCTGACCTCATATGGTGGGAATCAAAAATTGGATCTTTGGTAAACCCAATTCGAGATTCAAATTTCACTCTCGAGATTTTTTCAGACGCCTCACTATCGGGATGGGGAGTATTTTGCAAAGACGAAAGATCTCATGGACATTGGAATGAGAATGAGCGTCTGTCTCATATAAATTACCTCGAATTATTGGCAGCCTTTTTTGGCCTCAAATGCTTCGCAAAAAATTTAAAAAACTGTCAGATACTTCTTAGAATAGACAACACAACTGCGATTTCGTACATCAATCGAGAAGGAGGAATTCAATTCCCTCACTTAAACAAAATAACAAGAAGTATCTGGGATTGGTGCGAAAGCAGAAACATAGGGATATTTGCGTCTTACATAAGTTCAAAAATGAACGTAGAAGCAGATGAGGAATCCCGGAGATTGGAACCGGAAACAGAGTTCGAATTAGAAGACACAGTTTTTCGAAAAATCGTTGAAAAATTCGGGAAGCCCGAGATAGACTTATTCGCAAGTCGAAAAAACACGAAATGCGAAAAATACATTTCTTGGCGAAGAGACTCTGGGTCTATAGCTGTGGACGCTTTTACAGTCCCGTGGAAACAATATTTCTACGCTTTCCCACCCTTTTCATTAATTTTACGCACACTGCAAAAAATCGAACGCGAAGAAGCGCAAGGAATCGTGGTAGTACCAGAGTGGCCAGCTCAACCCTGGTACCCCAAATTTCAGGCAATGCTCGTCGCAGAGCCCATTATCTTCAAACCTTATATTAACTTAATAATCTCTCCTAACAGGGAACCTCACGCAATTTGGCAGAACATTTCCCTGGTTGCCGGAAAGCTATCGAGCAGGCATTCGAAAGGAGAGAATTACCAAAAACAGCAATCGAGATCATGATGTCATCCTTAAGCGAATCGTCGCTTAAACAATATGACGGCGCATTAAAACGCTGGTGGATATATTGCTCCGAGAATAATATTTCTCCATACGAAGCCACGGTGCCAGATATTTTAAAATGCCTCGCAAAAATATACGATGCGGGAGCCTCCCATGGGTCGCTCAACACCCTCAGATCCGCGATTTCGCTTATCATCGGGCCGGGAGTGGGACAAGATCACCACGTCAAAAGGTTTTTCAAAGCGGTACACAGCTTGAGACCGACGAGACCGAAATATGACTCAATCTGGGAACCAAAGATCGTTCTTAACTATTTCAAGTCTCTACCAAAAAATGAAGATCTCTCGCTGAAAGATTTAGCCATGAAGCTGATTACCCTGTTAGCCTTAGTTACGGGACATAGGATGCAAACGTACTCAAAAATAAACATCGAGAACATTCAAAAAGTGGAAAATACGTTCGAGATTAGAATTCCGGATCATATTAAAACTACTGGCCCTAATCGAAAACAGCCGATACTAATCATACCCTTCTACGCAGAAGACGGAAAACTTTGTACGGCATCAGCCTTACAAAACTATCTGGAAAGAACGGAAACCTCAAGAGGCTCCACGAAACATCTTTTCCTATCGTTCAAAAAACCATTTAAAGCCATCTCATCGCAAACTCTGAGTCGATGGGTCAAATTAACATTGAAAAATAGCGGCGTAAATACAGACAAATTTACAGCACACAGTACACGTCACGCATCTACGTCTGCAGCGAAAAGAAACAATATCGATATAGAGACAATAAGAAAGACTGCAGGCTGGACAGCGGGATCCGAAACGTTTGCAAAATTTTATCATTTAAATGTCAGTAGAGATAAGGATTCTTACGCACGGGCAATTTTGAACTCGCAATAACGTTACTAGTATTAAGACACAACGTGTAACACAAAGTTAATAAATAATATTGGTTGCCGTTATTAGCTTTAAACATCTACCAGTTGATCTCGAGGAAGAGGCGCGAAATACAATTAAATGATTAAACGAACTTACCAAGTGAAGTTCGATCATAATTGTATGAAGCGCCTCTTCCGAGATGATCAACACCCACCCAAAAATACCCATCTAAAACTCGATTAGATAGCCCCTTAATACAATGGCAACGCTTTCAAAGAATGACGAGATTCAGAGGGCAAGGGCGTGAGGCCGACTTTTTCGGATTGAACAGTATAACTATAAAAAATGTGGCGACATCGGTATGGAGTAGGGGTACTACCAGTTGATCATCTCGGAAGAGGCGCTTCATACAATTATGATCGAACTTCACTTGGTAAGTTCGTTTAATCATTTAATAAATATCCATTTACTCCACACAAGCCCCAGAGCTTTATGCCATATCGATCAGGTTTAGACGGTAAATATTGTTTTAGGCTCGTGCGATCAAAAAATCGAACCATCATTTCATCAACGAAAAGAGCGGTTGAGAAGAAACCAAATTGTTGGATATTTTTTTTGAATAAATTTAAAATTTGACGAACTTTCCATGCCTTATCATCATCGTTTTTATCATCAGGATTTGAATATTTTATTTTTGCTTTAATTTCACTGAACCTATTGCGCTTCATAGCTGAGGAAACAGCAGAGCACTGCACAAGAGAGTCAGTTTCCCAGTATTCTCTTTGATCATTTCGAATATTGTATGATGATAGCAATAATATACCTACAAAAGTGTTAAGTTCTTCTATAGATAATTGTAAGCTGTTTTCTTTACTAGCTTCAATAATATAATCTTTTATTTCTCTGGAGAAAAGAAGTTCGAACAATTCCACAGGTGACATTGAGGATATTTTTCGTTGAATCGCATCACTCAATAATATCTGATCATCTAAATTCACAGAACAAACTTTTTCTCCATCACTCCATGAAAAATTATGATCAGGTTCCAATTTTTTTTGAGAGTCTGTGTAATTTTGAAAAATAGATGTATACGACATATGCGGTACGGAAAATTCAGAAATTTCATCATCTGACGAAGCTGAATCTTTATCAGAGCCAGAGTAATCTGGATCAGGTATTATAATGCGCTCATCATTTCCATCGGAATCTGATTCCTCATCCTCAGTCAATTCAGAGTAATTCCTTTTTGAAATTTCTGCGGCCTTCCGTTTAGGCATTTTCTTTCGTTCAATATTTGAGAAATACATTTTTAGAAATAAAAATAAAAATATCCTGCTACTTTATTCACAGAAAGAATAATGGACAGAATAAAATAAAGTATTAAATACTGAAATACTTGTAAATTCAAGATCGATAGTGAAACGCTCACTAAAATTTATAGAAGCTAACATTAAAAACAAAAAAAACAGTTATAAGCTGTACACCTTTTGTTTTATTGAAAACACTTTTTTAAGTATCAAGGTTTATAATAGAAATAATAAATCCTGAAGTTTTTTTCAGAAAAAACGATGTAATACTCGAAATGGTTCATAAGACGTTGAAAACCGTAAGATTACCAGATCCTAGTTTATGTATATAAAGTATTTCAACTTCACATATATATTTTTATAATAATTAATTGATTTCTAATAAACACTTTTCAATGCCACTTATTCAGAACAGTTAAATTATCATATACTAAATTGCACATTTTACATTTGGAACTACGTTCAGGACATATTGCCATAAATAAAAAATTCTTAGAAATTTTACATGATCCGATCCTACATTGATATTTGGAATTTTTTTCCTCAAAAACAATGCACTTCTGGGAAAAATAGTAAAGTATAAAAAGTTTTCAAAATCTGTCAAAGAATGCACCTAAATTTTTTCAAAATTTTCAAAAAAAATTTTTTGATTTTGCAAAAATTCACTATTTGTAAAATCAAAAAATCGCTCAAAACATTTTGCAAAAAATTCTAGTGCTTTTTTCGAGTGATTTTAAGAACTTTTTATTCTTGACAACTTTTTCTAAAAGTGCATCATTTGAAAAAAAAAATCATTACTTTTTTCATGAAAATTTTTCACTTCAGTCGCCATTTTGAATACACTAATGTAAAAAAAAAATTTTGAACCATGGATTATTGAAATTCAAACATTTATGCCACCCGGTTAGTACAGTTCCAGGTCCATCCCAAACCGGGAAACCCTTGAAAACTCAATTTCAAAGAAAAAAGTGTGAAAAATTCATGTTTTTTTTTTTAACCGCATTTTCTTATAATTAAATTTTTTTTTGAGAAATTTTATGGGTATCATCGGAAAGAGCACATCTTGAACTAAAAGATTATGTACTTTTAATTTTTTTTTAGTCCAGAGTAGCAGTAGTTATGAGCCACTAAATAGCGGTGTACCTCGAGGGGCGTTCTGGGCCGAAACGGGTTAATTTGATGAAAAAACCTGCCACTACAAAAGTTTTTACGAAAGTAATAATAATTTTGATTGAATTCCAATTCCGAAAGCAATTGTTGAATAATGACAGTAAAAACAAAATTACTAAGAACTAAAAATAACGAGAAGAGTTTTAGTCTCTCATTCATGTACAACAAGAGCTTACAGGAACCGGATATTAAAGTGACAGTTAAGCTTTCATGGCACGTTTTGTATGTAATCAACGTATGATATTATGTACATTATTTCGCAAGGGGCTGGTTTGTTTCACGCGATTCTATCAGGTTGTTCGTCGGGGAGAAAAAAGAAGGGATAAAAAAGTACTTCGCGCGCTTGCATCTTAAGGACTAAAACCATTGTAAAATTTTCGAAAAATCGATTTTTTTATTGCCTTAAAATATACTTTGAACCCTCTTGAATATGAGGCAAAAAGGTTTATACGGGGGAAAAAAAAAATTCATTGAAATTTCGGGCTCTTCTCCGAGCGTGTCGGTCTGCTCCGGAACGACTACCTGCGTCAAGTAAGCCCTGTCGCGAAGGTACTTTTCTTACCTTACCTAGGATCTTATATTTTGATTTCTACCTTCTTTAATAACTATTAGATGTCGTTTACAGGTTTATGTTCGTGTAGACGCATTTCCAAGAAAAGTACGTTAGTTCAGTCTAGCCGAATTCGGGGTAAAACATACCCCTACCATGTGGCGGGCTATTGTAGTGAACAAGCATTGTTTGCTATGTTTTGTATGGAATGATGGGGTTTAGTTTCATCCAGGATCTAGTCCAGTGCGTTAGTTCAGTTTCAGTACCCGTCCAAGAAAAACAGTTTCTCATTTGAAATCAGGATTTTTGTATGTGGTGCTGAGTTCTAACGAAATATTTGTAATCTCAGAGTGCTCACAAATTACAATGAGTGATCCAAAAGTGTACGCGGGCAGGAAGGGTACGAAAGAATTGTATTCAACACGGCGTCGGAGCAATCCATCATCGAGACGACCGTTGAATAGATTTGAGGCGGAGAATGATTCAGAAATAGTCAGTACTTCTGCTAAAAAATTAAAATCTCGCGATGAAGATTTCGACGTTAAATCTGAATTCGGCTATAGAATTATAAATTTTCTGGTCGTTTTCTCTACGATTCCGCAACATGTGACGTGTAAAATGTGCGATTCAGACATCACGTTTCACGAAAGAAGTCCTCGGGGCTTAGGCTTCAAAATAGTTATCGTTTGTCCAAAATGCCCAGAAGTTGCCATTTCAAGTAGCAAATTCATACTAAATGCATATGAAATTAATTGTCGAATTGTGCTAGCAATGCGACTACTAGGAATTGGGCTGCATAGAATAAAAAAGTTCTGTGCTTTTATGGAATTGCCGCGACCGATATTCCAATCTTTCTACGATAAAGTAGTGGATGTTATTTCGATCGCAACGGCAACAGTGCGAGACGCTAACATGAAGAATGCAGCGTAAGAAGAAAAAACGAAAAGTGAAGAAAATGGACAATTCCAAGGAATAACGGTTTCCGGTGACGGTTCGTGGAAGAAACGCGGATTTCCATCGCTTTTCGGAATCACATCGTTGATTGGATGGTTTACAGGCAAAATCGTCGATGTTGAAGTAAAATCAAAGTATTGTAAGTCTTGCGAGCACTGGAAGGGTAAATTAGAAACAACTGAGTATGAAGAATGGTACATAACACACGCCGATGAATGTCAGGCGAACCATGAAGGCTCATCTGGTAAAATGGAAGTAGACGCTGTCATCGAGATGTTCAAACGCTCCGAAACTTTGCACGGTCTCAAATATGCAAACTACATCGGTGATGATGATAGCAAAACCTTCAAAGGAATACAGGATAAAAATCCATACGAAAATTGCGAAGTGCAAAAGAAAGAGTGTATTGATCAAATATACAAAAAAGAATGGGCACTCGATTGAGGAATTTGAAAAAAAAGTGAAAGGCCTCGGAGGAAGAGATAAATTAACTGCCAAATTAATTGATCAGTTAACAATTTATTATGGCTTGGCTATACGTCGGAATCCAAACTCCTTGAAAAATATGAAAAATCAAATCTGTGCGACCTTATTTCATAAATTATCAACCGACGAAAGTCCGCAGCACGAGAAGTGCTCAGAGTCTTGGTGTGACTGGAAGAAGGCGCAAGCAGCGGGTTCTGTGAACACCTTTCATCATCAGCCGCCGCTTTCTGCGGAAATTTTTGAAGCCATCAAACCAGTTTATGAAGAGTTGAGCCGAGACGAGCTGCTAAATCGTTGCTTAGGAGGCTACACACAAAATAGCAACGAAAGTTTCAATGCTACCGTTTGGAAATTGGCTCCTAAAACTTATTCAAGTGGCAAAAAAATCTTGAATATGGCGACTGATCTTGCTGTGTGCAATTTCAACGATGGTCTGACCGCTATTCTAAGAATCTTTAAAGTTTTAGAGATGGATATAGACATTCAATTATATAATTTTTGTCTCGAAGCCGATGTTAAGCGGATCGAGTACGCTGAGCGGTCTTTGATCGATGCAGCGAAACAGACGCGTTCGACCATTAAATCTTCGAGGAAGGAAAATGAGGAGGAAAATTACCACTTAAAAGGGCAGCTTTATGGTCCCGAAATAGCAGACTAAAGGCAAAAAAATTAAACATTCGAATTTTTCATTTTTTTCATTTCAGTACCACGTTTCAAAACTTTAAACGCATTTTTCTCGAAACACGATTTTTTAAAACGGCACGCAGCATAACTCCAACAATTTTCATTCTTTTCATTTGAATTTTTGACAATATCTTAAAAATAACATTTCGAAGTGAAATACGTACGGAATTTTCGATAAGTTCATTTAAACATTTTTTATCAACAAATAATTACCCCTTTTTTCTGTCGAAAATTGAACCTCTTCATTCAAACATTCGCCAATAATACAAAAATGAATATTTTCAAAATCCCCTACGTACTTCACTAGCTATGAGTGTCTAGATTAAGGATTTTTTTTTTTTAATTCCAGATCAACAATTGCACCAGTTACACTGCGTACTGCAGAGCGTCTCAAATTCAACAAGCCTCGCGGGAATGGCTCTAGTGTCGCCATTTTTAAATATTTTTCAATCATAATTTTTTATTGTATAGTTAAATATATGCTTAATAACTTCTCCGAATATTATTATTCTATTTTCTTTCCTTCCACCCGAAAAAAATTGTCGAAAAAAAGCATTTTTTTTTTAAATTTAATTTTTTGTGGTTTTAGCCCTTAAATGAATAGCGAACAAGCTCGCAGAAATTCGCATAAAGATAGAGATCCGTTTGAATAAATCATTGACGTGAAAATCATGAAAAATAGAAGAACACTCTTGTATACTTTTCTTGAGACGTGAATATTTCGGGCAATCATCAAGCTCGACCACGATAGCATAAAATACATGAGCATCACGTCAAACGGACATAAAAGCTCGAATTTTTTTTTTGTATCTAGGGGTATGACCTCAGCAAAGTGAGATATCCGGGGTAAAGGGGATACCTAACAAATGTAGTAGAAAAATATTTTGTACTTTTTCATGAATATTTTTTTAATTCCAATACATGAATCATGTACTCATATCGTGCAGCTTTGACACTGAATCCAAAATTCGATTGATTTTTCGAATTCAGCTAATTCCGAAACTGATATCAGGTGTCTCCGCTGCAAATCCACGTAGATAAACTAGGCAGGAAATTGATATTTGCTTGTGGCTTTAGATTTACCTGTTTTATCAAATTTGTCCTGGTGTTTGATTTAAATACGATATTTCCTTAGGTATTCTGATTTGTCCCGGTGTCCCTTATATTATTCAGTATTTGCCGATATTTTTTCTCAAATAATTTATACCAAATGAAAAAAAAATTGTGCCACTTCATTCCTACATTTGGAAAGTTACGAATTTCACGAGAAATCTGTGCGTATGACACACGTGTTTTGAGATTATGAATCAAAATAACCGGCGAAATAGAAACAAGGACACTTTCATTGCTTTTAGCACATTCTCCTTGTTTTTCTTGAATTTGTAAATGTTTAAAAATGTACTAATAACAAAACTCGCTGTACTCGATTAAAAACGAGCTAGTTTTTTTTTATTCAGAAAGTAATGAGTGTTAATAATCCAGTTACGTTTGTTTAGATTTCATTCTGAATAAAAATCCGTATGCAAGCCCGGCTTACGAAGAAGCATTTAGAAGATCCATTGAGTGCCCTGAGGAGTTTTGGGCCGAAGTAGCTCATTGTGTCGACTGGAGCAAACCTTGGGACAAAGTTTTGGATAACTCGAACGAGCCTTTCACAAAATGGTAGAGACAAAAACCTTCTACACAATATTTTTTTTCTTATTAGATTCTCATTAGCGAGAGGTGAAAAAGAAACTTTATGTGTTCTAAAATAGAAGAATTAGTGGTAATATTTTTTAAAGGCCTTACGTGCACCTGCGGGCGGCAAAAATAGGATCGCTTTCAATCATCTGTTTAATACCAAATTTTTGTTATTTATCTAAAGGACATTGAGGTCATAAATAAAATTGGCAAGTCCTGGTCATGGTCGATTTTGTTTCAACCAATTTTTTGTCACAGTGCCAAAGATCTGAATCGAAAAGTTGTATGTTCGCCGAAAAATCGTTCTTTATTTATTGGAAAAAACTGATGATTGAAAGGAAACCTTTTGAAAAATCGGTTTTTTTTACACCTGCAAGTATATTTAAGTCCTTGGTTGCTTTTTTTAGCCACTGTTTCTAATTTTTGTCAGGTACGTTGGTGGCCAGATAAATGCTTGCCATAATGCTGTAGATCGTCACGTGAATGCTGGGTACGGTAAAAAAACGGCTCTCATTCACGACAGCCCGTTGACATCGACAGTACGAAAAGTCACATACGATGAGTTGCTGGAAAAAACATCGAAACTAGCGGGTGCATTGGCCGACATGGGCGTTCGGAAGGGTGACAGAGTGCTCATCTACATGCCATTGATCCCGGAAACGATAATCGCGATATTGGCGACAGCCAGACTCGGTGCTATTCACTCGGTCATATTTGGAGGTAAAACGAATTTTGAGGAATGTTTAACTCCGAACAATGTCTTAAAGGAAAAAATGAATTAATAGTTACTTTAATTTGCAATCAAATAACAGCGAGGCGATTTTAGAAATTTGTTAAATTTCTCTCGGCAATCGATCTTTGAGACAAATTCTTTTACACACCCAGCCTCGACCTTTGTCTTTTACCAAAAACCCGAAATTACACTTGACGTAAAATAGCTCATAAATAATATATGTATATAGGTGAGCAATATTTATGAAGCGTAAAGCTAATTCAGCTGCGGGACTACAAATTGAATGATTACCCTTTTCATCTTTGAACAAGCCTCGGTGCTAAGATTAACCAACTAAAGGGTTTCCCGAAGCTCCGAAGCGAGATAAGACTTATCAGTATGCTATGCAGCTAGAGCAGGTTCCATGAATTGAAAAATGAGTTAAGCCTCTTCGTTGGCTGTGTCGCATAGAGGTGTGACGTTCGCAAGAACAAAATAGTGATCGTGAGACGAGTTACGAAATATCCGTCTGGACCTAACGTATTTTTCTTTTTTACTTCCTTCTCTTTTCGTTTCGTTCCTCTTTCCAGCGATTCCTTCTTCGAATAACGATCAACGAAGCCTCTTATTACTTCTGGTAGACCAGGTTCTTTTTTCATTGCCTTATTTCTTCCGTGAATAAATTTCTCATACGTACAAATAAACAGGTTTCGCACCGAGAGAATTGGCCATGAGGATCAATCATGTCGAGCCCAAAGTCATCATTGGAGCTAGTTGCGGATTGGAACCGTCCAGAATAATAAAGTTTGTTGAAACAAAATTCATTTTAACAATTATAATATTAAAAAAAAAAAAACATTCTCCAAGACATTCCATTCGAAAATTAGCTATACAATGATGATAAACGAAGCGATGGAATTGATCAGCGTCCACAGACCAAAGTGCATTATTTACCAGAGAAGAAAGGTGTGGGAGTCTCCGCTATTGTCTTATCAAGACGACTGGGAAGAATTGATACAGAACTCGAGTCCCCATCCTTGCGTACCGGTCGAGGCCAATGATCCCCTTTACATTCTTTACACATCGGGAACGACGGGTAAATCACAATGGACACACGTTTGAATAAGAGAAACCAAAATATATTTCCCGTAACTGATACTGATTCAATGTTAAATGAAAACGTGTGCAAATGACGTACGTCTTAGCCACGCCGAAAGGAGTTCAAAGACCCGTTGGAGGTCATATCGCTACTTTGTGCTGGACTATGAAGATCCTTTATGGTATGGACAAGAATTCTATTTTCTGGGCTGCCTCGGATCTTGGTTGGGTAGTCGGCCATTCCTACATCTGTTATGGGCCATTGTTGTACGGCGCTACGAGTTTGATGTACGAAGGGAAACCAGACAGAACACCCGATGCTGGACAATACTTCAGGTACTATCTATTCTTCTATTCATCTATTCATTCAATTAGAACACATTTCAACAGGGTACACGAAGCATTATTCACGTCATTTGTATTATACTGTGGGAGCCGAAATGATTATTTCAGATTAATAATTGTTTAACGGGACAGACCTAGTTGGAACGTCAAAAAAAAGGCCTTTTTTCCGATTTTTTTTTGGTCAAACGATAAAATAATTCACAACAAAAGTTCTTCCGTTTAAAAGATACATATGTAATGTATATGTTGCAATTTTTTCAACGCAATACATATCGAAATAAGCTGGTGACCGTCAATTGCCGAGGACGCTGCAAAAAAAAACACGGTTTGCGGTGATCAAGCTCACGCTGCAACGGCTCATCTGAAACAAAAAAAACGGAGGGGATTTTTAGTTAATGATATAATGCTCCAGTTGAACGAAGGGTTTTGAAAAATTTCCATTTTTCACAAAATGGCGGCCGTTAAAAGTCAAAAGTGTTTTTTTGACCAAAATATCAGTTCCATTTTTTGCTATTAAAAATAAAAATAATTATCCAAAAAAAAAATCCTTCGTTCATATGGAGGACTACCATGTATAGAAGAAGTGATATAAATTTCAACCCGATCGGTAAAGCCGTTCTCGAGCTACAGTGATCACCGACTTCAAAAACATGGTTTCGAGAAAAACGCACTTGAAGTCCGCTACCTGCTTACCTATGGCTCAGACACGACGTGCTACAAAGTCTTGTATTTCGGCGAATAATGGTCCGATTTACATTTACCTGGGCGGAAAATGTTCGTAAGAGATTCTACTTTTTGAAAATGAAATAAAAAAAAAATCGATTTTTCGAAAATTCTAACTAGGTCTGTCCCGTTAAGCTAGGTAAGTGGTCAAAAGGTCGTAATAAAAATGATATATTTAGAATAGTTACGTAAAATTATGTGGAATAGGCAATTATATGAAATCATTTCATTTATAGATTACATTCTATCGTCTGTCTGGTATATTTTCAAAAATCTTCCTGAGTAGTTGCAATAAAAACGTTCGATTATCCACCTTCTTCAATCAAAAATTGGCATTATTAATGTTATTTTTATTTAAGATAATAATCTCGCCACAGTCACGTTCAAAAGTTAACTCTCGGGTGAGGCCAATACTTGGTTGGGTGACCGCCTAGCCATGCACCGGCTCGGGCATCAATCGTCGAGCGGGAGGCAGTTTGTCTCTGATGTCTCTGATGATGCTAATCAATTAAAACTCAGTAAAAATATAGCCGCCCGTATCGACCGGGTTTTCCACAGTTTCCCTTGGCCCTCGTGCAAATGCGATACAGTAGTGCATTAGAAAAAAGTGGCTTAGGAAATTGGAAATTAGTGAAGTGAGGTTAAAGTGATGGGGATGGGCTTGTAAAACCCCCTGAGGGTATACGCAAGAACAATAAAAAAATTTAAAAAGTACTTTATATCGCTATATCTCCGAAACTAAGCGGTCAAAATTCTTATAATTTTTTGACAAACTTCGTCATATATAGCTCTGTAAATGACAAAAAAAAATCTGTAGCAGAATTTCGGAGTCATTGCGTAAAATGTAAAATTTTCTACCGTTTTCCCATAAGAACACACGTAAATCTGAGCAATCTTTGATTTCCAAAGTCTCGAATATGGAACGATGAATCCTTTTGAAATTTTGCACCTAATTACATAATCGTATCCTGAATAAGTCCCCGAAATTTAAAAAAATTCTATAAAAAAGCGCTTTGGCGAGATTACTACGTTAATGAAAAAAAAAAAAAAAATACGCCATGAAAAAATACTCGATCAAACTTTAATTATTAATTGTTAGAAGATGGGATTTTGATGTCAGTCCGAATTATTCAGAATAATCAAAGATAGTGTACGCATCATTTTGCAAGTTACAGTTCCCTGAGGAAGTGTCGTTTAAATCGCGTATAAATTTCTTAATCTGCTTGATGTGATATCGTATCCGAAATTACTTCATAAACGGAATATCTTTTTTTGGGTATTTTTTGGGTAAATTTTGGGGTATAAAAGAAGTTTTTGAAGGAAAACGAACGATTCTCTTCTAACTTACCGTCGGAAAAGACTCGCTAATAATGATCATAAAAGCTTATTTAAAATAAGGTTTTTTTCATAAGCAAACCAATTATTTTTAAGAACGACCACATTTTATTAAAAGCACGTTCTTTTCGAGAACTTTGAGTCAAAAACTGTACGAAATATAGGGGAGTTCCCTTATGGCCGGACGGCACCTATCGCCGGACAGCACGATTTCTGAAGTAGTTTGATCCAAAATCAGCTGTTTATAGTGTCAAGAGGAGTAAAGGAAACTCTCTCACCCCTTTCGACACTATACAGGATTGATTTTATATCAAATTGCTTCAGGATTCGTCCTGTCTGGCGGCAAGTGTCTTCCGATCGGAGGGGAACTGCCCCTACTATCATACCCTACAAACTGTTCATAGCTGTATCATTCAGGTCGTTTTCGTCTGCAGCCGAAAATGTATTGTGCGTCACAAGTGAAAGCGATGAATAGGTTTCTTGAACCCTTGCACGGTGTCCGCCGCAATCGATTATCGAGTTCGGAAAAATGTCGAAAAATTCACATTGTTTATTTGGTCCATGTGCTAAAATATCTAAGGATAAAGCCCTCAGATATTTCCAAAATTAGAACAAATACTGACTGAGACAGGGCAACACGTTTTGCAGTAATTACAGAAATGCAAACAGGCCTGGACACACGTGATACACGTCGCGTGCAGGATTACAACGCCAATGAATACTTGGCAATGTATTGATAAAATTTTACTTTTGTTTCCTAGAAATATTCATTTTAGTTTACGGAGTAACAGAGCAAAAAATTTAATTTGAAACATTGAATAGAATTCATATGGTTTTCAAAATTACTGTGTTTATTTGTGAATTTTTATGAATACAAAATGGAGTCATAATCATGGAATACAGTTCTCGAATGTTGCACCATCCTTTTAAGTGAAAATAAAAAAATCAGCAACGTATTTTCACTGTAACACAAAGTAGTATTTACTAATTGTGAACTCTCGTATTTTCATCATGAATTTACCTTACCTTAAAAAAAAAATATGAGAACGCACTAATTTTTGCTCGTTTTGTTGGACGTAGTCCCACGACAGTTTGGTAACACAGTAACGTTTATCTTGAAATATGTTCGTGTAGTAGATTCATTTAAAATTGCACGAAATATTCGCTAATGAAATTGGAATATTGATCCTTTTACTTTGTAATTTTTCAGATTAATAGAGCGGCACGGCGTGAATGCACTCTTGACGGTACCATCGGTTCTCCGAGTCCTGCGAAGAGCTGATCCCGAGACTCTCATAGGCAGCAAATATTCAACAAAGTCGTGAGTGACTTTTTTTTTTTTTTTTTTTTTTTTTCAAATAATAATATTTTGCATAAAAACAATATTATTATTATTGATAATAATGCGTTATTGTGATAAGGCTCAAAGCGATATTCACGGCTGGTGAGCATTGCGATTACGAGGCTAAAACGTGGGCGGAAAGTGTTTTCAAGGTTCCTATTCTCAATCATTGGTGGCAAACTGAAACTGGACACGCAATAACAGCCACGTGTCTTGGACTCGGACACAGTATTTGTCCACCCAAATACACGACGGGAATGCCGTTTCCCGGCTACGACGGTGAGTACAATTGGCTGCAAACAATTCGTATGAATGGAAGTTATTTCTGAAACACTATACTGAGAAAAGAAATTTGTTGAATCAAGAAAATTTTTGTTGAATCAACAAATTGTGTCGAACAGAATGAAATTCGTTAACTCAACAAAAATTTGGTTAATTTAGCCACTTAATTTGCTAACTCAAATAAATATTGCTCACTACAATAAAAATATTGTTGAATCAACAAAATCTTTGTTGAATTAACAAATTTCATTTGATTCGCCACAATTTGTTGATTCAACAAAAATTTTGTTCAAACAACCAATTTCTTTTATCACTATAAAATGTATTCTTTTTTTCATGAATCATGAAAGTTTCTACTTTTCTTACAATGATAAATCCACTTGGATCTACTTGATGGTAAATTCCATAATCCACTTTACTCTGGACGAAATTGGTATTTTTTGACATATTTTTTTTAAATAATAGAACAACTCGTGACAGCGAATGATACTAGACTCAATATTACGAAACGATATTTTGTACTGCAGTCGAAGTTAAAAAAAAAGTGTCTTTCCATTTGATCGTACTGAGAAGTAAATTTTGTTGACCGAAACAAATTTCGTTTCTCTCAACTAAAATATTTAGTTTCATACGGGCAACAAAATATTTTTGAGATAAGACAAAATAATTTGTGAATGCTGAAACAAGTTATTGGCCGAACCACCAAAACTTTGGTGCAGCCAAACAAATTAATGTTAATGCAACAAAATATCATCCAAACAAACTAATTCATTTTTTATTCCTCCCAACGATTACCGTTTAATCAATTTGGTAATTGAGATTCAAACAAATATTTTATTAAAGCAACTAAAAAATATGCATAAGCAAATAAATGGTACCAGTTGTTCAAAAAAAATCATTTCGCTCCGGTGATTTAATTGATTTGTCTACAAGAAATTATCATAATTTAGTTGAATAAACTACATCATTTGCCATTCAACATAAAAATTGTTGGATCCACCAATTTATCGTCCAACAAAATGGAATTAGTTCGATGAACAAATTTTTTTCTCAGTGCAAAAATGACCGTTTTGGCTTGGCTCAAATTGACCCAATGGTAGTAACCAAAGCTTAAAAGTTCTTCGACGTTGACTAGTTATTGGAAAACATAGATTTTCATGTTTGATCAAGAAAAAATGATAAATTATCATTGTCTTCCAGTCAAAATCCTGAGGGAAGATGGAAGCATCGCATTACCTCACGAGCTCGGCAGGATCGCTGTTAGACTGCCGCTTCCTCCCGGTACAATGTCGACTCTTTACCTCGCACCGGAAAGGTTCAAAGATACATATTTTTCGACATTTCCCGTAAGTTTTTCGTTGCCTCTATCATTAAGGGGGAACGCCACTGTGACAGGCCAAAAATTAGTCATTATTTGGGATTTTTTTTACCCACGTATAAATAATTATTTAACGGGACAGACCTAGTTAGAATTTTCGAAAAATCGATTTTTTTTTTATTTCATTTTCAAAAAGTAGAATCTCTTACGAACATTTTCCGCCCAGGTAAATGTAAATCGGACCATTATTCGCCGAAATACAAGACTTTGTAGCACGTCGTGTCTGAGCCATAGGTAAGCAGGTAGCGGACTTCAAGTGCGTTTTTCTCGAAACCATGTTTTTGAAGTCGGTGATCACTGTAGCTCGAGAACGGCTTTACCGATCGGGTTGAAATTTATATCACTTCTTCTATACATGGTAGTCCTCCATATGAACGAAGGATTTTTTTCTTGGATAATTATTTTTATTTTTAATAGCAAAAAATGGAACTGATATTTTGGTCAAAAAAACACTTTTGACTTTTAACGGCCGCCATTTTGTGAAAAATGGAAATTTTTCAAAACCCTTCGTTCAACTGGAGCATTATATCATTAACTAAAAATCCCCTCCGTTTTTTTTGTTTCAGATGAGCCGTTGCAGCGTGAGCTTGATCACCGCAAACCGTGTTTTTTTTTGCAGCGTCCTCGGCAATTGACGGTCACCAGCTAATTTCGATATGTATTGCGTTGAAAAAATTGCAACATATACATTACATATGTATCTTTTAAACGGAAGAACTTTTGTTGTGAATTATTTTATCGTTTGACCAAAAAAAAATCGGAAAAAAGGCCTTTTTTTTGACCTTCCAACTAGGTCTGTCCCGTTAAGAATCGGGTAAAGAATACTTTATTGAATATATATTCAACTATTTCAGTACCAATTTTTATTGATAAACATCAAAAATTTACAACGTTACAAGCTTCCATGTAATGATGAAAAAAAAAAATCCTCTTCATTGTCGCAAGGAAATCTTGGTACCGGGTTACCTGACAATGAAAAATAAAAAAAATTTAATATCTATATGAACGTAGCTATTGTGTAAGTATTGTTTACACAGCCGTTGTTTAAAAAAAAAATTCACGAAATGGTGGCTGTTTGAAATTTTATTTCATCATTATTTCGATTTTTCGATCTTTTTTTTTGATTAAGCGGTCTTAAAAAATAGTAATTATCAAAATTTCAAAAATCGGCTGCGTACCTTAGTCACTGCAATAACGAATATTTGAAAAAAAATTAAATTAAATCAAAACCGGTTCATTAGTCTTTGAATCATCGTTGGGACAAGGTCGAAAAAAGTCCTTTCGAAGAAAACACGTTTAAATTTTTCGCTGCTTACTGCTGGATATAAAATAAAGTGTTGGCTCGTACATTGATACTTACTTTTGTCTTGAAAATTTTTTTAACATATTTTTGAACATATATACTGTAAGAAAATGCCAAAAAAAAATATAGAAATGTTGATCCGTCATATTGGCGTTCCCCTTTAAAAATGACTAAAAAAATGAATGAATCAGGAAGCAAAATTTGTTGAATGTTCATATCGTTGTCAGGGATATTACGACACGATGGACGCGGGCTACGTCGACGAGTACGGCTACATCTACGTAACTGCGAGGGTCGACGACGTGATCAACGTCGCCGGTCACAGATTGTCAACTTCTGCCCTTGAGGACGTCGTTCTCGGTCATCCGGACGTCGTTGACGCCGCGGTGATCGGTGTCCCCGAGCACACGAAGGGTGAAATTCCTCTGTGTCTCTACGTAATGAGAGACGGTCAGTTTTTTCTCCAAATTCCAGCGCTTGAAAAATTGCTGGACTCAAAAAAAATATGATAAAACGACGAAAAATCATGAAAAATGAAAATTCTAATATTCTCGAAAATTATGATTATTTTTTGTCAATTATGTTCGCAGACGCAGCGAAGAACGAACAAACGATTAACGAAGAATTAATCTATCGAGTAAGACAACTTATTGGACCAATCGCTTCCTTCAAAATCGCAGCGGCCGTTACGGGATTACCTAGAACGCGATCGGGTAAAACTTGCCGGAAATCAATTGCAGATCTGGCCCGATCAAGGACCGTTAAGGTGTGGAAACTGTTAAAAAAAAAGAATCTTTGGAAGTTTGAAATTTATCGAAAATAATCATCGACTTTTTGAGAAAATTTTAAGAAATTAAGTCATTTTCCATTCGCGTAATAGTTTGAAATCGATAACGAAGCGATGTAAAGAGTTTTTCATTAAATATTTCCAGATACCAAGTACGATCGAGGACGCGAGTGTTTACCTGAATATCAAGGTCGTACTGCAGAAACTTGGTTACGCAAAAATGGCTCCGGATCCTGAATTATGAGAGAAAGTTGAAAAGCAAAACGTTATAACGGATTTAGAAACCTAACGTATCGTAGTTTCGTGAAATAGCTGAACTATATTGTAGATAAGAATTATTCAACTTTATCGAGAGTATTGAGTGATAGTTTGTCAAAATAAAATGTGTAGGAAACCTTCGAAGTGACATCTTAACCCGTCAACAGGCGCGCTATGAGATTTTTTTTCACACTTATATTAAAACGATGATTACTCGAAAATTTCAAATGGCATAAGCATTTGAAATTTTATCTATCTTCACCAAATTTACTTTTCTGTATAATAAAAGAGATAAAAAAATTTTTTGAATTGTTTAAATGATTATTTTTTTGGTTTTTAGTCTCAATTATCGTTGTATTTATGGTTTTTTTTAAATAAAAATGTTTAATGGCCACAATCACTGTAGCGAAATTATTTTCAAGTTCCTATTTATCAAATTAAGCACTTATAGCTATACATGTGAGAAAATCTCTCATCGCGCGCCCAATGTTTAAAATGTACGTAGCGCGCCTGCTGACAGGTTAAGGTAAATACTGCGCGTCGCACTAGACAAAGAAAAAAAAAACTAGTGCGGAATTTCCATAAAATGATTTATGCAAAGGTTAATGCACTGATCAACGGCAGTGAAGGCCAATTTGTATTACAGCCTGAGTTGGTGACCCAAAAAAATATAGATAGCGATGAATTTGCAAAAACATCAACTGATAAATGTGCATTTCCATGATGTAGTAGAAATTTCATCATCAAATCTTCACCTAATGTGACTTCGTCATACACCATTCTTTTAGTTATCGAAAAATGAATAAAATGGTGTATAATTAAACCTTATTATCGCAGACGAGGAATATTTTATGCTGAAGCGATGATGGGAGTCGTTTTTCACCACGTTGCAGGGTTTACCTTCGAAAAAATAGATTGAAATGGTCTAGGGTTCATACAAACATTACTTTTATGGATATTCATATATATGTATAAATATTTAAACAAATGTATAAGTGAACTGAGAATAAAAATTTGTTCATCGAATTAATTCCATTTTGTTGGACGAAAAATTGGTGGATCCAACATTTTTTTGTTGAATGGCAAATGATTTAGTTTATTCAATTAAATCATGAAAATTTCTTGTAGATGAATCAACTAAATCACCGGAGACAAATGATTTTGTTCGAACAATTGGTACCATTTATTTGATTATGCATACTCTTTAGTTACTTTAATAAAATATTTGTTTGAAACTCAATTACCAAATTGACTAAACGGTAATCGTTAGGACGAATAAATGAATTAGTTTATTTGAATGATATTTTGTTGCATTAACATTAATTTCTTTGGCTGCACCAAGTTTTCTTGGTTCGGTCAATAAATTGTTTCAGCATTCACAAATTATTTTGTCTTATCGCAAAAATATTTGGTTGTCCATATCGAACTAAATATTTTGATTGAGTGAAACGAAATTTGTTTCGGTCAACAACATTTTTTTCTCAGTGTGTATTTGCTTTGTTTCGTCGCTTATTGATAGTATGATCAATTATGCTGTACTGTAATCGTATTTGTAAGGAGTAGTTGCATTGTATTCAAATAAATAGATCTCAGTGCTTCATTACACCCCTGCATTATACCTCTTTATCTTGACGTGTATTACCATACGACAGAATTTACTAATTTTAATAATTTACAGTAATTTTACTTAGTTCACAAATAAAAAAATTACTCGATACTCTATTTTTTACACACCTAAAATCTTGTACGTTTTACAATTATTATATTCATTATATTTCTAAAGATTTCCACTACAAGTATAAACGATTTATAAATAATTCTGGTACGAATTACAATTGAGTAATATACACTTTTCAAAATGTATTCTAATGATGGAAGTTATCTTCAATGATAACATTTTAAAAAGATTTTTCTCTTTTATCATTGAGCTCCATCTACAGTGTACCCATGCTGCTTCGTCAGTAACACAGATTTCTTACTGACTGATAAATGTTACGTCAGTATATAGCTACATATTTCTTTTGTTTTAGTATATTTGTACCACTAACTACAAAAATTAAGATTTTTCATTTTTATTATTCCTCTGTATAGTTTTCTATTGCTCGGTTGCAGATTTTTACGACCCCATCCCATTGGATCCCAAAAAGAAAGTGGGGGAAAAGTGGGGTTAAAGTAATGACTTTAACCCCACTTTTCCCCCACTTCACTAATTTCCTTGTTCCTGTGAGACCCTCCAAGAGTGTTGCCCATAGCCACTCTTTCCTAATGCACGACTGTATCGCATTTGCACGAGGGCCGAGGGAAATTGTGGGAAATCCCCCCCGATACAGGTGGCTATATTTCTATCGAGTTCCAGTTGGTTAACACCATCAGAAACTCAGAAAAACTGCCTCCCGCTCAGCGATTGATGCGCGAGCCGGTGCATGGCGAAGCGGTCACCCAACCAAGTATTGATCTCGCCCTAGGCTGTTTAATTAAGGGATTTTCATGATTTTTTAGCCATGTTAACATCATTTTATTAAAATACACTATACAGTATCAATTACTACATATTTTGAGGTAGTTATATAAATTTTTTTATGAAAAAATGTTCACTACTGGGGGAAATATGGCCGTTGTACTAAAACACTTTTTTGTGAACATCACTCACGGTGAGCATGATATCTCTAGAACGGCTCATTTGAAATAAAAAAAACCAAAAAGATTTCGTTAGTATAATACTATACACTCTTCGTGAACGAAGGGTTTAGCGAAATTTTGATTCTTAAAAAGATGTCGATTTTTCCGAAAAGTTTGATTTTTGACGTTCCAAAAATTTAGTTTTTTGACCCACGAAAATATAAATTTTGGCCTAAATGAAAATTCCTTTGTTCGCGAACAAGCCATTATAATTAGAAACAAGCTATTAGTGAACGATTCAAATCGATCGGTTAAATTGCTTTTGAGAAATCGTTCTCACCGCAATAGCACTTTTTAAAAAACATGATTCCGAGATAATCGCGTTTAAGGTATGGATCAGTCGCATGAGTGCGAAAGAGATAGCTGCAAATTTCGAAGTGAAAATATTTCCACATCGTTCGTCCGATCGGAATAAAAAAGTTTCAGCCGATTTTTGCCATTTTTCTGCATGGGCTGATACTTTTTTTATTCCAATCGAACGAACGGTGTGGAAAAAATTCACTTTCGAAAATTCGAAGCGGACGGAGTGACTGATCCATACCCTTTAAGTCGTCGATCGCTGCGCTCGGAGACTCGCACTGTCAGGTACCGCGCGTAAATATATTCGTTGTAGTACTCAGATCCTTATAATATTTTGGGAAAACGCTCTTAAGATGATGTACTTTGAGAAAATGCACAAAAAAAATTGTTTATTTTTTTCAACCCAAATAACTAGATATAACCCCTTAACTTGGGAGATCGCCAGAACTACGCACCAACCGCACACCAATTAATATATTTACATGTAAGAAAATCCTTCTTTTTTGTTTTCTATTAAATTATAAACGTTATTCTAAATTCTTAAATCTATTTTATTGATAAAATGTCTAAGACTCGAACGGCCTTTTTTAGACTTGGTTGCTATCACGGCGGAAATTGGGCGAGAAGGAAACCTTTTACATTAATTCAAACAACTGAGAAAACAGATTTTTGCGCGGTTCTGCGTATATTGAGCATCGCCAGAAAAAATATTCTGGCATATCTAAAACGAAACCAGAAATCTTATTTTTTTCTTTCAACGTAATTCTTGACAGGTTAATTGTCACGCAATAAAACGACGAATTCTAACGGAGATTGCCGTGGTTCTAATTTATGGAGGACTAACCTTTTTTCAGAAAAGTTTAATTCACCTTTTTTCGAATTGAATTTAAGAAAAAAGTTTTTTTCTTTTTTCAAATTATATATCCGACTGTATAGTTTTCAAAACACTAATTAATTATTATTAATCTATTTAAACTTTGTGAACAGTGAGTTGGCCGGATTCCGTCTCTCTTTTTTTTTTGTTTGTTGTGTTTTGGGAACAGCGAGTCGCGAAATTCGTGCGTCCCAATTCGGGCCAGTGTATCTCTCAAGACTGAAACGAATATTTTGCGGTTGCCAGTCACAGATAATTAAAGGGGAAATGTTCAGAAACTGACGGACTGTTTTTCAGGATCTTTTTGCTAACGAAATTTTATTGCCATATAAAATTGTACTTCCGGATACTTTCATGTACTTTTATTGTACATTTATTAATTTGGGTTTCGATAAGAGCCATTTTCTAAAATTAATATTCTGACAAAATCATTTCGATTACCGATCGGAACGTATGAAAAACTCATAGATTTTCAAATTTCCTGCGACAGTCGTTTTCGAGAAAGAAAAACAAAATTCAGCTTAAGGTAGATCGGTGAATTTGAGCCATCCAAGATGAAGGGCTGATAATTTTTGTAGTTACACATAAATATGGGATGAATTGATATTTTCAATTTGAACGCTATTTACCATCTAGTTTGGTAGTAATTAATTCGTAAACATCGACTGTTTCCAGACACTTATCCCTACGAGGATAAAAAAATCGTATGCAAGTCAAGACTTATTGAATTTTTACATTTGGTATTGCCAAGATTTCGTAATAAAAAATTGATCACTGTATTCCGCGAATATTCCTGAATATAATAGTGCTTGGGTTTTTGGATGTTACCGTTAAAAATCGACTGAAAAATAAAAAATTATTCGTTGTAAAATGATTGAGATTTCCACAGGAATAACACGGGAAAGAGCGCAAAAGCGCTTAGCAACTCTGTATTCGGGGTCTGCTAGCACATGCCTTCAGATGTGACAGTTTGCCAATTTGACTGTATTTTTCTTTCCTGTTCTCGAATGTTTTTACCGTATTTGATAAATGTCGATAGAATGAATGGTGATAGGTAAACTCGAAAATTTCTGCCGTTGCGTAATTCCTTTGTGTAAATACACTATATATGTTGTAAACAAACCTGACAGTTTCGGCAGACGACAGTAACGGTCATGACACGTTTTACAATCCACTGCGTTCGTCAAATTTCAATTATTAAACATTTATTGAACAATAAAATCATATAAAAATATCCATTCTCCGCTCTTTTTATTTCGAAAATAATAAAATCATAATTTCAAAGTCAATTTTGCATTTGCAAACTTTGGTCTACAATAGATACTGCAAAGATCACGTAGCCGTCACCGATCTACCTTAATAAATCGATGTCTGTTACGTTTTTTTGATAATAAACATTCGATGCTCTTTAGATATGTAATCTTTTTTATTCGATTATCTTTTGTTTTTTTCCCGATAGTCGAGTACTACACAAGAAAAACATGAGCCCGAAAAAAAAATTCTAAATAATATCAAAGAAAATGACACGATCATTCGCCATCGTTTTTTTGGCCTACACTTACGCTTCTATCACACATTACCAGTTAGCAGAATAGAACCCGGTTGGGTCATGTGGTCTTCGTTTTCTCCTTCTTCGGACGCACAACACCCACCGAAATGGAAACAAACTTCAATGCGCTATATGTCGCTCATTCTCATTGTGCTCCGAGCACTCGTTGCTAAGACGTAAAAATTTATCCTCACTGACACGCGGGAACACGTACGATCATGTGACCAATGGTTTCGAACGAAATTTTGTGTGAATATCTTCGAGAGGATAATTATTGTGATAAAATAATCGATCGTCACAAGTCTCGGGTATGTTTCGTCGACTGTTGACTAATATACGAGTTTCATATTTTTGTTTTCTTTCTCATTTATTTTCCTGTAACCAAAGAAATAGCTCGAGAGTAAATATTATGAGTGTGAAAAAAGGGAAAAAATGGATACTAGAACGATATACCTCATTCACCTGTTTTTATTGTATTAAGTTTCGATGAATACACTATAATTTGATTATTTTTGAAATTCTGATTACAATTTTTCTTCAAATTTTATATTTATTTTAAAAAAATGTAGGTTCCGAATTTCCATAATTATCGATTCTAGATGATCGGTACACTACACATATTAATTATTTTTTTTCTCATTTATTGAATACATTGTATTTATTTATTTTTAAAATCTATTTACAATTTTTTTGCAAATTTTTAATTTTTCCGTTTAATTCTCAAAAGATCGATCTTGAATTGTAATTTTAGAACAAGAGTAAGAGGACTATGTCGAGTAAAACTGAGACTCAAAGTAACTTAGGAACTCAACGTTGCAGCTTTTATCGTCGCGATAATGGACTCCGTATCGCTGGCTTCGGGGTTCGTATACACATACAACAAACTTCTTACAACGCGAAGTCGTATAGCTCGAGTAGTATTCATTCATTCATCGTAATTTGCATTTTTCTCCATACTTTTGTTTATGTTTATTTATTTCGGGATTATAAATGTAGCAACCAACAAATTACAATAATTTATTCATCATAATTTTCTATATTTCGGAGTAGGATCTACGGATTTGCAAAAGTTCTCATTTATTTTCATAATTTGATAAAATAATTACAAAATACGAAGTCACAAATTACTAACGATTTTTTAAAAATTTATTATGAATAGTTTTTTCATGAAGAAAAAAATATTCAGGCATTAACATTTTTCGAATGAACATGAATAAGAAATAGATAATAACATTTATTTTTTTACGAAATGTTTTAAGTTTGAGAAAAAAATCAGGAAACCTTTATTTCCAAGAAACTTCATTTCAGGAAGTATTGGAGGCGATAGAGAGTACAGAAAATTCTAATACGAAATCAGTTAAAAAAAATTCGAAACGTGATAAGAGAAAACAATCAAGAGATTTTCTGGATTTTGCAGTTCCTTGCAAAATTGCCAGAACCAAGGAAAAGACGCAATTTATTGCCAATACTGGTGTCCAAAGTAATAATAATAATCAATACCAATTTATCAGGAAAATAGAAAAAACAATAATTGAATTATAACTGATTTATTTAATTTACTTCACAAAAAATAAAATAATACATTTTTTCTTTAGATGCAAAGTTATCTGACATTAAAACATCCAGAGAAACAAGTGTCGCAAAATCTCGAGATCCAAGACTGAATAGGATCAAAAGCATTTGCCGAAAGTCCCAAAAAAATGGTACTTCGAAATCAGCCAAGCGAGTGTCTTTCAATATTGGAGCGACGAAAATAATAACGTATGAAATAAATTCTGGTAATGCTATGATGAAATGTCCTTCGAAGGATGCTCCCTTGTTAGTGAAAAAGCCACGAAGATGTGCTGGGTTGATGGATAGAAAATTATATCCACAATCTCAGCAATTTTTGATACACATCTTTCTCTGGAATCCTGAATGGTTGGAAGTGAGGAGAATACAAATAGATTTTCGTAATTAAACAACTACGTATGCGAATTTTATTTTATCGTAAAAAAAAAATAAAATCTAATTTTATTTTAGGAGCAAAACCAATTAGACAATACATCACTGGTGCTCAAAGAGAAAAAACTCAGACGTGTGCTCTCGAAGTACGAAACTTACCAGGATTATTATAACGTAACAGAACCTCTTTTGCTATTAGAACTTTGGCACGGAATAGTAAAAAACTTAGAAGGTAGTGAGAAAAATCCGATGTGAGTATGCAAGCAAAAAATGCGAAAATAATGATAATAATAAAATACTTTTTTTATTACCAAATCAGTCATTTTTTACCGAATGAGCATTATTTTATTGAAAATAGTTTTTTTTTCATGATTTAAATATTAAAATGGCTCGAAAATAGTGTACATTTAAAAAACTGCAATCAAGAGAAAGAGGAGTTTAATAATAATTCCCAATAAATTACAAAATAATATACAAGGGATTTTGGTTTCATTGGCGCTATATTATTTTGCAGGAATCATGTCATGTCTTCAATAATCAATAATTCGATCAATTCAACGACGATACCTTCAACGAATATTCATATAACAACATTGATGCTGGAAGTTGTAGTTTCAAGACGTGAAATAGATTCAAAATCTCATGCAGCTACCGGTGATCTCGTTGTTTTCGAGTACGTCTCGAAAACAAATGAAAACAACAATATTTGCAAAGTATTCGCATACGTGACGAGTATTCGTGAAACAGATATCACTTCTTCGACGCATTTCAATCGAGATTTGTGTAAGTGTACAATTGACTTACGGTGTTTGACAAAATTTTCTTACTCTCTTCATCATTAAATTTTCTTTTTTTTTTTTAATAGATTTTAACAGATCGAAATAAATTTTTCGTTGCAGTAAATTTCGTTACGGAACCTAACGTTTTATTAACGTACACACTGATGACGAAGCCTCTCGATCCAACATGTGTACAAACGAATCAAACTCTTGGATTACAAAAAATCTCTTATCCAAGTTTCAACATTCGAATGATTCAGGCACTTCAGTATTTATTTATTTCTCCGATACTGAAACAAATTCTGAATCCCAAAATTGAGGTTTTCCAATTGGCAATGGCGAAAAATATTGAAAATTATCCGAGTGTCACAAAAGTACGAATTTTGTATAAAATGTTGCACGACTTTAAAATTTTATTCCCTTTTTTTGTAAATTTGTTTTGTTACACGTATTTACAGGATAAATTGAACGCCAAGCAGTTGGACGCTGTCGTCCGAATAACGGAAACAGCTGTTCAACAAATTCCGAAGATTTGTTTGATCGAAGGACCTCCAGGTACTGGGAAATCTAGAATCATCGTAAACCTCGTAATGAAAATACTTTACGGTGCTGGTAGATATGCACATGAGCAACCGTTGAGGGTACTTGTTTGCTCTTCATCGAACGCCGCGATTGATGAAATCGTACTCAGGCTGATGAAGATACGAGAAATTAGTGAGATACATTTTTTTTTACTATATTTCCATAACTTTTATCATTTACCATCCATTATTTCCCATAAGGATAATTTTTAGGGCCCCTTTTTTATATTTTTATAATTGCAGTAGTTTATACTCCATTTTCATAAAGATATTTTTTTAAAGGACTTGTCATAGTTGAGGATGTTTTGAATAATGAATTTTTTAGGGCAGTAAGTTGACATATTTTAAGGTTAAGGGGGGAATTGCTTTTTTTCCACTAAAATGAGCCTTTTTTGTGAGATTACAAAAAAAATAGAACTATGCAATCAATCGCTTCCAGAATTTCAGCATATGCTTATTCGTATTTAAAGTATTTACAAAAGAAATTTCAATCGTTTTCATAAAAAATTCCGCCTGGTGCCCTCCTCACCTGTGACCTCGCGCAAATTTGTGCGGTCGTTGGTGTGCATGATTTCTTCTCTTTTGGTAGTCAGAAAAAAAAGCCAAACGGTATTTTAGTTGGATACATATAGCTATCATTTGACGAAGCAGCAGAGAAAAATTTTTTTTTTTTACGAAATAGTCATATGTCAAAGTCAAGTGATCGATTTCACACAAGAAGTTGACTAAATTTTTTTTTGTGTTAACAAAAATATATGATGCATCACTTTTTCCGCACGTCAAACCATAAAAGGACGTAGACTTTGCATGCTGTTAAAATGTGAAGTCGATCGGTTCAATAGTTTTCCAAATATCGTGCACACCAATTGCGCGATAGCTATTTCGAGAAAAACGCCCACCAATTGAAATTTTTAATGAAAATGATTGAACATTTTTTGTAAATACTTGAAACATGAACAAACATGCTGAAAATTTGGAAGCAATCGATTGCATAATACTATTTTTTTTAACTCCAAAAAAGGCTCATTTTAGCGGGAAAAAAAGCAATTCCCCTTTCAAGCAAGGCAAATATTTTCGAATATTTGATATATTATTTCATTTTTTTTTGCATTGCATTGATGAAACGGTTGTAGTCTCGGAGACCGACTACAAAAATCGTTTCAAAATGGTCCGTATAGGAGAAAGTGAAACGATGCATCCATTGGTTCGAAAAATAGCTCTTCCAGAATTGGCTAAATCGGCAGTGAAAAAAACCACTGCAAATTATTTGTCGCGACTGAACGATGACTCCATTGAGGAAGAGGTAAGAAAACTTTCCATTCCGTGTGTTAAATATTCCGAGTTTTTATTTATTATAATATACTTCGGTTTATACTTTTCGGTCAAGAATTTTATTGGAAATATCATTTCGATTGTATGAAAAATCGTTTATTTATTAATTAAATCATTTTATATAGGAACGGAAACTCCAAGCGCGTATAAATGCCTTTGAACTTGAATTGTTGAGTAATCAAAACACATCCTCGTTATACGCACAACGAATTGCGCGAAAACTCAACGACGTAAAGGCCAAATATGATCTCGTCATGAGTCGACAATCGGTAAATATTAAGATTAATATAATTAAATTATTATTACTAATAGATTAGAATATTACAGAGAAAAAAATGTATTCAAAAAATACAATACTTTATTCATAATAATTTATTATTTATTTCAATGATTATCAGTATTTATTAGCGTTTATTTTTTATAAAAACACTTTTATTTATACTTGTATTTTTTTAAGAAAATATTTCTTGAATAATAAAGTATTGAAAAATTGCATTTTTAGGCACAACAAATAGATTCATTCAGACTGAATAATTTGCAGAAGGCAACTGAAGAGACACTTTTAGCCGGCGCCGATATAATCACTTGTCCTCTTGAATTTTGTTACACGGATCGAATGGAATCCGTATTTTCGTAAGATTTAAAATAAGCATATCATTGATTATTTTTAAATTGAAGAATTCAAAACAGCGCAGATGATCCTAAATGAAGATTTCAATTTACTGCCACAGTGATGGGGAGGAAGCAATATCCGTTTGCATTATTGACGAAGCAACTCGATGTACCGAGGCTGAAACTCTTGTCCCATTAATGTTGGGAATTAGGACTTTAATACTCGTTGGAGATTCTAACGAAGTACCTTCGACCGTAAAATCGGAAGTACGCTATTTTTTACCTTATTATTTTTAAGGGGAAACGCCACTGTGTCGAGCCAATAAATTGTCAATTTTTGGGAATTTTTTTTCACAGGTATAGATAATTATTTAAGGATCGGATAAATGATACTTTATTGAGTATATATTCAATTATTTTAATGCCAATTTTTATTGAAAAATATTAAAAATTTACAACGTTTAAGCTTTCATGTGATGATAAAAAAAAATTCTTTTTCATTGTCCCATGGAAATTTTGGTACCGAGTTACATGACGATCACAAATAAAAAAATTTCAATATCTATATGAATGTAGCTATCGTTGTACGTGGCCGTTTCTTTTTTTAATTTTTTTCACGAAATGGCGGCGGTTTGAAACTTTTTTTCATCATTTTTTTGAATTTTAGATCTTTTTTTATTTAAGCGGTCTTAAGAAATAGTAATTATCAAAATTTTAAAAATCGGCGACGTACAACCTTAATCACTGCGATAACGGATATTTGAAGAAAAAAAAAAATGAAATCGGTTCATTGATCTTCGAGTAGTCGCTGGACACAAGATCAAAAACAGTTGTCTGAATGAAAACGCGTTTAAATTTTTCGTTGCTTTTTTCTTGACATAAAATAAGGTGTTAATTTCAATATTGATACTTATTTTTAACTTAAAAATTTCGTTTACATAATTTTGAACATGTATACTGCAAGAAAACGCTAAAAGAAGAAATATAGAATTTATTGACCGATCACAGTGGTATTCCCCTTTAAATGATTTTTTTAATCTAAGGATTTGAATTATCGTTTTTATTTATTTCTAAAAAAAACCTCTTACTAATTAAATTATTTTACGATAAAAAAATATAATGATTTTTTTTTAATTAGTTTTTTGAATTTTTTCTTTTGGTTAATCGAGAAAAAACGTTTTTTTTTTTTTTTTTTCAAAATAGACAGCAAGACACTTGGGTCTAAATCAATCGCTTTTTGGCCGAATACGAAAGACCTTTATAGGCGAAGACAGCAATCCAATAATCCAACTGGAGACACAATACCGGATGTCTTATTCTGTGTCTCTTTGGCCCAACAGATACTTTTTCGGTGGTGGTATTAAAAATGCAGCGTATTTGCACAAACTGCCGTTTCCTCGTTACAAAGTTATTGACATTGATCCTGTTGATAAAAGCGAAGAGTTATCCTTAGAGGACGAAATTATTTTCATTGCCAATCTCGTTCAGACTTTGGTCAGTCAATCGAATTTTCGGAATGTCGATGCACCTGTGAGAATCGGCATAATAACGATGCACCCGAGTCAAAATTGTCGCATACGGAACAAAATTGATGATCGGTGAGTTTTTAATAGTGATTTTTTTTTGTATTACCATCTATCGAATTTACTAATAAAATCTATTTGTGGTTTCAAGGTTTAAATCCATGTCGGATGAAATGAAAAGAATAATCATTTATGACGTCAATACAATTGACCAATTTCAAGGCCAAGAACGCGACGTTATTATCGTAACTTGCATCGGTAAAGAGAGTTTTCACATTTTATCAGACCGCCAGAAACTCTGTGTGGCATTGACAAGAGCCAAACACAGTTTGATTATTTGTGGCAATTTTCGCACTTTGTGGGTAAATAAACAGTATATTGAAAACAAAAAATAAAACATTTCCATATTTGGGAAATGTTCTTGGAAATTGAAAACCAGAAAATTATTTAAATAATATAATTCGTTACAGAGCAAAAGTAAATCGTTTTTTCTCGTTTTTCAGAGAGATCCCATGTTAAACAGTTTGTTGTCGGATTCCCGATCACGAGGAGTTTACGTAAAAACGACGGTGCCATATTCACCGGAAAAAATAAAGCGTTATATTGTACCGTAAAATATCGAGTAGAAAAAAAAATCGAGAACCATTTTCGTCTCAAATTTTTCTCGTAATGGAATAGATTTTTGTTCGTACCAATGAGACTCAAAAATGCGTAATAAATAAGTGCAATTGGAAAATCTGGGATTTTCAAACAAGCAGTTTTGAGCTTGTGGAGAATTTTATTATTGTGAACAAAAATTAACAAGACTTATTTAACAAGATTTAGTAACGTTTGTTTTGTTTATCGAAGTTTTGAAAAACTTCAATTTATTGTTTATTATTATACGTAGAAATTTACGTACAACAATTGTCCGATGGTAAACATCGTAATCTATTCTTTTGAGTATTATCGTATCAATACGTTTACATTCATCTCCATCGTTCATTATTTATCGTTTATATTTTTTGTCATTTCGTTAATGGTCGATTACCAAAAGTTGACTGCTATACTGCTGTTTGACGCGAAACATCTGAAAAGAGTTTATAGTTATTTTTTGTAGCTGTTGAAGCTACAAATTTTCGTAATATTTCGAACAAAATGAAATTTAATATTTCATTTTTCAAATAAAATTTGTGAAAAATAAAAATTTAAGATATTACTTTTAGTCGTATGCAATAAAACGACGCAAACATCATTATTATGAAGTGAAAAAGAACATTTTTATTTGTATACATCGAAATTGAAGAAAGATGGGAAAAAATCAATTTTGTTACATATCTACTTTTTTCAACAATAAATGTAATTTGTTACATTATTTTGTCTATTATGTTTTCTGTCCCTGGTCAAAGCTTCCAGGAAATTCCCGGTACAAGAATATCGATCGAAAGAAACATTTTTTTTTTCAACAATACGAATGGATTTTCATTATCTTTCCAGAACGAATTCGGTTTTTCAAATTTAATCGTCGACGTTATCGATGGTAAATTTCTACTTTATCAACTGAGTTGAACAAAAATTCCCACGTGCATCAGTGTTTTTGTGCGTCGTGATTGGTCGGAGTCCAGTTTCCACTTGATTTGATCGACGTTCATAACAAAACTCAAATAAACTGGCGCAATAGCGAAGAATACGCCCTTTATTATTTATTATCGTTCTTTTGTTCGACGCGAAATATTTCGAGTAATACTTCGAAAAAACAATCAAAAACTACGAAAAATGGTGAACACATTGGTAATCAGTAACGAAGAGTACAAATCGAAATGTACGGAATTAACAATTTATTACGGACGTCACGAAACACCGTTTGGCGAGTGTCTCATTGGAATAACCGGTGCAGAAAAAGCAGTTTGTTTTCTCTGGTTTGTTGATGACAATTTCGACGATTGTCTCGAAATCCTGCGTAAAGAATGGCCTCAAGCAAAACTTTCTGAAGAACAAACTGACACAGCGAAAATTGTGGAACAAATATTTTCGAACGTCGAGCAAGAGAATCTTTCGGTTCTATTGAAAGGAACCGAATTTCAAATCAAAGTGTGGAAAGCTTTGATGAAAATTCCACCCGGTGAAGTTACTACTTATTCGAAAATTGCTGAGGAAATTGGCCATCCTAAAGGCATCAGAGCTGCTGGAACTGCCATGAAAAGCAACAGAATCGGCTTCCTTGTTCCTTGTCATCGGATCACTTCCAAAGCTGGTGTAAACAAATACGGTTGGGGTACCGATCGAAGAACCAAAATATTGGAATTTGAAAAGCAAAAGAAATAACAAAATTTCATGATTTTGCAAATTTTTCAACATCCAAACCATCATTCTGAGTTCTTTGCCAGCAAATTATTAAAAAGTTGGTTTTCAGTTTAGTATTTGCATGGAAGTTCTTAAGATGTGTTCCAGTTCAGTATTAATGTGTGAACTAAACGTAACTAATAAGTTTCGAAAAAATTACATCTAGTTTTAAGAACAAGAATTATTATTCTGTGCATTCCTAACAAGGAAAATATTCATTTTTATTTTTTTTTTGTATCTATTTGATAAGAAAAATTCAGTATATTTGCAAAATATAAACACAAGCATATTTTTTGATAAAACCATTTCACAACGTATTGTAGTTTATAATAAATGTTTGTATTTTTGTAATAAAAAACTCATTCGTCAAAACTGAATGAAAACTATGATTGAGGTAATTCACAACCTTTGTTAATAAAAGTACCAAAAATCCGTTGCATCTCAAAAGTAGAAACTTTACTGCTATAAAATATCTGTTGCACGAAATTAAAAAAATAGTAGAATAGCGATAAAGCAAAATAAAGCTTCCATATTGATTTTCAACAAATTTATTTCTTAATTTTTAGTTTTCTTTGTAAAGTCCTGATAAAATCTTAGATTCCTGATGAAATAGCAAAATAATTTACTATTTTATAGTAATAAAGGTCTTATTTTTTAAATGAAAGTTTTTAGACCTAAATAAAACACACGTTAAGAGGAGGATTCAATTAATAGGAAGAATCTAAATAATGTACTCCATTCATGGTCTAGAGTAGGACAACTCTAGTCTTTGTTTCTCTATTCGTAAACAATTGGAAGGTGAAAATTTCTATTTTGAGATGTCTCTATGTAAAATTATCGCTATTCCAAGTCTTCTCTATGATTAAATATCCCTATTCATAAATACGAGTAAAAACATCTCTATTCATGTGAAATAATTGGCATATTTACAACTCTACCTACTCTAATAATTGGCATATTTACAATTCTAATAATTGGCATATTTACAACTCTATTTATTATTCTAATATTAGATAAAACGATCGTTTTATCTAATATTAATTTTTTACCTGATACCTGAAATACTACTAAAGATACCAGAAATATATTGATAATACTGTTTTCAGTATTATCAATATATTATACTTAAAATACTGAATACCTGAAAAGAAATTAATATTAGATAAAACGATTGTTTTATCTAATATTAATTTTTTACTTGATACCTGAAAAACTACTGAAGATACCAAAAATATATTGATAATACTGAAAAATACTTGAAATACTGAATACCTGAAAAAAAAATAATATTAGATAAAACGGTCGTTTTATCTAATATTAATTTTTTACCTGATACCTGAAATGCTACTAAAAATACCAGAAATATATTGATAATACTGAAAAATACCTGAAAAAAAATTAATATTAGATAATACGATCTCTTTATCTAATATTAATTTTTTACCTGATACTTGAAATACTACTGAAAATACCAGAAATATATTGATACTACTGAAAAATACCTGAAATACTGAATACCTGAAAAAAAATTAATATTAGATAAAACGATCGTTTTAATTAATTTTTTAAATTAATTTAATTTAATAAATGTTTTTTTTTTCAGGTAGAGTTTTTACGTTTAGTAGAGTTGTTACGAGGAAGTATTATTTGTAATGTGGTTGTTACGGGACATTTTTTGGAGTAGAGTTAACTTTTGGTAGAGATGTTTCTGGTAGAGTTGTAACTATGCCAAATCTTTTAGAATATGAAAAATACCTTCAAAAATCAACCACTGATTAGACAGTGCTCTACCAAACGTAAGGAAATTGGTTCAGGTTCAGAAGATTTTGATACTATCGTCCTGTAAAATAAAATGACGTGTTTTTTTCTGTTCCATTAAATTCACGATAAATATGTAGAGGAGATTCGTAATATCAACGAATTGATTTTGGAAAACGACGTTTTAAACTTTTTTGTAAAAAATTGACAGCTGATAATGCAGTGCACTGTCAAGTATTTTCGAGTGTAGAAGTCGTCGACTATTTTCGACGAAATTTAATAATAAATCGCTTGTAATATTTAAATTTCTTCAAATGTTTACAATTTATTATGTTTTCTTGGTAGATTCGTGGTCAAAATTGAAAAAAATTCTTAAATTCACAAAAATTTGACGAATCGTGAAAATTTTTACCAAATTTTTTTAAAAGTTCTTTAGAAGTTTTCCAATCGTCTCAAATTTCTACGATGCATTCCCTGTTATCAACTTACGATGATTTCATCGCAGATTCGTGATGAATTTCGAAGAAAAAAACTCACAAATTCCTCGAAATAGTCAACGAAACAGAAAAAATGTTGACGAATTACCAAATGTTTCGATATTTATGATAAAAAATAGAATTTCTCTTGACAGTTGAATAAACAACAAGGAATTTGACATACAATTGATTCAAATGAAACGAATAAATAAAACCAATTACCATTTTCAAATCTCTGCAACATCCGTTTTTATTTCGCACTGTAGAAACTCATCGGGTTTTGAACGGCTGGATAACAACGATGACAATATGTTGGGTGTTTTTTTTGCGTGTTTGTGTGTGTTTATCAACGTAAATACATAATAACAAATGATAGAGCGATAATAATAGTGAGATAATAGCATGGAATAAATAAAATTGATGAAAACAATTCAACAATGTAATCTTTCTAAATGGAATTACGATATTAATATACATTTTCCTTTGTTTTTTCTTTTTAATCTGAATATAACCACCACCTCTTGACGTTCTCTATATTATTTGCTTCAAGCTTCAACTGGAGGGTTTTCTCTCATATTTTTCTTTCATTTTTCATCATTAATACAATTGGGCTGTTGTAAAAAATAGCGCTATGTGAAGTATCTCGGAGGACTATGAATTTTATCGTTTTGTTTCTTGTTCAAGCTTAATTATGATCATTTATGGATTAGCCCACTTCGAGATAAACGATTAATTTTTATTTAACTCCTTCGTTTTGGACCTTCCTCTTCTTCGCTACTAACAACTTCGCTCTCTTCTTCTTCTTCTTCTTCTTCCTCCTCATCGTCATCTTCCTCTTCTTTCGAATCTTCATTTTCGTTATGTTCCGAATCCACTATTTCTTGCTCTTCCTCTTCATCCTCTTCTTCTTCTTCTTCTTCCTCGTCCTCATCCTCGTCGTCTGTACTGTTTTTCACAATCATCGTGCTCACTTTTTTTACTATTTGATTTTCGATTTTCCCAGAAACTATTCCTGCTCCGGAAACTTTATTTTCTTCCTCCTCGTCCTCCTCGCTCGTATCGTTCTCTTCTGCTTCGTCATCTTCCTCGTAATTCTCGTCGTCTTCATCCTCCTCGTCGTCCTCTTCCACTTCGCTCTCCTCATCTTCTTCTTCTTCTTCTTCGGAACTTTCTCCAACCTCAGAGCCTTCCTTCGCTTTCTTCGATTCAGGACTCACCGCTTTTGCATTATTTTCCAACTCCCTTTTCTCTCGTGTGTTCACAGCTCTTGACGGACTTTCTTTTTCTTCGAGACTCTCGTCCTCGGTTTCCTTTACATATACAAAAAAACTTTTAATACCGATTTAATGATGAAGTTCAATTTTTACGGTAATTTTTCTTTCGCCAAAAATGCGATCGGTGAAAATGGCAGAAATAAACGAAAGGGCGCGAAAAAACAATTCTTCATATTAAATTTAAAAGTAATGAATAAGTTTAGCAATTATTTGAATAATCGGCAACTGCTAAACGTTTCAACACCAAAAACCGAATTTAAAAACACAAAAGTTAAATGACATAAACCGAAAAAATTCCTTTCTAAATATTCTCTCGTTTGGATCAATAGCCATTTGGGGGGATAAAAAATTAAAAGCGGTTTTCTTTTTTTCTCTCTCCCTATCTCACTCAATGGAAACAAACAAAATCTGCAGCTTTTGGGAGCCGATGATAACTACGGTTAATATTTGTTAGTATTCTCAACGTTTGACCATTAGAGCAAAACTTCGTAATGAAATTATTAAGAGATTCACCAAATAATAAATGGCTCCGAAGATTTTTCATTTTTGATCGTTTCAGTTGGCTTGTAAATTCTAATACTTCCTTACAGCTTGATTTTGATCGTGACTGATGAGTGACAGGGTCATTTTGCCTGATAATACCACCGGCGCTTCCGTATCGTCCTCCGAATTTTCTGCTTGTGTCTCCGAATCCGTTACCAGCAATTCGCACTGAGGTGGCAATGCACCCTCGAGATAAATCGGCTTCGGTGGAGTCATTTCTCGTTCTGGGTGACTGTATTATCAAAATTGCCTCGTTATAAACATGCAACAAATTCTTTTTTATACTATTTTTCCATTTGTATTTTATTTATTTCTCTTAGAGTCGAATTCCATTTGAGAAATTCCAAATAAACCAAAAATTGCACTCGATTGTTTCAAATTCAAAGTTCTCCATGGCAAAACTTTTTCTGATTTTGAAATTCGATCACAATAAAAATTCGTGTGCAATAATAAATCTGGAATGCGATTTTCAAACTAATCCGTCACTCTCAGTTTAGAAAAGAACTTTCAACGAACTTTTAGAACGGAAAATACCAAAAAAATACAAAAATTGCAGTAACAATTGTTTGAAATTGTAAATTCTTGACTGTACATTTTTTTTCTGTTTTTTTAATTCGATTACAATGAAAATTAATTCGTAAAAAAAAAATCAATGCAATTATTTTGAGTTATTCTTTTCCCTTAATTCTTAAAAGAATATTCGACGAATTTTTGGACAATTTTAGACTAAAAAAACGAAATAATTGTAATAGCAATTATTCAAACTTGAAAATACTTCCGCAAAAGTTTTGCCAAGTTTTAAACTCGATCATAGTCGACGTTTTCCTCAAAACAAATCTTCAAATCAATTTTTGATGTAATTGACCTTAGTCCAATGAATTTTGGGAATAAAAAGTGTTTCGAGCTTACGTATGAGTGATGATGGGGGTTGTTGGACGACTAATTCTCTGACCACCTTCGCAACAAGCAGTCATTTCCATTCCCATGACTTTGACAGTAGGCGAAGATTCGTCGAGTTCCTCGACATCGTTCTGGCCTCGTCTACAGCAAGATCGTAATACACATTCGTCCTGCAACTGAAAGTATCGTTCGCACAATCCAAGGGCATCAAAATTGCGTTGTAATAACAAAGAATTTCCAGATTTGAACAACCAAGCTCGTAAAAAAAAAAAGAAATCAATCAGTGTCCATAATTACACTACAAAATAAGTTTTCTTGGTCACATGTATTTTCCTTTTAGATTCGCGTAGCATTTAATGAAAGACTTCAATTGAAAATAATCAAAATTCCAAAGAATAGAGAGAATAAAAAAATAATTCATTTGACATGACGAAAAAAAAATGTTTCAATCATTTATTCAATAATTTCGTTTGGCCAATTGGTGAATCAACTTTTGACAGAATTATCATTAAAAATAAATATTCGAAATATCTGAAAAATGGCTGAATATTTTTAAATATTTCTGTAAAATATCTCATTGCCAAAATTTAAATAAAACAATATTTTTTACTGGAAGAAATGTGTTAATTAAAAATTCCAGTGATTTTCTCGTTATATAAATTTTACTTCGTTGGAATCGAAAAACAACTGAAGATAATGGAAAAAATATTATTTATATTTCGAAATAAGAAAAATATAAAAGAAATGTATAAAAATTGATAAAAATCACAAGAAAAAAAAGCCAAGTGACAAAACAGTGGCCAGTTTATTGGTTCTGTGAAAAAAAAGTAATTTTCAAACGTAAGCGAGATCGTCAAAACTCGCATTGACGGAAAATTAATATTCATATCCTAATAATCAGTTCACACGAACATGCACACGCTGTAGCGAGAAAAATAAAGTAGCTGCAAAGAAAAAAACGAGAGCACATACACGAATGCTGTTCACGTATGAATAATCGTGAAACGATGAAATCTCGATGTTTTTGTTAAAGGCGTGTAAATGAGAGTGCTTTCCTGGGTCATGTGATGTCAATTGAAATATTAATAAAACCGCAACTTAAAAAAAACATGGTATTTACGTCCAATGAGATATTTCGAGGTTTTTAAATCGGAAATAAAAAAGTCTGTACACGTTAGACGAAAAACTAGTGTGAAAAAAAGATAAATAAAAAGACGAAGGGAGGGCAAGAAAGTGTACCTTCGAATTGTGGGGAAGACCTGGCAGACTGGACTTTGCAACCTCATCTACTACTCAAAAAGTAAATTAATTTGTATGTGAAATGAAAAAAATACTTATCGGATCAATAAGAAATGAGATGTGAATTAAAAATGAGAGGAAAACGTTTGTAAACTCGAAAATTGTTGTTTGTGTTCGAACGATAAAAAATCAAGTGTCAAATTCGAAGTATCCTTCATTTCGTAAAACTTTTCGTTCGTTTTCAAAGCTCGTAAAAAAACAAATCAAGTAACAGCAACGTGCAACGTTTCTAATGTCTAAAAAATTGACAAACAAATGGAAAAAAAATTCAAGAGTTAACAATTTTTTGGTGTTGCAGTAATTGGCCACGAAAAAAATGAAAAAAAAAAAAAAAACTTTAGTGTCGTTGTAAAACCTGTGTATCTTGATGAGAGCTTTGGCTATTTACGACCGTACGTGACAAGCTGCCCATCTGTACGACTATTCTCTCCATCGCTGCTTCGGTGTCGACCAAACGTTGCCTCAGCTGATCTATCTCTATGTCTCCAGCGGCTTCTAGTATTTCGTCCAGCATGTGCAACACATTTAACCAACACCGATTCAGAATCATCGATTCGTTTCATTTTCCACCATTTCAGATCGTTGGCTTTTTCTCTTTGGCATACACGCGCGCAATTATTCTTGTATTTTTACACACAAAATCATTGTAAATTCAATTCCAAGTGCAAAATTTGAGTTTTTACGTCGCAGTGGAAACGATTTTTTAGCTGATGTTCAATATCGAGTCTAAAATTGTTTGCTGCGTGACTTGAACACGAAAACACTTGCAGTGACGAATTTTTTTGAGCAAATGCAATGTGGTCGAAGCAGTGATTTTTTTTTTGCATCAAGCAACAAGTTGCTCTTATTTTTCCTAAGATTTTCATTGAAAATTGGTAAACATAATGGTTTTTGATTTCGATAGGGATTTGTGATTTCGATAGGGATTTTTTTTTGCATCAAGCAACAAGTTGCTCTTATTTTTCCTAAGATTTTCATTGAAAATTGGTAAACATAATGGTTTTTGATTTCGATAGGGATTTGTGATTGACATCGAGTGGGTGAATTTGCAATTTTTCGTTTAATGACATTTTTGAAAGTGTTTTTTTTTTTGTACTTACGCTCCTTCAACTCTTCGATCGTTGGGACCGGTCTCACCGGCGATGGCGAACCTTCTTTTCTGTAGCAAGGCACTCCGGTCATTGCACTGGTCAGGACTTCTGGATTGAATACTTTGTTTCGAAACTCTCTTTCTGCCGTAGGATTTTGATATTCCGCGTATATCTCGTTGTCAGAGTTTTTTCGCATTACCTGCAAAAAAATTCGACTCAGATCTTCAAAGTTGAAAGAAACGTCAATTTAAAATCGATCTACAATTTTTCAAATTCCCTTATTTACTACCTTGGGTTTTTATGACCCTGACAACATTGTGTGCTCATAACTTTTAACCCGTCAGCAGGCGCGCTACGTACACTTTAAACATTGGGCGCGCGATGAGAGATTTTCTCACATGTATAGCTTCAAGTGCTTAATTTGATAAATAGGAACTTAAAAACAATTTCGCTACAGTGATTGTGGCTATTTTAAATATTTTTATTTAAGAAAAACCATGAAAACAACGATAATTTACACTAAAAACCAAAAAATAATCATTTAAAAAATTCAAAAATTTTTTTTAACTCTTTTATTATACAGAAGAATAAATTTGTTGAAGATAGAAAAAATTTCAAATGCTTATGCCATTTGAAATTTTGGAGTAATCATCGTTTTAATATAAGTGTGAAAAAAGTCTCATGGCGCGCCAGCTGACGGGTTAAACAAATTGATATTTTTCGTACAGGGTTTAATTTCGAAATAACGATTCGTTCGACAACAGTTGAAAGCAAGAAAAAACTACGTTTCAATTTAACCGAAAATGATTATTTTGACCTAGGTCAAAATATTCGTTGAAATATTAATGTGAAAATCGTAGTCATGAATGAACGGTACAAAATTATTAACCCTTTAAGTCATGGTGGGACATACGTTATCCCACCTTTTTTTTGCAGTTTTTTAAAATTATTTAACTACTTTTGCCGCAACAAATAGCGAATGTTCCGTTTGTACATGGTCCGTGAGTGTACAAAAAATATGTACATTCATTATTTGTTAATTGCATAAATACCATGTATAAACAAATGGTCGAAATTCGTACTTTTTCATGAAAAAAATGAATTTTCTACTAATCTACTATGAAAATCGTGATGGTAATTTTTTCACAATTTAATACACTCCAAAGAATTGTTCAGAACTTTTTCAAAATTTTCCTTTCTGTGGTTTTTATTAAAAAAAAACAAAAATAAAGAACCAATCGTTTCTGTACGAGATCCAATCTAACAGTAGTATTGACTGAAAACATTCGCTTATTTTTGAATTTTAAGTTCATATTCGTAATCAGCAACCCCAAAAACTTATGTAAGCAAACTTTCAAGTAAATCGTACGTAAGGAAAAATGTATGTTTCAAAGGGTTAAGATTGCTATTGAACTGAATTTATATTTTAATGAAAACAAAAAAATTTCTTTTCTATTAGGGCTACAAATGAATTTGCTGCTTTTCCATATTGAAATTTACGGAAAAAAAGCACCAAATTAACTCGTAGACCAAATTTTCTAAGTTTTGCAGTAAATTTCGATATCCAGGAAAATATTTCAAGGACGAATTAAGAAATTATGAGGTACGAGTGAAATTTAACGATGCACTTGATATTTTCTAGATTATTTGAATTTTTGGTGGATAATTGTAACGGAGAAGCTTCTTTATCGAATTTATTGATAAAAAAATGAATGAGACATGAAGCTCTACGATCGATACTCACCTTAGCAATGGTATAGAGGAAAAAGAGAAATATTCCGAGAGTGTAGAGTGGCATAATGATGCCCATACTGTTGCTGCCACTTGGTGTTGGTACAACGCGACCAGCGGCGCCTAAAGGTGGTCTCATTTTTTCAATAACAACGTGATCCGGTCGACCATCGACTTTTGGAACAATGTGTGACGAGGGAATGGCTCTGCCGCGTTGTTGCAAAGCCGGATGAAGACCACCAGCATGGGGTGGCACTCTTCGCTCTTGTCTCATTGGACCTGAAGTCCCAAAATGCCAATTATCAAAAAAAAGGGGGAAAAAAATGAAGATCTGAATCATTGGCAACTTTGTGCAAACGCATGTTTGATTAATGTACGAAAAAAACTTTATTAGTCATACGAAAAACGAAGCAGGAGTATTAATAGCTTTTTTTTCGTTATTCTGTAACATTGCGTTGGACAGGATGAGAAAATTGTACTGAGAGATTTGACAATTCGCCAATCTGCTCGACGGTCGACGTCTCTTCGCGTAGGATCAAATCTTTTTTTTTTTCTTCTTTTTTTGGCCATCGTCCAACCTAACATGGACAGCTTACAGACCACAATCCATTTATACTCCAAACGACCTTTGCAATGTTAGAAACTCTTCAAAAGCTGCACTTGTAGTACTGTAATTTTTATTATGGAAATATTATCTTTATGAATTTTCAGCCAATTCGTCAGAAGGAAGATTTTTATTTTTGAGCATTCGCGATTATTAATCCTCGTTGTAATTATCACCGAAAAAAACTTTGCTAATAAAAAGAATATTTTTCGATTGAGAAGTCATTCAATCAACGAATTGTTAACACAAAATAAAATTAACCGAATTAATTCAATAGTTTCGACGAATTTCTCTATTAAAGAAAAATTCATATATTTTCTAATTAGAAAAAAAAAATTGAATTGCTCCTTCATATATCATTTTTTTGCTATCAATTATCGTAATTTATTCTTATGTAAACAAAAAAATCTTATTAAAATCGGAATAATGAGGAAAAATAACCATCAAAGTAATTTTTCGATAAAAATGATTTTCCTTCTCGTTTAAACCAGTGAACAACGTTATTTATTTTCTGTTTTTAATTGCTTAAAATTTGCATGTCGATTTAGGCTACGGAAATTGGCGAAATTTTTTTTATTCGACTCATTTTGCGTAGCCCATAGACGATGTGAGAAAAAAATACGAAAACAAATTTTCGTTGCTTTTCGACGTTACGAATATTAACAGCATTGAATTATTTATTCGGAAAAAAAGTTTTAATTATTATTACGTTTATGGAATATAATAAAAGTTAGTTGTTGAACTCGATAATTAGTATTTCAACATCGCTAATAATGTGGATGTTACTGTAAGAAAAAAAAACAACAACAAAAAACCATACACTAATTAATAAAATTGATTTTAATTAGTGGATTAATATTAATTTATTAATATGAAAAGACTCTCGTACTATTCTGACATTTTCTTACTGTGAGGCATTAAAATATGATATCTTATAAGATGCGGAGTTCCCAATTGTGAAAGTGGCACACCAAATTGATTTTTAAGGCACAGCGAGCTATTGAAAGTTCTTATCTCTTCCAAAACTTGTTTATACGTTTTGCCCAATCTCTCTTTCTCAGCGAGAAAAGAGGAGAGATCTATACCACATCTCGCTAAAACTTCGTCCCTGCAGAAACTCGCGCTCTGGGGCGTTAATTTGTTTGATTTCAAGGCATCTCGTACCCTAGGATCGACTTGATGATGCCTCAATATGTTTTTACACATCTCCTGCATTATGTCCACTGCATTGACGTCGCTTTCGAATATCAAATCGCAGCAAGCTAATAACATTTTCGTAAAACAATATTCACCACTTTCTATCGTTGTTTTCTTTTATTATTTTTCAAATAATAAACGAATTTTCAATATTATCGCAACGATAAAAAAAATGCAAAAAACACCATCATTGCTTATTTACCGTCTTTAAGTTTTATATATAAATGAAAATTCTTAATAAATTCATCAAAATTTATGTATCTGCGAAATTCATTACAATTCGTCGCTTACTTTTCGTTCAAAACCACCAAAAAATACTATTATTTGTTTTTATAGTTCTTTCCATTTGTATAACAACTCTTTGTATCATAAATAACTATTTTCCAAATCTTTATGTTCGTTTCTCAGTATATACAGCCATATAAACAGACATTCTCGATTGATTGTAAAAAAAATGTATTGTTGGAAATTCGCATGACATTGAAATTTGAATCCTGGGAACAGAACGAAAAATGTCTCTTTTAATTCATCAATTTTTTTAATTTTTTCAATCGTCACTATTTTTTCTTGCAGTTTTTATTTTAATGTTTCCAAAAACAAATTCCGCATATGAATTTCGAGCTTTACTAAAGAAATAAATTTAAAAAAAAAGAATTTCGTTGAAAATTCCAAATTTGACCGATGCAAATCGACGTGATAATTGAAAATTTGTAATATTTCAAAAAAGGCCGAATTTTTTCGATTTTTTTTCCGATCGCCAAAATTCCGATTGAATAGTTTTTTAATATCTTTGAAACGCGTGTTTGTATACAATGGAGTTAGAAATCGTTCTCTAAATTTCGATGTTTTTGCATTTATCGATGACAATAACCGAAAAAACAACAACAATAATTGTTATTATTATTATAATAATAATAACAATAATTGATCATTTTACTAATAAATTTAATAAACTGTTGCTCATACTTATAAATAACAGGTACGAATACGTTTTCGACGATTGGAAAACTGAAAAAAATCATATATAACTCACCGGGTTCATCAATGGGGGTGTGTATTGTATTGACAGGAGAACTAAGCATGGGATAAAAAATTTTGGGCCACAAAATAGCGAAACATCCGGCAACAATGGCCAAAACGATGATTGTCTTTCGTGGACCGAATTCGGTGTGATCCGCCATTTTTCGTCGTGTATCTTCGTTCGTAATCGTCTCGTTATTACTTCGCGTTGCGCTTCGATTCATGATTCTCGCGATTATTCGTATGTTCAATTAGTAATTATGTTAAGATTTAATAAACGCGGTTTTTTTGTTAAGCGTTGTGCATTAATCGCGCTTGTTTACTATGAAGAATCACATCCAGGGCCACCCCACCCGATCATCGGACAACCGTCCACACACACACAAATATATACACATTCACGCAAGCGCCTCGAGCCCGAAATCCAACAATTTGTACGTGTATATATGAAAAAGAGAGAGAGAGAGAAAGATAAGGTTGGTATGAGAAAAAAAAGAACGTTTTGTATTCCCGTCAAGTAGCAGCAGCCCCAGCAAAAGACGAGGAGCGCACTTGTCGTCTGCTATTTCTGTCAATAGACCAAGGCCGTCACTGAGAATTTACGTACCCCCCGGCTCCCCAATTTATTTTGTACTCTGACGCTCTTTTTACGCTTCTGCGCATGCTCACACTTCTCAACCCTGTGAAGTTGCTCGGTTTTGTTGGAACCTGTTTTTTTTTCGAATTGTTGTAGAAAAACATGCATTTTTTCGATCTTTTAGATATCTTTTCTTTTATACTCATTCGAGGCGTTTTTTTTTTCTATAATTGATTTTTACATCCCTAATTATTTTTGAACGCAACAATTTTTTTTAAATTTTACTCAACGGTTTTTGCAGATTGAATACCTGAAAATTATTCGCTTTTTGTCAACCACTAATCAATTGCTGGACATGCAAAAGTAAGCAGACCTGAAGAAAATGGGGCAACGAAAAAGAAATCAGTTAAAAATTAATCAAAATGTGAAAATTATATTTGAAAAAAAATGATAGATTGATAGCTATTTTCAAAAAGTTGTCCGAAGGTTATCTCTTTTGACATGCTTTCGATAACTTTTGAACAACTTTTTTATAATTGCGCTGCTCGAAGTCTTATCGGTTGAAAAGAATTGTTAGATTGGTTGAAACTGTAGTATTGACAGAGGAAATCGGGTCGATTTGAAACGTTTCAGAATCGACCGCGACAAAAAAAGCGCCACGTCGAAAGGAGTTCCTGATTGGGAGATATCTCGGGTTGGTGCATTATTATTTTTCCTTGTCCTACCGTCATGGCTGACTCACTTCATGCATATACACACATATATTCACGTATAAACACGTATCTACAGGTATAAACGCATTTACATATAAACCAATAGGAAAAGATAAAAATGGGGGTTTGAGTTGGTCGCGAATGAAAGACACAACGGGATGAGAAAGAGAGAAAGAGAACCCTTTTGCTTTGATACGATAACAAACGATGACTACAGCTGAGTTGATAGTTATAGTAATGTAGTGCAAATAAAATCGCGTACAATCAAAGTGAATGAAGTGAAAAGAGAAAAAAACACAATTTGAAAGATAATAATTGGAACAAAGAAACGAAAGAAAGAAAAACGCAAGGAAAAATAGTGCGCGAGGTGTAAAAATTCTTGAAGTCTGATTTCGTTGTCGTTCGCCCACACACACGCACGGAATATCAAAATAATAATAATTCTTCGTCAAGTTTACAAGTGCTTCACCCCTTGGGGTCCCACCGAGAGATTCCCAGATGCTTGACTCCGACGATTATACGTAACATATATAGCACGAGTGTTTATATTCGCGAAAAAGTCAAGAGGGGGAGAGAAAAAAAAACAAACAGTGTGTCTAAGCGCGGAGCGTCCGCAAACGCCATAACCCGTAAAAATCATGAACACACTAAGCGAATTTTGTTCCCTATTTTGCTGTCCTCCCTGTCCGTCCAGAATTGTAGCTAAACTTGCGTTCGCACCGCCCGAGCCAACGTACAGTTTTATCGAGGACGAAGGCACCAAATTTACAATATCTTTTTCGAAACGTGCGGAATGGAATTTTTCCGAACGGGAGAAAGAATCCGTCGAAGGTTTTTACGCCCGCACCTCACGCGGCAATCGTATTGCTTGTCTCTTTGTTCGTTGCTCCGCTACCGCACGATTCACCATTCTTTTTTCACACGGTAACGCCGTCGATCTTGGACAAATGTCCAGCTTTTATCTCAGTCTCGGATCACAAATCAATTGCAACATATTCAGCTACGATTACTCCGGCTATGGAGTCTCCGGTGGTAAACCCTCTGAAAAAAATCTCTATGCCGATATCGACGCCGCCTGGCACGCTCTCAGAACTCGCTACGGCATCAGCCCCGAAAATATCATTCTCTACGGCCAAAGCATCGGCACCGTTCCTACTGTTGATCTCGCCACGCGATACGAAGTCGGCGCCGTCGTTCTACATTCTCCTCTCATGTCCGGAATGCGAGTCGCTTTTCCCAATACTAAACGCACTTGGTTCTTCGACGCCTTCCTCAGGTACCAACAATGATGCTCCGTCTTACCGCCGTTCAACTTTTATTGCCAAGGAACTTAAACCATGTTGATTTTTGCATGATTTAAATGCAAAAGAATTTTTCTTTGTTCAGCATTTTGAAGCTTGGTTCTTTGAGGAACAATGAAATTGTTTTCTTTGAAGTAGTATCAATTTTTTGGCAATTTTGGGCTGCCGGAATTGTCAGGACTTTTTATGAGAATCAAAATATGCAAGGAAAACAAATCTTTTTTTTCTTTCAAGTAGAGCTAAAAATTTATATGCAGTTTTTGGTTTTGATAATTCCACCATCTTTTTTTGGGACCTATGAACTAAATGTGCAGGAAAAAGTAGGTCGATGTCAAAAATTTTAAAAATGATGAATAAAAAAAACAAAATTTCTATGCGTGCTAACAATGCGAATTTCAAAACCTTTGGACAATTTTGATATGGAAGAAACCAATTGATACAAAAGATTTTTATCTTAGCGTTTCAACAATGCAAAGTTTGCTATGACTTTGGTTCAATAGAACGTAAAATTTATTCACAGTTTTAAATTACAAACATTTTTGAGGTTTTGCTTGGCAGCAAAAAATTTAATTTACAAACAAAATTTGGTCGTTTTCAATATTCAAGCAATTGCGTAAGATGAATATATTTTTTTTTGCATCCTTTCAACACAAAATTGACTATTATGGACCTTCCTTGTTGACGTGGAACGAAATTTGTTGTGAGAATCAACCAGAGTTTTTTGTGGGATCCAGAAATCAATGAACAAAAAAACAGTATTTCCAATTTTTTGATTGCAATTTAGCAGAGGAAAAATTGAAAAAAAATTTTGTTGTATTCCATCGACGTAAACTTTAATGTCATTGATTTCGAAGTTTGCATCGCTGTAATTCAAAAAAATTTGGTTTTTTTTGTTTTATTCGAGCTCGAATAAGTAAATATTTTAAAACGTTTATATCAGAAACTGAAAAATTGATATTTGCTGCAAAAAGAAAGACGAACTGGATAAATTGACAAAATTGATAAACAAAAAATAATTATTCGTTCCAAAGTCGTCAACTGGAATAAAACAGTTTCTTTAATTCCTTACTCATTATTTTTTTCATTTACAGCATAGACAAAGTGCCAAAGGTCACTTCGCCAGTGCTCGTCATTCATGGTACTGATGACGATATCATAAATATCAGTCACGGGCTTGCGATCTATGAAAGATGTCCCAAAGCTGTGGAACCTCTCTGGGTCGAGGTGAATATGAATTTTATAAATTTGCCTTAAAATATTCTAAAACAAAACGAACACACATAGACACAGAGTTTAAAAGTAAAGAAATGAGTTACAAAATCAAAAATTAACAAATGTTGAAATTCCCATAGTTGGAATGGAATGGATGTTTTTTTTTGGTCGAAAAATTGAAAACAAACATTGTAACAATTTGAAAAATCAAGAAATTGGAAAATTAAACAAGATAAAAATGATTTTATAGCTTTAATGTGATATTAATGTGATGTACTGGAAAAAATGAAACTTGGTAAATTTTATTTCCTCAGGGTGCTGGCCACAACGACGTTGAGTTGTACAATCAGTATTTAGATCGGCTAAAACACTTTGTAAGCGTAGAATTGGTGAACTGACGTAAACTGAGCCTCTCCCAGACTGCGGGAGGGCAGCAAGTCGTGGGCGGAGTAATCGTGAACGAGGATAGTCAGGATAATTCATTTTCGAATTATCTGGACACGATAAGTCACGCAATGTTGCTCTGTGACGACGAGCCCTCGCCGATATCGAGCGACGAGGGATTTTTCATATGTGAGAAGCAAGGTAGTATGGTTAGGGATGAAACGAGGAAAGATAATCGTGTGGAGAAGGATGACAATAGTGGATCGGAGGAGAAGTCGGATTGCAAAGAGACGAAAGAGAGAAAAACGGCATCGAATCGTTTGAGTCGAATGATGGTGGATAAAAAATCGGGTACGGAGATAACGATCGACGGTGAAGAAGTGAGGGGAGAAAAGGAGGCGGTTGAAACGAAGGTGGAAAGGTTGAGAGAATTTGAAACTCGAACGTTGCAGGGTAAGCCGATCAAAATACAGATAGAGAATAGTGACAAATCAATCGCGTTGTTTCCACAAGAAATGACGACGATAAACAAAGAGAACAAAAGTAGAGGAAAAAAGAAGACGGTGGCGGTCCAGGTGAATTTGAATTCGATGGAATCGATGGGAGACTCAAATTGCATGAAATTAAATAAACTGCGTTGTTCCAACAAGTCTGGGTTATTGCAAAGTTCAGGTAAAATGAAAAAGTCCGAGATCACGAACGATAAAACGATCGAGAACAAACGAGACTCGGGAGGTAGTGATTCGACGAAAATATATTTATGGAGCGGTAAAAGTTCCAAGAAAAAACAACAAACGCCGTTGTTGAAGAGCCAAAGCGTTATCGAGAAAGCAACGAAAACAACGACCAATCAGCACTTCACAATACATGAGCCGCTGCAAAAGAGCAATAGCCTCGTTGAAAAAACATCGATAAAATGTAAAAAACCACCGATCGGTTGTAGCCCATTGAAAAAACTCAATCGTTCCTCCTTAACGATAGAATCGGAAAAAATAACGATCAATTTGTCGAAATATTCACCCTGCGCGAGCCGATTGGCCGCCAGTTCGAAAATCCTTTCGAGCAACTCGCCTCTCAGCCCCGACAGCCCGTTACAAGCTGTACGTTCTAAAAGTCCGAGACGACAAGACGTTCAAGAAAACGGACTTTTATATCCTACCAGACATAACGAAAAATCAACACTTCAGGCTAGTCTCTCATTGAACATACAGCAATATCGAAAATCACATCCTGCCCCGAGGAGCCGTAGCGTTGGCGACAGTTGCGTCACTTCACCGACCAGCGAAGCCACCACTTTGAGTTATTCACCAACGGGAACCGAAATTTTATCCCTCGAAGAAGTCTGCCCACAAATTACCATCAACGATGTTACCGTCGATGAATCCATTATGGTATTACAGAAACAAGAGATCAGAGACAAATTTAGCGAGGATTATATCGCGAGCTCACGCAAAGCCAATCTCGAAACAAAGTGTTAATCTTATCCGAATTCCCCCCTTTTTTTAAATATTTATCAATCCAAGTTTTCGTCGTTCCAATACAACGAATTCGTGCTTTTTTGTTCATCTTTTTTCGTCATTCGATATTGTGGCGAATTTTATTCGGACAGATTTTTCTGAACCCAAATTTTTAGTCCGTACTATTTTTCGTGGTGGTTCGACAAAAATCTCCAAAAATTCAGTCGTTTTTTGAATTCTTATGAACTTTGATTTTAACGATGTCGCCAAAAATTTGGTAGTTCAAGCGGTGAAAAAACAACACAATCTTTTGATTGCTTGTTCAACAATTTTTGCTAGAAAAAATTACCAGGATTTTGGCTTTGAATTATGGAAACTCGATGTTAACAAAATTTCAAACCGAATGAATATTTCCGAATTTTTTTTGTCGAATCGTCAAACATGAAAATTCCCATGGATTCTCACAAAAAAAAGTAGGCTGTAAGAAAAAAGCAAATTTCGTTGAATTGCAAAGATGGGAGCATCGTTTTTTGACCACACTTCCCTTTTTTTATCATTTAACAAAAGCGCTATAACGTTGATCCATTTTCACGATTCTTTGGGGACGAAAACCCGAAGAATCAAAGCTCCAGGGTGCTCACGACTGTTCGTTAAAGATGTGAGAACACTGTTATCTTCGTTTCGTCGTATAAAGTTACGAAAAAAAGCATAGGCAACAGAGAGAGAGAGAGAGAGATAAAAATAGTAATAATCGTAATTTAAAAAAAGCGACGATGATCGTGCGAGGACGATATTCGTCCTCGCGAAAATCTCGTCCCGCCTCGCCGGTAAACCCGGGACTTCAACGTTTTATTTCAAATTCCAGTTGTGCGAGAGATCGTGTGAAAAAAAAAGAAGAAAACGAAAGAAAAAAATTATCAGTGCCAAAGAAGAGAAATGCAATCGTTGTATAAACGTGAGCGATCGAACGAGAATTCATAATCAATTTGGGAAAGCCCGTTTTTTATTTTAATTCTTCTCCTTTTCTTTTTTACATTTATTTTTTACTGTTTACCGCCAAGGAGAATGGGGCGGGCGAAAGATAGAATTTACCAGATGACTTTTATAATAACAAAAAAAAAACAAATCGATTAAACAATGATAAGAATGAAAAATATGAAATAATGAAAATTGCACGTCGTTCTGTCTCTTGCTGATGGACAACCAGTCGGTACCTGAGAAATTGTAAAACGGTTTACCGCGCGGTGTATAAAACACGTCTATATAGCGAGAAATGGCTAATACTGCCCTAATTCATCCTCGAATATATTTCTACTACTTGCGTCTCTAGCGATGAAACCATTATTGAGATCGTAACGATTACGAGAAGCAAACATAAAAACGATACTTGAAATTTGTGTCGTTGGAAGGTGATAAACATTTGTTCTAATATTTTTTTCTTATTTCTGGAATTGTCAAACCAGTTTTTTTTCGTAGATTGGCGTGTGAATTTCAAGCGGAAATTCTAAAAAAGAGTTCGACCAATTTTTGTAGTCTAAAAGTGCAAAATAGTTGAACGATATTAAAAAAAAAAAACGTTTTGTTTCATTCCAACGAAGCAAATTTCAACATAATTTCGAAAGGGTCGGGAGAGGGGGAAGCGAGTATTATAAATATCCCATAGACTCGTTGATAGCTAAAAGAAGAGGGTAAAAGAAAAAAAAAGCAAAAAATATACCCACCAAATATCGACAACTGGAAATCTTCCGTGGTAATGTTAGTTGCGTAGAATGGTTAAAATAAAAAGAAGAAAATGAAAAATAGATGATACGAAAAGAAAATAAAGGATAGAAAATAATGCAGCGTTTGATGCAATGTTGTGTCTTACCGAAGATAAGAGAGAGAGAGAGAGAGAGAGAGAGAGAGAGAGAGAGAGAGAGAGAGAGAGAGAGAGAGAGAGAGAGAGAGAGAGAGAGAGAGAGAGAGAGAGAGGGAGAGAGGGGGGGGGGAGGGAGAGAGAGAGAGAGAGAGAGAGAGAGAGAGAGAGAGAGAGAGAGAGAGAGAGAGAGAGAGAGAGAGAGAGGAGCGTTAAAAAAATGATAACGATGAAGAAAATAATCTTTTACACGAGTAATAATAATGGAGTAATGCAAAGCAAAAGCTAGGGACAATATCATTGCCAAACTCGACTAATGAGTTAGTTAATTATCCGAATATAAGTGTACCATCTTAAAAAAAAAAAAAAAACAACAAAAAACACAAGAGAAACGAAAAAACAAAAATTTTGACCTGACGTTCAAACCCGTTAATATTCTTGTAATAACAATCGAGGATGTAAATATTATATTTTCATTATGATTATACAAAATCGATACAATCAAGTATTTTTGTTTTTTCAAGCTGCTAGGTTTTTCACCAAAAATAATTAACACGAAAAGTAACGTACTAAAGTCGAGCGTTTGCTTCTTTAAAATAAAAAAGCCAAATGCCTTTTAAATGTCTCTTTTAAACCCAAACAAAGAAACAAACTGCAAAGAACAAACATTTATTTCGCTATTACGAAACTTTCTTTTTCGACGAGAATAAGAATCAACGTTTTAATGCTTATATAGTTTACGAAATTTACGAATAAAAATATTCCTAAAAATGTTTATGACAAAAAAACAAAGTAAAATTGTTTCACGTGGAGTCATGAAACAAATATCGTCGAATGTAACACGACGATTTTATTGTAAAATAGAGATACGCGAATCTCGTTAATTTTGAACAAATTTACCATTTTTGTTAAAAAATTTTTTTGTTATATTTATTATTCACTATTTCGTAAAAGTGACCTAAAAAATTCAAAACTATAAGTCCTTATTCTTTATGGAGTATATTATTTTTAACCCTAGCTACACACTATAACTTTTCGTACCTTATTTACACACTATCGGTCTATTGGACCGACGACATTTATTGCTCTATAACATTGTAAGAAACGCGTCTATTGTGGTTTAATTGTAGTGAAATCGAAACGCCAGACTCCGACCAATCCGGAGAAGCAATCAATAAAGCCAAAAAGTCGTTTGATAAAAAGTTATAACGTTTATGAAAAGGCGTGTGGTGAAAAAAATGTGAAAATGTGTTGCTGTCGGTCCATTGGACCCTGTGGTGTGCAGTTAGGGTTAATGGACAAAACAAAGTCTCGAAATAGAAAAAATTATGACAAAACGTCAAAAATTCGTTCCATTATCCTTCAATTTTCCTATTTTTAACGTCAAACACAATTTTTTATAGACTTTTTTTCGTAATTTATTGAAAAAAGATTAAAAAACAATGCAAAATTCCAACAACACGAAATTGAGGCTCATTAATTAATTTTTTTCACGAAGCAATACAAAAATAATAAAACACGTTTAAGAGTACAAAATAAAAAGGCGCATTTCGGTCATTTTTATAGAATAATCAATGATAAGTAATCCCAAAGAGAAAAAAAAGCAAAAATAGCAAAGTTCAAAATAACGAAAAATCGCTGAATCTCGTTGAAAGGTTGTTCAAATTGTTTTCTGGCTCGTATATATTTCACGCGATTGTATTGTTTGGTGGATATTTGTCTTTAATCGTAGTTCAAAGATTTTCAATTTTAAGGCTTCTGTTAATTTGTAGTTAGAAGAAAAGCAAAGAGCAAAATTGTAATGTCTCAAAATTGTACTTAAAAAATAACGTTTCAATGTGACGTTTCAATGAGAAAGAAACATAAATATTGTTTCTGCCCAGGAGTTTTTTTTTTTAAGTTTCTAAAGAAAAGGTTGTTTTTTTTTTGACGAAATTACTGAATCGAGTGAGCAAAGTATATTTGAGACGTTGATGAACGCTTGTATTTAATTTTTTACACAATTTTTCGTTCGTTTTATATAGCGCTTTATTCGAGATAATTTGCGAAATGTTTTTTTTTTTTTTTTTTTTAATTTTTTTTTATAATAATGATGATTAAAATATTAGAGAGCGAGATGAGAAAATGAGGAAAAAAAATGATTGTTGCAAACAGTTTCATGTTCTTGGAGAGTTTATTGTACACGCTGGCGGTATGTTGAAAGAAGAAAAAAACATTCACGATACATGCTCAGACGTAGAATCGATGAGAGTGATACACGAAATAATAATAACAAACAAAAAAATCATACAAACAAAACTAACACTTCGAATCGTATCGAGCATGCATTTTATACTCACTTTTTAGACGGTATAATTGTTGAAAAAAAAAGTATTGAAGAAGAAAGCGAGAAAAAATGGAAAATAAGAAGAAGCATAAGAAAAAAAGTTCAGTCGAAAACTGACTCGTATTGTTAGATGGTACACCTTACATTAATCATTGTCGAAGACCTCATTCCATTGTCTCCTTAGCTGTGTTAATAATTAAAGAAGAAAAGAGTAAAGGAAAACAAATAAGAAAAGAAAAAAAAGAAGAAAAAAACAAACAAACGATAATCGAAGTAATATTTCATAACGAGTAATAAATAAACATTCGTAATTATAGGATGAAAGGATTTTCTACGATCCCGATCATTCGAAGAGATAAAACAAACAAACAAAATGAATGATAAATGTGAGATTTGCCACGTGAGATAAGAAATCGTCGAAAATATTTGAGGAAATTCATTTATTCAAACAGGACGAAACAAACGTTAAAATTATTTTTGTCAAGTTTAATCCATAGCCTTATTTTGCTCAATTAAATATTGTTCGGCTGAAGGAAAAGATTTGATGAGGTAAATGTTCCCAATCGAGTTCTGGCACATTTACCTGTGTATTTGTATATTTGGAAAGCAGTGAAGACATTTATCGCGATAATGAGACGTTTGTTTCGTCGTTGTCGGAACGATGAGTTTCGTTGAAGTTTTTCATCGATGATTTTTCTCGGTGTGTGTACGTAAGAAAGATTGCTCGCGACTATGAATGCGATCGTGTCAATACGTTCAGTGAAATGAGCGCGTTGAATAAAAGACGTCGATATTTATACTGTAAATATAGCATTACGAGTAAGCTCGAAAAAAGAAAAATAACAAAAAATAACGAAGAAGAAAAGGCAAGACAAGGGGGAGGGGGAAAAACGTCGAAGAAACTGATAAATTTGGACAAAAGTGTTTAATCTGATGTACTTATTGGATCGTGTGTTTGAGTGGGATTCTGACAAGTGAGAATAACGTTAACGAGACGAAATTTGAGCCAGAGGGAGGGGGACAAGAAAATAGACTCGTGTTAAACGTGATTTAGCTTAAAACACGCATGTAACATTTGACGATGCTTGAGACAGGGTGGTCCGACAGATTCTAAAATGCAAAACTTCAATCATTTATTCCTAAAGATAAAAGCAACAAAAGAAAAAACACATAAAAATAAATATAATAAAAGAAGATTTTCACTTTCGATCCAAATATGAAAATGAAGATTTTTAAATATAGCTTTTCATCAGCTTCCTCGTGAATGCCTGGACGGTGCACCCTGTTACGAGATTGAATGCAATATACGTGGACGCATTTATTTAGTTTGTAAGAATTATTATATATATTCGGATGAAACGTTGATCTAAAGCAAAACAATTGATATCGCGAATTCGGGTGAAAGTACCAATGTCAAATAAGGATTACTTTATTTTATAGACAAATTTCGTTAGTTCGATCGATAGGAAAATACGTTTAAGCTAATTATTTCGTAAGATGCTAATTTGCCTTTTTTAATGAATTTTTTTAAGTCTTTCTCAAATCATGTTCGAGTCGAAAGGTGACGTCATTGGTGCTCTTCACCCTTGTAGAAAAAACGGTTCAGTTATTGGTCCACGATGACTCTTTATCATCGATTATTTCATAAATTCGATTTGAAATTCTTCATGTTCACGCGACTTTTTGCACTATGCTCCAATATCGCTTTTTCACATGGCCAAAAACTGTACCGATTTAATCTACTTGTTTTTTTTATTTTTTCGTGTTTTTTTATTTTTTTTTTAAATTTCTTTTCGCGATGGTGGCTGCAAGCAGAGTGAGAGTGAGTGCAATTTTACCTCTACCTATACGTATACACGCGTAAGCGATCGTTCTGAATGCGTCGATTTAAAATTGTGGCGAGAGCGTAGGTGCAAAGAGCGACAAAAAAAAACAAAGAAACAAATACCGTATCGCAATCTTGGAAAATCACGAATCGAATCCATTTTTCCCCCTCAAAAAACAAAAAAACATACTATACAAACAAAAAGAAGCGTTACCGCGGACAAAATTACTTTACTAATTTCCCCAAGAAACGTTGATTATGTATAATTACGATGTGAATTACATATATAAGCACATTAACCTGGCGAATTTTCAAATTCCATTTAACCTGTTTTTTCATAATATTAAAGGTGACGATCTCGAGGACAATATTCCTTCGTCGAACCTATCCCTGTCCAAAAATCCTTCTCCAAACCCAATATTTCCGGCTCTCGTTCATTTGCAAAGGGTAAGTTCGACTAAACAATTCTTTTTAAATATATTTTTTTATAATTTTTCAATCAAAACTAAAAATTCAGATTTTTCGATATTTTATTAAAAATTTTATAAATTGCTATTAAAAGCATGGATATGAAAATAATATTATTGCAATTCCGAAGAGCAACAAATTTCTCACATCAGCCAAAAATTTTATTGAATCAGAATTCCGAAACTTCGCAATTGGACAAAAATGTAAAAAAAATTCAGCCGTTTTGATAATCTTACCAACATTGATTTTCAGTAACAATAATTTGAAAAAGTTATTAACGTGCGACAAAATATTATTCGACAAATAATCAGACAATTTTTTTTCCTTACGTGAAATGAGTTTGGTGATTTTTCTAAATGTGTATGACTTTTTTTTTATAATATTCCTTTTTTTTTAGATTTGTCCAAAAATTTTTGAAAAATCAATAAAAAATCACGAATTTTGTACCTCGTTTTTGCAAAAAAAAAATTCAATATCATTTGTTCGAAAATTCCGAAAAAATTTAAACGCATTCTACAAAATCAATAAATTCAAGTCATACGACAAAAAAATGTGAATATTGGTCGAACGATTTTTAAAAATCCAGTTAATAATTTTTTGAGTTTTTTATTGTTTTGCGGCTAACCGCTAAAGGTACTGAATTTTTTATGGAGCACTTAAAAGTTTTATGTCGACTTTTTTTTTGTTACATTTTATGAAAAAGCGTCAACGTACTTCAATTTTTCCGAAATATTGATTTTTTCGAAAAAGGACTGCGTTCAATCTTTTTTAACTTTCAGTAGACTTCGTTGAAATGAATTTTGTAGCTGATTAATTAAATTGCGAATGAGTAAATTGAACGGAATGTAAAAAGTTTTTTTTTTTTTTTTTTGTAAAACATTAATGAATTTTCGGTGTTTTCGTATGGAAAAACTAAGTAAGTAACTTTCGAGGTGATTCTGAATCCAATTGTACGAAACATTGAGCGAGCATCACCATCAGGAGAAAATGAAACGGATGGCGTGAGAGATTCGTCGCTCGATGTTTCCGGCGCCCTCTGCCCAACGTAGTTTAGGTATTCGTATAGTTTTAACTCCTTAAAATGAGGTCAACGAGATTCGGGAGTAAGTGCGAGAGAACGAGAGAGAAAACGACACCGAGTGCGATACCACCCGCCGAGTATCTTACGTTGCAAAATCGTTAATAATCGAATCTCGGTCTCGCAACGAGACTCCGCATTAGCGAAAACTCTGTGCGGATGTGCGAGCTAAACTTTTCATCCTGATTTAATATATGAATGTACATGAACGGACTTTTTGCGTTGCAACAAGCTCAACGAGACTTCTCGCTTCCCCACACGCTTTTGTTTTTTTTCCGTCCCCAACTCTGCAAAAGTTACTACACAATTAACTCGCTAGCTGGAGAAAAGCTTGTTCGGTGGAATTTAGAGCTTGCACTGAAGAAAAATAGCGTACTAGATAAACCGAGCAAATTCCTAGATCTCGAAACAGGATTAAATTTTTTTCGTTAGTATTAGATCCGATACGTTTAACGAAGAACATATTTAAAAAAGATTTTTGATTTTTCGAGATATTTCGCATCGGGTTTACCTTTTGAATTTGATTTTTTGTTTTATTGGAACTTTCGTACTATTCGCTGCATGAATATCAACCGCGAGTAAATCAGAGACCTTTGAAAAACGTTTGGCATTCGATTCATGGAATTAGGAGAAAATTTTTCAAAACTAGATTATCGACCTTTTTTTTATATAGAATTTTGATTTTTTTTTTATAATTACAGATGCAAAAAGGGTTTTCGAAAAATTGTGAAACCTAATGATAAATAGATACCTGTGATATCTTTTGCACACAAGATCAACCGTTCGTACCAACTGAGTATAATTTATCGAGCGAGTTCTCAATTTATTAATCGTCAGATGCTTGAATTTTCGATTTGAATTTGGGGTAAGTTATGCTCGTTTTATCATACGTTAATGAGAGTAAAATTCTGATGATCCTTTCTCAAACCACGATTCAAACAACTAATAATAATAATCAATAAAATTTAATTCAAATATTATCAAATTACTGGTTATTATTTAACGAAATTCTTATTTTTAATAACAATTTTTTTAAATCAGGTTTAAATTATGACGAACACTATTCAAAGAGTCGATAATGAAAATTCTAAGTCGACAAGTAACGAAAATGCTTTCGAATAATTAAAATTAATCGTTTTTTGGTCAAATCGATCAATTAACAATCACATATTCAAAATCTTTTGAACAAATAATTCGTACATTTGCAACAGGAAACTAAAGCAGTTAATTTCTAAATTAAATTCATAAATGCCGAAAACGCAAGCTATTATCGACGAATTTCTCGAAATTGGAATATTTCTACATGAAATATGCAATATCGTACGATAATTTTGGTAATGTTTAATGGAATTAACCATGAAATGTAATGTAGATAGTATCGTATTCGGCGTAACTTAATAACGGTTGACTCTCTATGCATTCATTACCAAAATTAGCATATAAACCTGTGTCCACATTCCCAAAATCAAATTTCACCCAGAGCATAGATAATTGTTATGCTGGTTTGTCAGTTACGCTCGTTACTACGAGCTTTGCACAAAAAAAATGGACCTTAAAATAAAAATCGATAAATTATTAACCCTGCAATTATTGTTTAAACTCCGGTCATTATTACGCTGGGTCTCTATGACCCATGCAGCTTTGCGTGCTATTGACTGTTCAAGGACTTGGTACTTTTCAACAAAGTTCCATGTTTCTTTTAAATTTTGGCCCAGGTCAAAAGGATCCAACGTTAGTAAAGCTCAGAGTAAAGATGAAAAAAGAGAATATTTTTCTTTTTTCTTTTTTTAGTTCCACATCTCTATGAAGATCTAGAAATTGGATTCAATTTTCGGTAAAATAAAAATTTTATTTTATTTTACTCTTTTTAATTTTTCTAAATTTTTATTATTTTATTTTAAAAAAATTTTATTTTATTTTACTCTTTTTAATTTTTCTAAAATTTTTCTAAATTTTATTCTCTCTCTCTCTCTCTCTCTGTTTTTTTCAACCCTGAGAACCATTTTATTACGTTTATATACGAAAGAATTTTATTTCAAAAAGATTCTTCGAATTTCAAGCTTTTTTCATTCTCAAGAGAATACTCTTGAGAATGAAAAAAGCTTGAAATTCGAAGAATCTTTTTGAAATAAAATTCTTTCGTATGAAAAAAACAGAGAGAGAGAGAGAGAGAGAATAAAATTGAGGGGTACGTTAATTTCAAAAATCATTTGCGAAAAGTATCGTCGAACTTTGGGTGTATAAACTGCGGGGTTACGTAAAATATTCCCGCGTGGATATAACGACCCACTGAGTTCATTCTCCCCGGTCCAATGGCCTCGTCGAATTAGCTCTAACGCTAATTAGTTCCGTGATGGTTTACCACGAAAGTATAGGGGAATCGTAACGGCGAGGAGTGTATTAAATGTACGCGTAATCCACATATCCCTTATGGATCGTGAGGAAGCGGGGGTGCAAATGAAAGAGTAGTAAATACGATATTCACATGTCCTAAGCTTCGTTTGAGTTTCGTTACAAAAATAATTCAAAAAATAGCAAAATAATCTGCAGTTTTAGTGAACAATTGACCGTTGAATAAATCGCCTAAAGCTTTCTCCTTCAGCGTCCTGGGTTCGTCCTCTTTTGCTCCATATTCAGTTTCATTAATTTGGATTTTGAGTTTAGCAATCATCGGATTAATTGATTTTTTTACAAAAATGTATCCAAGCGTCTGTATGGTTGACTTTTCATAAAAATGATATCACTATCATTCTCAAGACATTTTTCCCACTTTTTTCGGACTTACGTGATAAAAAAATCAATTGAATTGTTATGAAGCTCAATCGTGAATCATGAGCTTTCCTGCGAAAGATTCATTGAAATCGGTTCGATCGTTATCGATTTACGGGCAATCAAACGTACAGACAAACCAACTTTTTTCCCTTTACAGATTTTGATGTGTAGAGGAAAAGATATATATATATATGTAACACACGTGCTCGTTGAGGTAGAGGAACGAAGGAAAGAAGTACGCGAGCAGGCTTATGTGCTCGTTAATTGCTCTATACGAAGGAGTTTTTCCGCTCGATACTCGAGGCTTTGTCCGCACAATCCATCCATCCATCAGTTGTAGTTGGGAAAACCTGTTGCCTTATCGAGTTAAAAGGTGAATATGACCACATACCGCTAACCGATAATCACTCATTGAGGCAATATGACGTAGCTCGAGTTCAGCGTTGCAACGTAGCGTTTTTTTTCCTCTATCGACTAAGCATACTAAAAAGACGTGGGGTATTCGTGCTCTATAACTTTATGTCGTTCGGAGTAATGCTCGTGCGGAAAATTACTAGGTTTTCATGATAAACAATAAGGCGTTGAGACTATTGTGTGTTGACGTGAGTTGGTTGGTAAAGTTTTGGATCTCGATAGTCGTTAACTGAAAATATTATTATTCTTACGAGCATGGCAGGAAAAAGTGGTCTCAGTGAAAAAAGAACATTCGTACAAGTTTGAAGCAACACTTGTTAGTTGAAAATGGCCCGAGCGAATTGATCCTCGCTACCAGAATAAAATCGAGAGAGGTAGTGAGCAATCTAACCTTAGTGAAGATAAAAATTACCTCATGAGATCCACACAAACAAGACGTACATATATTTTCATTTAAAAATCAGTTCCCCAAGCGATAAGAGTACGTTTTTCATTCGAGACAATTTCCGGATTTATACTCTGGAGAGTATATACAGAGAGAAGAAATTGTCTCGCAGCACGCGAGATTGGCCCTCTTGCTTTCTTTCCAAATGGTTCCGCCAACTGTCTCTCGAGAATTCATTTTTCCATTACCTACGGGTTTAGCTCCGCGCGATATATAACTTTTGTGTAATTCAACACGCTTAGCTGCACATTAATACGTGCATGAATATAAACTGCGCACACAAACATTGACACAAACACAAAATCAAATATAGAAAAGCCTCGAGAATACCACGTACACAAAAAGAGTCGTTGTGCCTCGAGTACAGCTCGAAGTTTCGAGTCGATTCGTGATTGTTTCTCGCAATGGTGAATTTGTGTATGGAAAGGCAACCGTGGAGACGCGATTTTGAGGGTAGGCGAATAATGGGCGAGAGCTAAGGTAGAGATTGCGAGTCTTGGGTTTGGAGAAAGAGCAAAGTAGAGGTTGCGTGTCCAACCGACGAGGGAGTTTATACGACTGTATCTACATCCAATATTAGAGTGGTATGATCCAGTGTATATATATAGAATAACTGCTTTATATGTAGCCCAATCGGAGTTGTATGTTTCGTTGGTAAATCTACGAGGGCATAAGTTTGAGGAGTGAAATTCTGTTCGTCCAACTTTGGCAGACTGTGTGGAGGGTTGACCTGATGTTTCCACACTCATTGATTTCCCTAAATCCTAAGAGTTAAACCCTGAAGCTAAGTGTACCACTATATAAGTCACGTGAATCCTTTATACGTGAATTTTCGAACGTAGGAACGATGCCATACCATAAGTTATATATGTGCGGACTCTTTGAAGCCCATATACATGAATAGCTCGTACTTACATGCAGGTCCTCCTATAAATGTACGAATGAGCACAAATCTATCTCCGGTCATATTGTACGAGAGATCTACATATGCAAAGCCAAAGTCGTATCGTATTCCAGACTAGGAAACCTTTCCTAACACAATCCACTTTAATTCGAAATATATATGTGTGTGGTATACATATATAGATGTATGTATTTCGAATTGAAGTGGGTCGTATATGTAAATGTTCTCCGGTTCGAAATATATATGTATATAAAGTGTTCTATTGTAATCTTTCGTCGTCATTATCTCTTAAACTATTCCTGATTTTCGTTCGAGGTTGCAAATTTATCGTAAAATTACAAACGTTTACTGGAGATTTGAGCAAGCGAATTTTTGCCTACGAACATTTCTCAGTTGTGTTTGCGTTATTTCGGGATGAATTTCATCAATCGAATCTGCCTCAGCTGCTGAAGCAAACCTTTATTCAACGTTGCCAAACGTATAATTAGCCTCTTGTACTGAAGAACAAGATTTGAAGAGAATATAGCACAACTACAGCGAGACACGAATAAACGAGGATCGGAAGAAGGGGCATTTTTGTCGCTGATAGAACGGAAGGTTAAAACTTGCCAAGTGTTCAGGGCTCCATATGGGAACGTATAGGCTACGGATATACGCGGGGAGATACATATGCCAGCAGCGCCTATATACGAAACGCATTAAAGTATAGACCATGTGAAAGAGGAAACTCTTGCGTGGAATACGAGAGGTTTGTGGGGCTGGGCTTCGTGAGCGCTCACCTGCGTTGAAACCTGATGCGAACGATAAAAAATGAAAACAGGTTACGCGCTCCGAACGCCCTCTGCTCGGGCACACACCCTCTTGTACACGTTTTACAATACGTGGTCGATGTCTGTTGCTCTCGCTCTTGGAACAAGATCCCAAAAGACCTTTATACGTCGATGATAGTACGCGTGTATACAGAATATACCAGGCTGTATGGGCGATATCGTAAACGCAAGTTTGAAACCGAATTTACAGTCAAAAACTCTTATACCGTTAATCAGACTGGCTAATGAATGTTTTTTTTACTAAAGTTGATAAATCCACCCACTTAAACGGTAAATATTGTAAAAACCATTGGAGATAGAGTCAATGTGCATAGGACCAATCTTTTAGAGCATTAAATTTCCTAGAAAAAAGCTTACAACAATGCTTTTCTATATTCAGTAGTTTGATCTTGAGAGTGGATTGAAATAAGAGTATCTTCGTGGAACGCTCGAACACCACCTCGTTTTAGATCCACTTTCAGGACTAAACTGTCGCAGATAAAAAAAATGCTGTAAATAACTTTTTTATGGCAAATTTCATGCTCTACAAAATTGATCTTATACATTATTGCTCTATCTCTAACGGTTTAGACAGCATCTACGTTGAAAGTGCGCATTATGTCAATTTTATTAATTAATAGCTCATCAGGAGCGGAGAGTGATTAAAAAATGGGATTAAAATTTTCCATACGAAATTTCGTCCAGGATTTAACATTTTATAATAAATAATTCAATCTGGCTCACCCTGTATCCACTTCGAAGCAACTCTCATCGCCCCCACTCGACAACAACAACAAGAACGACGACAAAAACGACGCCGTTAACAATGACAGTCACCAGTACCTGTTTCTCTAATATGGAGGAAGATACGTATTATTGTGTGGGGTTCCGGAGTTCGTAGAAATAGGGGGAATGAGTTTACTCACAGGAATGAGATCAAGAGTCCGGAGGCAAAGAAGGATATTCGTCGGGAGAACTGCGCGCATGTACAAATACAACCGGAAGTTGAATGTAAAGATCGACAGTCGAGCTACAGGCGAAAGAATAATCAGTAAGGTTTTACAGAGTCTTCTCGTGTTGCTGCGGAATACTTTCGATAACGATCTTTACACTTCTCTCACGTTGTTAATGTTTATTCGCCGCTGGGGCAACTGTGCGATTAAATGAATTCCACTTAACTTTGGTTAATTCCGAGGATTATTTTTTCTTTTGTTTTTTTTATTTTTTTTTTTTTTTATTCAACATCTTCAGGACGGAAATGGCGGCGATCGAAGACAAGCATTTCGATAATGTGTCGTCGGTAATTCTTTGACGCACGCACAGGCTCATGTTCGTACGATTAAAAATTATATTATTCGATAAAACTCGAATTTCGTGAGACGAAAGCTGCAAGTAAAACTAATATTTATACGTTAATATGTATATGGATCTACGCTTCAACTATATTACTAGCTAAGGGAGAATAAGTTAGGTCCTCGAAGAGGAGTCTGCGGTTATGAGAAATTCAACTTAATTATATATATCCGGGTACGTGTTGGAGCACTTTATATACAGAGAAACTCTCGGAGCGTATATGTAGCTACTTCGTAGATAGACGCGATATAGATTCGCGAATTTCTCTGTAATCGAGGAAAAGTGCTGGGCAAGCGTTTCAGGGAAAGTGCTAGACGTTTATTGACTCTTCTACATTACATGGCTCCATGGGTGAAATATATATATATAAGCTTATATTGTTAGTATATAACACTTGAGAAGATATATACGTATATATAGCTTGAAATGTGAGGTACAATATAGAACATGGTTAATAGAGAACAATGTTCTCGGCTCTCGTGTAGATCTCGAGGTCACTGCGTTGCCAATTAAATACAGAGTTCTTCCACCGCGTTTCCACATTCCATTTAATGTCACCAGGGCTGTAAGTGGGTACCCATTTGAAGGATAATGAATAAAATAATATTCACCTTATAAAACGTACAAATGTTACATAAAATAATGAGAATCCTCTGAATGGAATTAGAGGCTTTTGGTTAATCCAAAAGATGGAGGGTAGAATTTAATTATTAAAATTGGGGATCGACATCAGAGATGATTTGACATCTGGTGGTAAAGTTTTGTACCAATGTGTATACGTTAAAACGGAGGTGACTCGGAGGAGTCAAGTTTGCTTCACGCGTACAGATGGTAATTCTCTTCGTACTTTTATGGCTCCATGAATTTCTTATATTTTCAAATAAAAAGCCAGCATTGGAAGAGCTCAAGAGAAAGAGAGAAAAGAGTGGAAAAAGATGAACCAAGGACACCAACACTATCGCAGCGTTAACCTAAAATGCTTACTACGAGATTCAAGAATGCTCATCGTTATCTCAAAACCGATGAAAGTGTGGTATACGCCAGAGTGAAGATTTCGTGGAATAAGCCATAAACGTTTACGCTTCACTACGTTATTGACCAAAGGGGAAGAAACAAAGAGGGAGAGGAGAGAGAGAGAGAAAGAGAGAAAGAGTGAGAGAGCGAGGGGGGAGGGAAGGAAAGGGGGGAGGGGTACAAGGCCTTGGGCTTTAGTATCGCCATTCTTGCAGTATATATCGTCTTCGCGCATTTAAACCACGAGCAGCAACGTAATATACCTTTTGGAATTATATCCCTTGATACATTTTAACTGCGCACTGTGTCTTCGACAATTACGGAATATTGTTTCGCGTGAAGCGTAACCACGGGTTTCTCTACCCATAAAGAGGCATATATTCGTAACGCAGAATCTCCGATTCACGGCGTGATTTTGCACAGTAAATTAGAACGCCGCCAGATGGCTGGGGGCTAAAAATTTCTCATTGTTGAATCGTGCCGCCAATATCTATACAAGGCTTCCAGTAAGAACATTCCTCGTTCCTATTTTCTTGCTCACATTTCGAAAAACATCGCAACAAACGTTAGCGTTACGACACTGTCAATTACCAGTTGCGTTTGTTCGACAAATTTTACTTATTATTTCGAAAAATTGTCTAGGCTATGAAAAAAAAGAATAAACGATCGAGAAGAGGAAAGTAAAGAATAAGAAAACAAGGGTTAAGAACCAAGAAACTTGAATGCTTAGGAAACATTGTGCACTACGGAAAATCGTGTGCAGTTGGAAATTCCTCAGTCGGTTGCGACGTTGTTGTACTTACATTCCAGGTGTAACTAACTCTTGGGATAATAGTAGCTGCGTTCAATCAGTACTGCAGCGTGTGGTGTGGCACGCCGCTCGAAAGTACAAGGTGCACAGGCATGCACAGTTGATGCTGCCAAACGAGCGTTTGTACGTTCATATGTAACTTGTTCATATCTATACATATATGTACCTACATATAAATACATAATATGAGCAAGTTTTGCTATAGTTATACATAGATATAATAAGCATTTGAGTATGGCGTGTTGCCCATTGGCACAGTCCGGTATAATGCGTAAACGAGAATCGAGAGTGAAGCAAAAGCATGGAGTACGTACGAGCAGGACATCGCGCGATATATATACAAATGTAAGCTGCGACAAGCATGAACTAACTTCTTGCTATTTACCACAAGACAGTATTTATCTATATAAGCCATGTATACAGTTAAATCTCCTCCAAGTTTTATTCCAGTTTATTTACTGACGAACGAAAACCCTGATTTGTGCATAACTTTTCATTAGCCAGCACAACACGACGTCCATGACAAGTTTACACTCGGTTTTTGTGGGAGTGTTGATAAATCTGGTATTCTGAAGAAAATATTGCACAAAGATCGATCTAAGAAATCTTTTTGCAATAAATCTGCAAGTATAACAAGAAATTTTGGTAAATATTTACAATCGCCACTTTTGCTAAAGGCGCCTCCAAGTTTTTTTTTTTTTCATTCCATAATGATAAAAAGTGGTATATCGCATAATATTAAGGGGGGGGAGCAGTTTTTAAGGGGATAAACAATTTTTTTCCAAATTGCCAAATTATTTTTGAAAGTTTGATATTAATGAAAAATGGTATAAAATAATTTGTCATGCTTTTTGGCAAAAGTGGCAATTGTAAATATTTACCGAAATTTTCCATAAAAATAACAAATCAACGATTTTTTTATGAAAATTACGACATTTTGATGACCCCTGACAAAGAAACAGAGAGATACTTTGCTTCCAGTGCCTCTCGAGTCAACAATGGATATTTCTGTGAAAGTTACGACTATACGTGTGTTTTCGTTCATGTTTTTTCTATTCCCCCAGTAGCTTTACTGTAATATATACGATTCCAACCTATACTCAATCTTCTTTCATCCCCCTCGGCTTTTCTACTCTGTTCCACAAGCTGTGCTACGAGCCCACAAATGTTCGAAAGGGCTACTATACGGTAGTAACCCTAGTACGTACGAGAGGAGAGCAACAACGAGTACTCGAAAGATACACGAGCGTACACTTCGATAATTACGCGTATACCATGGGCCCCCGTGCGTGAGTCTCGCTTGTTCTTATATATAGCAATGTGTATTACACACACACACACACACACACACACCCACACACCCACACACACACACACACACACACACACACACACACACACACACACACACACACACACACACACACACACACACACACACACACACACACACACACACACACACACACACACACATTCTTCGCCTCTGTGCAGTAATTTCCTCTGCCTTTTCTCTCTGCGTTGTTTTTTCCACCGTTCTTTTCTCTCGCTCGCGCATATATATAGGCGAGTTATAATTCGCGTGCTATGCGCACTACCAAGCAAGATTTATAAACGAGGCGCGGAAGGCGCGAGGAGGGATACGATCCTTGCCTCTCGTTTGAACACACACACACACATACCCTTATATTCATATACATGTACTCTCGTCTTTTTTTATTCCATTTTTACTCATGTCCGTTTCTTAATTTCTTTAATCCTCGTTGCAAAGCTTTATTCACACTAGATGTAAATGGGAATTAACTCGGGATACTTCAAATTTCACCGTGCACAATCGTTTTAGAATAAATCAGTCACAAAAGACTCGTTTTTCGATATTATGCAACGTCGATCGTTTTTTTTCTTGCATTCCGGCCAATTTCGTGGTTTCCTACAAAAGATTTTTATACTTTACGCTGTTTTTTGTTACTGATATACGCTCGAAATATAAAATTTTAAGGTCGTCCTGCTAAATACGCTTTTTGTAAAAAAAATATTCAAATTATTACGTTCAGCACGCGAAAAAACGTCAATTGCCACTGTATAATATATATTTTTTTTTTTATATCCTTCATAATTCATGCAGTGAAGGATTCGAGTCGGTGCTTTTGCAGAAGGTTCAACATCATTATTCGCGCGGCTCAAGACTCTCCATTATTTCGATACCTAATGGGAGCACATTGTGGACGTGGCTTCAATATCTTTTCGCTTCATTGCTCCTATCGCGTCTTTCTAGCAGTGCCTCTCTCACAATTCTCCAATGTGTATACGTGTACGATATTTATGTATAGGTATTCATTGGGAAGGAGAATAGTGCTGGGGCGCGGTAGGTCGTGCAAGCAATTACGGGCGACACACCGGTCGGGCGATAGTGCGTTTCTTATCGCTCACACAGCGGCGCAACGTGTATTGCCACGCCCTTTCTCAGCGTCACGCAGTCTACTACAACACATATTATATATATATATAGATTAGAGTTGAAACGGCATGGCCGAGGATATAAATAGGAGAGAGAGAGAGAGAGAACTAGAAAGAGAAAGAACGAGTTGGTTTTTCTCGACGATACACCGGATGACGATGGCGACGACCGCCACTGCAATATGAACGTGGTCGTCGCACTGTCGTCCTTTTCATTCCACCTCCTACCTCTTCCTTTACAATTTCTCCTCTCTCTCTCTCTCTCTCTCTCTCTTGCTCTCTTCTATCGTTTGATCCTCGGTTCCCTGTTTACGTCGCCTCGTTATGCCGACGTGGCCTCGAGAGACTGTGGGGAGCAGAGAAACCACCATGGGGTGGATGTCCGTAAAAACGAAGAGAGATGCAACAACGGAGAGAAGAGAAGAGGAGAAAAAGAGAGGAGACTCAATCCAAGCAACAAGAGAGACTTAAGCTACCAGCTTACACCCACACGATTAAGCAACCACCCACACACTCCGTGTGTGCTTACGTTCGTTTTACTTGCTTATATCACAGCCTCTCCTCTTCATCACTATGGCAAAAACCAACACGCGTCTATCCTCTCTTTCTCTCTCACTCTCTCTCTCTCTCTCTCTCTCTCTCTCTCTCATACCTCTTCGTACTCTCGTGGCACCCAAGAGTTTGTAACTCCGTGTAAAATGTAAGGTAGGACTTTGAGAGTGCATTATGGTGCTAGGACGATTTAAATCGGCTGGCCAAGAACGACAGAAAGGGCAAGGTGCGAGGGCGAAACTTGATGTTTTTCTATATTTCATATATAACTCTACAGGGTGAAACATTCATACCAATCAAAACGTTTTTATCAGAATTGAAAGAAAACCTGAAAACGTTCGCTAGACTGAATTTGAAATGTTTCAAAAACAACTAAAGTCTTTTAACTCTAACCTGATTGAGCCGTTCGAATCTGTCAACGTTTTTAGTGATGCGTAACATTATTTACTTCATAAATTAAAAGAATATACAATTTTTATTTCAAAAGTTCATTAAACACTCAAAATTGATAAGTATTCCATTTGATGAGGTAAATTTTAATGAATTTTCGAAAAAAATGTTTTTCTTTGTATAAATTTCTCACCCGGTATAGTATTAATACGAAGAAATAGCATTTCCGAGCTCGCCTGACTCGTATTAGTCCAAGTATATTTCCAGGCATTACTCCTAGTGAGTGCTTATGAATGTGTGTGTAATATACGTGCAGGGCTTGCCTCTCGTTATACCTGCTGATACTCGGATAAGCCTCTTGCATGCTAAATGGCGAAAAAGGATGAAGAGAAGGTCATTGATCGCGCGAACGTGAAATTCGAGTTCTTTCCACTCATTTTTTTCTCCTCTTATTTTATTAATTAACCAGAGGTTGTATTTCGAACGTTACGAACTATTATTGGAATACGTTCGATTCATATTGTGCACTGAGAAAAAAAATTTGTCGATCGAACTAAATCCATTTCGTTGGACGATAAATTGGTGGATCCAAGAATTTTTTTGTTGAATTGCAAATGATTCAGTTTATTCAACTAAATAATGAAAAATTCTTGTAGATGAATCAACTAAATTACCGGAGCCAAATGATTTTGTTCGAACAATTGGTACCATTTATTTCCTTACGCATACTTTTTAGTTGCTTTAATAAAATATTTGTTTGAACCTCAATTGCCAAATTGATTAAATGGTAATCATTAGGACGAATAAATGAATAAGTTTACTTGAATGATATTTTGTTGCGTTAACATTAATTTGTTTAGTTGCACCAAAGTTTTGTTGGTTCGGCTAATAATTTGTTTCAGTATTCGAAAATGATTTTGTCTTGTCTGAAAAATATTTTGTTGTCCGTATCGAACTAAATATTTTGGTTGAGAGAAACGAAATTTGTTTCGATCAAAAAAAAAATTCTTTCTCATTGCGACGGTGATATTATGCAGTTAGTCACGAAAGCTTCGAACAGCGGAGGTAAATTAGAAACATTGCGTCATTTTGCTAATGGGTTTGCGTTCCTAGGACAGAATTCAAAACTGCACACTGCCAAGATCTTGAATAAGGATTCCGAGAACGGTAAAGTTTGCTCACTTCGTAAATTAACTTGGGCCTATATGTAACATTCACGCAATTAGTATATGAGCAAAGTGAGAAACGCTGTTGGAGCTGTTGATAATACAATTTGTTATCGTTCGAATGTTGATCAAATTACCATGGATAAATGTTTTGCCATCAACGACTCTGTTTTCAGTTTTAATCAATTTTTAGTCGTTGATTAGAGGTTATTATTTTTCTGTAACGTGTTTTTTTTTTTTTCGATAATTGTTAATAAGAGAATTTTTCAAATTTATGTTCAACCGATGATCACGCGGAGGTCCTTGAAATTGTCCTTTTTCATTCCCTCATGGAGGGCAAGCTTTTTGTTTTTGTTCCTCTTTGTTCGGTATCCTTCGATCTGTAAGCTCGATAAAGAAACTTAATAGCGGCGATTGGTCGGCGATTGGCTATCTCGATGGACCCTATCAACACACTTTCTCCCATACACAAACACACACACACACACACACACACACACACACACACACACAGACAGACACACACGTGCGCGAGCGCGCGCACACACATGCTTATAAATACGAGAAAACGTTACATGAAACTTCCTTGGGGAGTTAATGTCGCTTTACTGAGAGGGAGTTGCTCTCTCAACAGTCTCAATGGCATTACCGTAAAGCTTGTACGCGAGATGCTGGCTAAGTGTAATAGTCGACAGGATGAAAGGCTCATCGTGAAGTTGGCGGATCTCTCGCACGCCAGCGAGAAGAAAACCCGGGTGCGAGATCATAAAATCCCTCGCGTTCTTGAGGCACGCTCTTCCTCTTAGCTATGTTACACTACATCGTCAAATGCATTCGTAAAATAGGGCTGTAAATGATTTTATTTCACTCGACGAGCAACGAAACGGTGCCCTATTTTCTTGGATACCTTTTACTTCATGAACTTTTCTCGCGCTGTCCTGTATCGTTGACAAAAAAGTGCAATCGACGATGCAGTTAATCCAACGATGAATACTGACCCGGTTAAATCGTGATCTGCACACGACTTTATCGGCAAAAAATCGTTTATAGCTCGGAATTGTATGAGGAAATGGCGAGCACGTCAAATCTTTATCGGAAAATATGCTTTATCGGAATCAATTACTTTCGGTCAAGAAATTGCTGCCTCTTTCAACGACAAGGAATATACTTGGCTATGTAGACATTTGTATCTAACCTAATATCGGTTGTATTGATCGTTTAAGGGGCCAGTTCACTTTGAAAATTTCAAAAAATCGATTTTTTTTACTGTTTTCGAAAGTACATACATTCAGAAATGTTGTGTCAAAATTTTATGAAAATCCGAGCTCTCTAAGTATTTTCTTTTTTTTACCTGAACGTCAGGACCTCATTTCGTCTACCTGAGCGTATAAACTTCAAACGCGTTTTTCTCGAAACAACGTTTTCAAAATCTAGCTCCATCGTATCTCTAAAACTAATAAACCGATTCTCTTGAAATTTGAACCACATATTGTAAACATGATTCGCAACAAGATGACCCTCGATGGTTTTAAAACTTTGATTTTTACTCTTTTTTTTGTGAAAAACTGCGAAGAAAACGCGTTTTTTTTACTTTTTTCGTTTTTCAGCTGCCATTTTTTTATTTTTTGATAGAACATTATATCCAAGGATCATTTTGTAGCTGGTGTCATACTGACTCTAATGGACTTTGATTTTTTTGTTTCAGACAAGCCGTTGCCGAGTTGTGATGGAGCTACCTAGCCCACCTATTTTTGAGGCGTTACGTTAAACTATAGTTTTTGTACTTAAAAATGAATAAAAATGGATTAAACAATTTTTTTTTATGTATTTCAAGACTTTATTTATCAAGCCCAACAACTTTTATATTCATATCTTTTATAAAATCCAAAAAAAAAAACGCGAAAATAGCCTTTTTTTCGTGGCTCCAAAGTGGACTGGCCCCTTAAGATAGCTCGTGCGGGAATTCAGTTAGGGCTTTGACAAGACCCTGATTCAGTTTCCCTAACTCTATCTGCGGCCTGATGTAGTCGGTGAGGCCCTTGTTGGGCCGGTCACACGTTGTTAACCAGGGTTAGACCAGGAAAAATTCAGGGCCTTTGGAGGAAGCGTTATTCGAGCCTCAGCAAAAAAAATAAATACTGATAAAAATATTTTTTTTTTAATTTTCTGATGAGAATTTCATTTCTGATCACAGATCATCCCCTTTCAGTGTTTTTATTACTTCCGAAATTAATTTGTGCGATTCGATTTACCTAATATTTATCTTTTGACCTAACGCGCATGCACACTACCCATTTCGGGGTGGGTTTCGGACGGTAGATTTTTTCAAACTTTGTTTAGGTCCATTGTTAGGTCCTTAAAACATATTTCAGAGATAAAAAAAAGCGAAAACTCGATAATTTTGGAAAATAAAAAAATATCAAAAAATTCACTCCTTCTAAGTCGTGGGTTTCGGATGGTATATTTTATTCAAACTTTTTGAGATTCGGTGTTAGGTACCTGAAACACATTTCAGTAATAAAAAATCTAGGAATTGTATAACTTTGAAAAATAAAAAAAATATCATTAAATTTACCCCCTGTAAATGGTGCACTGAGAAAAAAATTTTATTGATCGAAACAAATTTCGTTTCTCTCAACCAAAATATTTAGTTCGATACGGGCACTAAAATATTTTTGAGATAAGACAAAATAATTTGTAAATACTGAAACAAGTTATTGGCCGAACCAACAAAACTTTGGTGCAGCCAAAGAAATTAATGTTAATGCAACAAAATATCATTCAAATAAACTAATTAATTTATTCGTCCTAACGATTACCTTTTAGTCAATTTGGTAATTGAGATTCAAACAAATATTTGATTAAAGTAACTAAAAAGTATACGTAAGCAAATAAATGGTACCAGTTGTTTGAACAAAATCATTTGGCTCCGGTAATTTGGTTGATTAATCTACAAGAAATTTTCATGATTTAGTTGAATAAACTAAATCATTTGCCATTCAACAAAAAAATTGTTAAATCCACCAATTTTTCGTCTAACAAAATGGAATTAGTTCGATGAACAAATTTTTTTTCTCAGTGTGGGTTTCGGCCGGTAGATTTTTTCCAAACTTTTTTCAAATTTTTTGTCAAGTACCTAAAACGTATTTCAGGAATTAAAAACATCCGGCAACTCTATATAACTTCGGGATATAAAAAAAATATCAAAAATTTTATCGCCTGTGAGAGATGAATTCCGAACTGTAGATTTCGTTTAAACTTACAAACAAAAGCAGCTTTTCAAAAAGAATTGAGATGTCAAGATGAACTTTCAGGAGAATCTCTCTGACAATATAAATTTTCAAATCGAACATGGAGACATAATAGAAAAGGGGATTAAAAAAATGGAAAGTTAAAATGTTAAAAAGATGAGGTATTAAAATTTTGATGAAATTATGAGCTCGTTCGATGTCACTGGTTTCGTGTTGCTAACTCTTAAAACTAACAGAACACTCTTACTTATAACAGAATTACCATTAAATACTCATTCATCCCTCCTTGGCTTGATGATTCCCTGGTGAATTTAGTAAAAGTAAATCCAATCAAGGTAAAAACGTAGGTGGACTTTAAATATGGTCAAGCGCGCATATACTTTCTGGACAATTATTCTTCGTCCCTGTATGAGCTAATTAACATTCATTATGATAATGCTATTACAAATCACGCGATGCCTCATCAACTGTGATTCACTTACGTGCATACCTTCGTTCCTCTCGCACATATTAAACAGTATAGGATTAGTTTGAACGTACATTTGTCTGTGGGTGTGCGTAAAGAGAAGATTATACACGAAGAGCTGTACAGAGAATCAGAACGCACATCGTTCTCGTCGTTTATTCTCGTCTCGTTCGACGTACTCGCCAAATTTCGAATTAATTATGAAACCGTCCAGAGGGGAACAATTAACACGACGAATTATGCATCGAACGTTCGCCAATGATCAAGGGAACAAGAGGCAAAGGGAGGAAAATAATGCGTAAGGCCGATACAGATTTTCTCTTGGGAATCAGACAGTTACGATGGTGAATTTATAAAATTCATAGGACACATCGAAAAGAAAAGGCCTACATTGTGCGAGTGCGTGTATTTAGCTCGTGTATAGGGGAGATCAGAGCTTGTACCGCACAGTATGCACTCCATAGGATTACAATACTGGTGGGTAGAATATACAGTCTTGACCAAAAGTACTAAGTACTTTTCATCAATATAACAATTCAATCCAACATTATTATTCCACAAAATCATAACACCAGAAGTCGTTAAAAACTCAAGATCCTCTTTAAAAAAAAACCACACGGTAGGGTGACATTGGCATCATTTATTAAGGCATTACATACGTCCAGAATTTTCAAAAAATCGATTTTTTTTTACAGATTATTATTCTCTATAGTTTTAGGCGTATTTCTGTGTAAGTCGATTGTATAAATTCCCCATAGATCGAAAGTTATTATAGAAAACGTGACTGCCCAACGAGAGTCTGATGCGCGCACTTGAAACTTTAAATGCATTTTTCTCAAAACTACTTTTTCTGGCACGGTCTGCATGATAACTCATACAGTTTTTAATATTTTTTGATGCTTTTTTTTTTAAATATTCGAAATTGTTTTCTCTATAGTCTGTCGGGCCGGATTTTTGATGTTGTGATTAAAAAATTTTATAAACATCATTAAAGTGTGACATTTATGACACAAAATGCACACTTTTTTTTAAACTGCCGTAAATTGCCAAAATTTTTCGAATTTCAAAAATCCGGCTCGACAGACTATAACTACAACTTTATTTTACACGAATTTTTTTACGTTTTGCAGATCCATCAGCATTTCAAGAAGAAATGATGCAGACCGTGGAGCAACTTTTTTTCATAGTGCTTCGGGAAACGTGATTTTTTATGTTGTAATTTTTGAAAAAACAAATGAAATAAATTTTTTTATAAAGTTTAAATACTAATAAACAATGTGTAAAAATTATTTTTATTAATTTCTATTGCTATCTCTTCTAAAAACAGTTTTTCTTTTAGCGCGTTTTAGGCTCTGCTGGACGTATGTAAGGCGTTAACATTTACTGGGTCTGCCCTTGACTTCGACAGTTATTGCAATCATTTTCATACCAATAACTACTAATTGATGAAACTTCTACCTGAATATTTCATTCCTCTTGTCCTGCAAAATTTGTCGCAATTTTTTTTTATGCTATTCACTCTTTTGAGGCTTTAATCTTGAAAAAAGACCCTAAAGGTTCGATTGGATGAATTTTCTAAGATACAAGTTTGGTAGTGAGGCTGTTTGATACTTTTGATCTTGGCTGTATATACTACATATATATTTATAGATATATAGATATAGCTTACGTGAACTTACGTATACACCAATCAAAGCTTAGGCACAAAGGGTGCATGTTAAGTGCAGCATGGGGCCGAGGGCGGGCTGTGTGCTACGATCGAAACAAGCAAACTCCCGAGACACTTGAGAGCGACGATAACCAGGCTCAACTCTCTCTTGTTCATATAAATGGAAACCATGAGAAAAGAAGGAGGGAGAAAAAAGCTCCCTTTTTTCTTCTTCTCTAAATTTCATATCGTTCGTGTTTCGCCGTACAGCAATATATTTATATGGGAGTGTACATGAGAGTCTTGGATGGCGATATTGAATATAGAACTGCCTAAGTACTATATGAGCATTAAATACAAGAGAGAAGAGGGTGGAACAAGAACAATTCTGACAAAGTGGTTAGATGCCTCAGGGAACAAGAAGATAAAGAAATATATACAAGCTCTGCGAATGTCACACAGTACACAGGGAATAGTACAAACTGCAGTAGGAGGAGAAGAAGATTCCCATTGCGAAAGCCCGTTAGATTCACGATCAGTAAAGAATACACGGCTCTATAAGATTCTTTTATGCATTTGCAAGCAGATTTATGAGAGCTCCGCATCGTGGAGATAAAGAAACAAAGAAACCTTTTAAATTCAGATTTTGGATTTTTTACGACGTTGTCATCAAAATTCGTCTTGGAAATGCTCTCATTCTGTTTTTAAAATACTTTGAGGAATGAGCAATTTGATTACGCAATGAAAAATCAAACAGAGAGCTCAGAAAATCAAATATAATATATCAACGCTCGTTTTTTCAACGAAATTCTTGAAACGTATTGCCCAAACATACACATATTTACGTACAAATAATTTATGATTGATATGAAATTCGAGGAGGATGCCTCAATGAGCCAGCACACTCGAGAACGTATATGTATCTGGTGTCAAGTTTGAAAGTATCAGCTTGAAAAAGCAACACGTTCAATCGTGTGACTTAAACACTTGCGAGAGCACCACTTGGAACATTCGTATAAGACCCACCACGCTCTTCGATTTCATAGCCACTCGAACAGGCCTAATATTTATGTGGGAACGATTTTGATTCATCGCGTACCAACGATGAGTATACGAAAAAAAAAAAATTGGTGCTTTTTGAATCAAATTCCCAATGATATTTAATCCGAATGATCGGGAAGTTTTTTAAATCGACGAACAGCTCGAAAAATGTTCATACGATTGAACAAATTGAGTTTTCATTATAAATACTCAACAATCATTGAATTATTCAAGTGTTAAACAAATCAGGGACGAAAATTCTCATCAACTACTTTTTTTTTAGCTCTATAGAACTCTGAAAAGTTATTTTGATAATGATAAAAAGGGCACACAGACAAGTTAACGAAAGGGTCCTTGGGGATCCAAAAAAAACAGAGTAACGTCTAAAAATAAAGCAAGTCGACGATACAGAACGAATTGAGATTGACAAATGAGAGTATAAAGAGTGTCAAGCGTATAATAAAGACGGGACAGAATATATAGACCAAATAACATAAAGCCCCGTGCATACGATCCTCTTTTTCCGTGTCAAATTGCGTGTGTACATTTTCCGAAAGTACATCACGCTTGCTATTTAGCACGAAAAATAGCCTCGTGTGCAAAGGACTTAAGACTGAAAGGGAACGAACGTACAGCCAACTTTTTATTGATTTATTATCATTATTTTTATTATCATCACCGAACACGATAGATTTTAGGACTTTTTGAGTGACACGTGTGAATACGTAACGTGTGAATTTTCATATGCATTTTCGAACAAACACACGTGCATAAAAATCTTTATTTCAATGTTTTGACGAAGTTATTGTGCCGCATAGTGCAAATTCGCTCGCGCGAATGGAGCAGTGTAACACACATGTGTACTTGCTTGTATGGGTTTCTGCGAGTGAATGAAATTTACTGTGTGTACATACGTTGCCTTGGCCAACAAGGAACCACTTGTCGATGCATGAGACCGTTTTTTTTCTTCTCTCAATCTTACTAATGTACGTGCACACATTTACATATACATATATTTATTCGGTTTATCTATTTTGTACACGCGAGAGCAATGACGTTTCCCGGTGTGTGAATCTTCTCGCGTAACAGGTCACAGAATCTTTCTTCTTGATTTTATAATGAGGTTTATGTAAGAAATATATATACAAATATAAATATGAATATATACGTTTATTTGTACATGTATTTTCGCTATATATCACTCGCTTCTTCCTGCGTATGGGTATTTTATAGGTCACGCCTCAACGGTACAAAGTAATTAGCGTAGTCCCGATAAAAATGTCTTTTTGTCTTATTTTCGAACGCAACAATTAGCTAATTGATTCTCACTCACGTTTATATTCCTTTTTGTATTTTATTTCAATTGTTGTTTCTTCCTTTCCTTTTGTTTTTTTCATTCCGAGGACAACTTTATTCGTGGCCCTTGTTTTCACTCGCGCCTCGTGGATTCGCGATACAAACACAAAATGTTGGAGCGATGAATCATTGTCCTGGGAATATTGACGCAATGAAAGACCATCGTGATTATTTCAAAATGGTATTCTGAAATTGAACAAAACGTGCGTTTGACTCTTTGCGCACTGGATTCCATCAAAGTGGAACTGCCACCTGTTATTTTATTTGTAATTTTATAAGAAATTCAATATTATGATTATTTTTCGGAAAGCGATAGAATAGAACGAAAAAGATAAAGTTTCGAAAAGTGTTCTACGATTGAAACGAAACTATACGATTAGCCATTCTGCCGACTCGAGCTCTTGAAAAAATTGCTAAAAAGTGGGCGAGCAGACAAAATTCACTGTACAATCCGTCGATGTGTTTTCGGAGCATTGGAAATTGTGCAGAAACGAGGAGGATCTATTTTATTCGGTACTTTTTGAGACTTGACGATAAAGAAAAACTCCTACGAAGTTGGCCCATCAGTTTTGGACGCTTCGTAAGATTTCTAAAAGATCCGTGTGCTCTCGAGAAGAGATAAGTCTGAAGAAATGTTCGGTACATCAGAGAGGCAAAATCAAAGCGTGGGGGTCGGAACTCGAGCTCTCCAAAGTTTTTCTCGATTTGAAGTTGAAAACGATTTTAAACCTGAGCGCAAAACGCATTTTTTCTTTACCTATCACTTCGTGTGTGTTCGTAATGTCTCTTGCGGAGTAAATACTAACGGGTCACGTGACCCCGGAGGGTCTGGCGATGTTCCCGGCGTTAAACTACGTCCGTAATTTGGCATCCGATCAATCCGTCTCGTGCTCGCGGCTGTCTACGTAATTGGTTTCGCTCGAGATCTGTAGTAGGGCAAGGGAAACGGCCGGACGTCGTCTCGGTATTCACGTGTGAGAAGGTTTGCTCTTGCATGTACTGACGTAAATCTATCCATGGAGAGCGAGAGAGAGGGCGAAAGTTCTGAATCTGGTCTCTGTCGTTCGCTCGGTATTACACGATCTTGCCAAGAAGATGAACGTTCCTCACCGAGTTTCGACACTGATTGGAATAAAACTCGTGAGTTGTCCTCGAGAAGTGTTTCGAATAACAAAAATATGTGATAATTCTTCTGGATGCGAATAATTGCATAACTACACATTCGTTTTCGCATTCGTGAGAGGAAAAAAAGAGAATTTGTTGATTTTATGCGATGACGAAAAGAATAAAAGATAAAAAAACAGCTGATGATATTGATTGGATAAGAAAAGTTCATATTTTATTAAAAATATCAAAGAATATTGTAAAAAGTTAAAAGATTGACGAATTAAAAAGATTTCTCTCAAAAAATTATATTCACGAGTGAAAACGACGTCCGTTTCAATGATTTCTTTATTCGAGCTCATTCATACTTCACGAATTTGTTTCATGCAATGTGAAGAGCTCACGAAATTGGCAACCGTTTGGTGAATTAAAAAAAATGAAGCCTCGCAAATCTGGGTACGGTTGTTGACCCAGTTTAGGGAGCGAGACAACGTGAGCTCTTGGCAGATCTGTTTCTCAGCTTGAGCCACGAGATATATACTCTCTTTTATATATAATACACACTAGAAGAAACAAACTGGCAACTAGCGAAAAGTATCGCGTTTCTTTAAGTGGGTCAATAATCCCGAGTTCAATGGAGTGAATCTCTCAACGATTGGCTGCTATCTCGTATACTCACAGTATTTTTTCGTCTTTAACATTAGGATATACATTGAAAGAAAAGCCGAAAACGCCCGGAGCGAGAAGTAAACGAGAAATGTCGTCACGAGATATCGAAAACGACGCTCTAACTGCTGAAGAATGACAATGAAAGAATGGAAACGATACCGAAGAGTAGTAAATATATATAATAATAATATGCTCCGGCGTTGGAGAACAAAAAAGCAATTCTGAAGATGAGCACAGGAAATCACTCGCTATATTAATTATAGAGGCGACCAAGGCATAGAATCTTCGAGAAAATTGTGTATTTTTATTTATTTTAATAAACCATGTCTATTTTTTCACTCATAATTGAAAAATGTATTGGGTTTTTTGAATGATTCATAAAGTTTTTGATTTTTCCATCCGCTGTCATTGATCGAATGATCCTCGCAAGTTCATCACATAGTGATGAGTTAATTGAACGCAGAAACTTTGATAAAACATCAAGCAAATCATCAAACAACGGTCAAAACAGTCAAGAGAAAATAGTCGAAAGCAAAGGTCGCCTTTCTGCAAAGTATATCAACGTAAATGATGCTGAAGACACTCGATTTTCAAAATCTACGCAATTTTGAATTCAGCCTCAAAAATACGGAAAGTTTTTTTTGGTACCCCATTTTCTTCCCTCCTTCCATATTTATTTTTTGATCCTAGAACCCAACGATCAATTTTTTTGCCCTCAAACTCTATACTAGGAAAAATAATTACTCCAATTGTTTCTTTAGCGCAAAATATTTCTTGTATGCAATAACAGGGTTTAATCTTTTGAATCCTGATGGGACAAACGTTGTCCCACCTTTTTTTTGCAGTTTTTTAATTATTTAACGGGAGAAACCAGTTTGGGAGGCCGAAATTTTGGTGTTTTTCGTGAATTTTTTTAACAGGGAAGGAATAATCAGAATTTGTTTAAACTTGGTGGATATTTTATTCGTGTTTTGAAGTACACTTTGTAATTTTTTCAAGTCATTTCCGCCGGAAATAGTGGAGTTAGAAGCTGCTGTCCATGGACGATCGCCATCCGAGTTTTTTGCTGGTGGGCATTCCTGAAGTCACAATTTTTATCTGTAATCATTACAAATTTCTTTTTTTCGTTAACGACATATTTCCTAAGAATATGAACCTAATTCATATTCTTAATATATATAATAATAATAATAATAATAATGAAAAAAGTTGAAAATTGCATGTTTTTGAGGTGTTTGAACACAATGTCATGTTTTTATACCATGTTTTTTTCACCTTTTTTGCATAAAAAAAAATATTTTCAATAATAAAATCATCCTAGGGTTAGGTTCATATAGATTGTAATTGAATAAAGAATATTCACACAAATTTTCAGAACGATTGGTCAATAACTTTTTGAGCTAGAATGCCCACCAGTTGAAAAAAAGTCGTCCATGAATAGCAGCTTCTAACTCCACTATTTCCAGCGGAAATGACTTGAAAAAATTACAAAGTGTACTTCAAAACATGAATAAAATATCCTCCAGGTTTAAACAAATTCTGATTATTCCTTCCCTGTTAAAAAAAATTCACGAAAAACACCAAAATTTGGGCCTCCTAAACTGGTTTCTCCCGTTAACTACTTTCGCAGCGAACATATACTCGATTTTTTGTTTGTACATGATCCGTAGGGCATTCGTGAATGTACAAAAAATAGGTACATTCATTATTTGTGCATTGCATAAATACCATGTATAAGCAAATAGTCCAAATTCGTGTTTTTTCATGAAAAAATGTATTTTCTACTAATCTACTATGAAAATCGCGATCGCAATTTTTTTCACAACTTTAACCCTCAACCCGTGAACCGGTGTCGTTTTCGTCCGACCCAAAATTTCTTAAAAAACGTTTTCTTCGCACATTGCTTGATATTTGATGAAAAAAAATTATTAAAAATAAGAAAAAAAAAATTCTATTCCCACTTCAAAAGTACAATCTGAAAATTGACCATGAATTTTTTCAGATTTTTTCATTTATACTTGCGGGTGCGATAGCGCGAAGACGAAAACGACCCCGGTTCACCGAATTTTAATACACTCCAAAAAATTGTTCACAGAATTTTTTCAATATTTTCCCTTCTATGCTTTTTGTTAAAAAAAATAAAGATCCTATCGTTTCTGTACTAGATCCAAATTGACAATAGTATTGACTGAAAACACTCGCTTATATTCCAATTTTTAGTTCAAAATCGTAATCAGCAGGCCCAAAAACCTATGCATGCAAACTTTCAAGTAAATCGTGGGTAAGGAAAAATGTATGCCTCACAAAGGGTTAATTATACACGAGAATCTTTCAGTTTTTCGATAACGAAGAGAATGGTGTATGATAAAATCACATTTGGTAAGCGTTCATTAAAGTAAACTTATGAAAAAGAAGAAATGTTTCGAAAAAATGCAAAAACGACTGAATCTTGAATTTTTTCGTGGAGTTATTTTTTACCTGACCGCGTCCTAGGGTTAAATACATGTGTCGAATCCACACAATAGGAAGGGCGTAATTTAATTAATATCAGCTATTAATTTGTAACGGTTACTCCTTTTTGTTTGCTAGTAACGTATTTTACGTGAAGTCATTACGTTTGTATATATTTTTGTTCCTCTTCAGATGTAAAATAAATATGGTTTGCTTGTGCGCTCATAATTCGCGGTATTTTGAGCCTTAAAACATAACGAAACACGAGTCAGATCGCAGAAAATGTTTTTTATTTTTATTCTTTGAAGCAGCAAACAGGACAATTCGTCCTGGAGAGCCTTATATATTTAGCTCGGAATAAAAATGGCGTAACACGTACAAATAATCTCCGTATGGTAAAACGAGCTGGGCCCTTACGTTTGAGTTTGAACGTTAGCTACGCTATGTGTAGTCCGTTGAGGGACAACGAGATGAAAAAAGAAAAAAAATGTGTGTGTGTGTGTGTGTATGTGGAAGGGAGGAGAAAGAAAACAGAACGGGTACCGTGACGAAGAGCGTACGCAAGAAGCGCGTCGTCCGAGTGAACGAGTCAGGTAAGAGGGAGATAGAAAAAAATAAGATAGAAGAAGAGAAGAAAAAAGTGTAAGGGACAAAATAAGAAAAAAGAAAGCAGGAGAAAGAGAAAGAAAGAAAGGGAGAAAGAAAAAAAGGACGATGGAACAAGAGAGAACGAGAAAAAAGGTTATTTAGTTGAGCGGAAACGAGACAGAACGCGCCAAGACCGTGGAGACAGTGGGGAGAACGAGTGAATGGAGGAAGAGTGGGGGAAAAAGAGAGAGAGCGAGAGAGAGAGAGAGAGAGAGAGAGCGCGCGCGCGCGACGCGCTCCGCGTTGGCATCGTTTTCTAACAGCTCGACAGTTGCGACTTGACTGCCGCGCGCGTTGTATTTGAGTTTATACGCGCCAAAACGCGCGTGGTTTTTCCCACTCCCCAACCCTTCCCCCTTGTATTAAAAAAACGTGTTCTTATACTTCGAACTCTCGATATTCTACGTTAATAAAATCTTGTTGTTACAACGCAAGTTTTAATTAAATAAACAAATATTGTGTGTTTATGAATGCGTGTATTTCGGAGTTTTACGAACAGTGGGGAAGAGTCTCAAGAACTAGAGTTTCACGTGTGAGTTTCTCGATGGATTACTTTCGTGAAAAATAGTGAATATCCACGATTCATATTTACAAATAAGTGAAATTAAGACCAATGTGATAAGTTCGCGGGGGATTGTTCCCGAGGAAAATAACGTCCGTACGAATTCGGTGATTTTTGTGACAGTTATTTATGGTGCTCCGATAATATATACAAATATATATATATTTGTTTATGGGATACAAATACAAGTGTATATAAATGTGTGCGTATTGCACGTATCGCCGTGTCTGGCCCTCGTGCAGTTAACATTTTTTCAGTTTTACTCCATCGCTGGATTTAATACATGATTTTTAACGCGCGTTCGACATTTATATTTAAAAATCGCTTCTCCACGTCGAGCTTGGCGTGCCCATTGGTGTTTCCATTTGTTCTGTTTTTCATCTTTATTTCTTCGCTGTTTATTCTTAACCTGTGATTATTATTGTGAAGAGTGTGTTGGGATTTACCGATTTCCCCTTGTTCCTTTGGGAGTTATTGCGACGATTTAGTTTCCTTTTGTTTTATTTGTTCATCGTTTTTATTTATGTTCGCTGGTTCGTTCGGCGTGGCAAGTACCAACTTTGGACGCATGGTGGCACTGTTGCATCGGCACTCCATCTTATTCGTCAACATCTCCGAGGTATACACGTTCGATCGAATTTTCTTCGCGCAATAAAAACAAAAAACGCTAAGGAGACAAAAAAGTTTTCGGATTTGCAGCACACCGAGTTCTCGCACTTCTTTTCCGGTGAGCTCACAATTTGTTTTTTCTTTTCGTTTTTAATTTATGTTCGAAGTATGTGGTTTCTTCGGAAGAACGAAGTAGCAGAACCAAGTGTAAACTTTGCTTCGCTAAAGTTTTGACAGATTAACGAGTTCGAACAACTATAAGCTGAGAAGTGTTTGAAATACGCGCTTTTTTTTACGACCGACATTTTGTTGACCAATGAAAAATAAGCAAGGCTTGAGTAATAGCTTATAACGTTGCCAAACTCGGACACACAACTTTTTATCCTACACAAGCTTTTTACTATAACGTATATTTTCTTTTATTAATTATTAAGAAAAAAAATATTCGGCCTTTATTTTTTTAGTAAAAGGCCCTTATTTCGTATATGTATTTTGTACGTTGTGCACACATTACATTATTTTAAAGAAAAAAATTTTAGTCCCATCCAACGATGTTTTCGCCCCGACTGTCATTTATTTGTCGCGTGACTATGACCAGAATTCCCGGAGAATTTATTTTATTACGAGCTCTAAACGTACCCCGTAAATACAAAGAATGCTGGAAAAGTATTTTTTATTCGTTCATCAATGTTTTATTTTATTAATCATGAAAAAAACATAGGGCTAAAGTTTGCATTGCTAGAATGCAACGAAGTTTTACTTTTTTACGTAGAGCTTCAATCATAAAAAGACAATATTAAACATTGAAAAATTGATGAAGGAGAAAATTTTTCGTTGCGTTCAAACGATGTAATCTTTGTTGATACCATAAAAGGGAACTGTTTGTAAAATTGACAATTAAACGACCATGTGATATTTGAAGAGTGAAAGGTTTACCTCTCGTTATCGTTGAACTCGGTTGATCTTTTCTTTTGGAGTGATCCTAATCGAAACAATCCCCTCGCGTGTACTGGATTCGTCATCTTTAGTTTCGATCTCGATTTGTTAAGAGGGCATTGAGTTGTCAAACGATTCTCGATGTATTTTTTTGTCTCAAACTATTTCCATTTTTATATTTTCGATCGATGAATTTAAGGAGGTAGAGAGCGTAAATAAATTGAAATTATTATAATTTCAAATAATCCCATACGAATAATTTCTGCCATTCTCGTTTAAACCCTAATTATTTAAATTTATATAAAAACCGTTAAAAAGATCTATCATAATATAAAAAAAAGTCGCAATTAAAATGATCCAAAAACGAATTCAAAATAAAATGAAAGGAATAATATGCTGACAACTATAGGACGCTTTTTGCCTTAAAAAATAACAACTGCCAAAGAAAATTCTAATCTAAACGATCAATCTGCCATCACGAATTCCAAGGACCGCTTTAAAAAAACAGAGCATCAAGGTACATCGAAAAATGATGACAGTTCGTATACACAAAAATATCCAGTATATTCTTCCACTTTATTGCAGCGCACTTAATGGGTGGCTAGAACAAAAAAAAAATCTTACACAGACTACTTTCGAATTTCCCAATCTTTTGTGACTATTTCTAGAGTCGTTTATTATTCAAACTGCTGTAAGATATTTTTTAACGCGACTTTATGTGTGTATACTCATTACGAATATAATAAACAGTCAGGACAGTCGGAAACTTTTTTATTTATCCTTTTTACGAAATTACTGGATAACTATTGTTTAAGAAAAGCTGGCGAGACTCCCGGTGATTATGGTTCGGGGCAACATCAGCCTATTAAATATAACTAGTGGGCTTGTTCAAAAAAATCTCGTTCGTGTATTACAGCAGTGACTGTGTAAATAGATATATAAATATAAATATATACATTCATATTTGTGTGTATTCGTATATTTTTTTCATTTCTATATCTATATATGTATATATATATACATATAAGAAGCAGCGTGCTACGTGACAGACTTTGTTGGGCTTCAAGGGCTGTCGTGGACTTTCCCACGCAAAGGCGGAGCGATTTGGCCGTCGGTTGTACGGTTCAAGGATCACGAGCCAGGGTATATTGAGCGAAGGTGACAATGAAAAATACGGTTATTCGCGCGTGATCGTATATAAATATCCATTTGATTCTATCGAGTGTAGGGAAAATGCTCTTTCTATCTTTGGATCGAACTGTCAATTATCGAAATAAAAAAAAAAGAGGCTCGGCTTTTTTGTCATTTTGCAAAAAATGAAAATAACGATAAACTTGGTATCAACGACCTCGGATAAGAGATTTTAATGAACTAAAAAAAGATCGGGAGTAATATTCTTAAGAAAAGGGCTGAGGGGAGGGTTGAATAACGTAAATTCGACCATGCAATTTTGAGTCGATGCCAAATGCTTTGGTTAGATTCCAATAAAAATATGGGACGATTGAAATAGTTATTTTTAGCTGCGAATTATCGGTAATTTTGTTGTTGTTGTTTTTGTTGTTTTGGTGGAGGAGGAAATTATCGTATTTCTGTGTTGTTGTTTTGATTTTTGGTAAAGTTTGTTTTGGGGCGTGTCGAAGAAAATATACGATGGACTTAACGAGCTCACTCTAGAAAATAATGCCATTATACCTTCCATATCTTTTAACAGTTTAAATATACATATATATATCAGCAATATCGACTTTTCCGAGACCTGAAGTATACAATTATTGAAAGTAAGCCATCTTATCGAGTACGCTCTTCCATTATTTGCTTCCATGATTAAATTTTATGTAGCTCTACATTCAGTTTTGTTAGTTGCTTCTTTTTTCATTTTTCTTCATCCTTCAATTCGATCCTCAACAAAATTTTTCTCCGTTAACATTACAGTTTCTCAATAAAAAATTTCAATCGTTCATCAATCGAGATAAATTCAAGAATTGACGAATATCATTGAACGAAAAATGTATTTTATTTTTTATTTTTTTTTTATTTTTTATATTGTTCAAATTTTCTCCAAAATTCAGGCTTTGAGTCTCCTAAAAAGTAACCAAATTCCTCAATTAAAACAAAATACCAAAGTTTCGTTGCATTTGATGCAAACATGACAAAATTGGGTGGAGTTTATGCATGGTTTGCATTCTTGAAACGCGACGAAAAACTCTTTTTCATTCATCAATATTTTTATTTTTTGATATTAAACGAATTACGTTGCATTCGAACGTTGCAAGTTTTAATTTCTCCATGAAAATTGTAACAGTTTTTTTCGTAATATCGTTCGATAATTAATAAACGAAACGGAGATTTAGTGTATCTCGAATTTCGTACGTAGCAGAGTGTTGAAGCTGTGGAACGTCTGGTCGAGTATACTATAACCATATGGTGTGTCTCCCTCTGTGTGTTTCTTACTCGAGTGCGAGAAAACCGGTTTGTGCCAGCTTCCAAGTGTGCTCCGGAGGTATAGGTGCCCCGGAAAGAGACAGTGGCGAGGGTAAAAGGGGAACGAGGGGGTTTTCGAGGAGCCTGGAGAAGGGAACAAGAGTGTGTCTCGAAGCTCGAGTTCTCGGGCTCACATTTATCCCACTACAACAATGTGTATCTGTGCACAGGTTTTCGAGGTGCACAATCGCCCTGCCAAGTCTCCTCTCCTTCTCTTATATATACGGGGAGAGTCTGTACATAGCAGCAGCTCGACCGGTGGAGAGATCAGACGACTAAGAAACAAGAAATAAAAAACTACATTCCTTATAGGCCTCGGATCTGTTTGTATTTCTGCCCTCGTGTTTTTATTGTTATCATTGTTGTTATTTTCAATGTGATATAATTTACTTTTTTCGAGCCAATTATCTGGAAATTCGTTAGGCACAAAAGTGTTGTGTAAACCATCCAGTCTGTTGTTTTTTTTTTTTCTTTTTCGATTAACCTTCTATCAAAATGATGTTTGCATTGCTGCTACAAAATTTATTTTTTGTCAGTAATTCAGAAAATTCTTGTAACTCAACGAGAAATGGTATGGTACGTTTTTTTTTTTTTTTTGGAAAACAATAAATTGACGCGAAAATTTGAACGATTGTTAACGTTTTTTTCGACGAAACTTTTCGCTGTTTCGAAATATAAAATCGAAGGTAAAATTTTCGTCGGATATTGCGCGGTATTTGAATTATCTAATAGATAGACAGTCTGTATGAAAACATAAAATGATGAGGTTATTGAATTTCATTCCATTCGAATGGAGCGAAAATTTTTTGTTTTTGCTCTTCATTTTTCCGACTTACTAAACCGTGAAAATGTTTTTTTCTTTTTTTTTTTTTTTTCATTGATGCTTTATATACGTTTCTCGGAAAAAAGCATCGATTGAAAATTTGAACGATTTCCGTGGTTTACATGTGCGAGGAAAATCTAGGGCAATACACAAAAGAAATAATAAAAAAAGGGGGGAATTTCGTTCTATTCGAACAATGTAAACATTACATATTTACATAGGAATTTTCATGATTATTTTTGTTATTATTATTATTCGATCGCAAACTACTTTTGGAATATGCGCGTATCAGCTGCGATAGAAAAAAAGGCGTAAAGTCAATGTCACGTGGGCAAGTTACGCCCTTTTTTATATTAAAGAGTTTATTGTTCTACCAATATAAATTTATCGAAAAGACTAGGGGCAGCGAGGGTCATGCCCCGCGAAGGGCATGACAATTGTGCCAGTTCCATTCTTCTACGTGGGCCGCACACAACTTTTTTTCACCTCTCTCTTTCTCTCTCTCTCTCTCTCTCTCTCTCTCTCTCTCTCCCCTCTCTCTCTCTCTCTTTCTCTTTCTCTCTTTTTGTTCCTTTCCCTTTCGCTCCCTGTTCTCTTTCAGCTCGTGCACCTGAGCGTGACAGCTGCACGCGCCCGTAACATACGCATATTCAACTCGTTCATAACTCGCCCTCGCTCTCCCTTCCCCTTCCCATACATATGTGTAAAAGGAGGAAAGCAAAAAATTACAGCGATCGAGTTAGAGGCTGCCTAATATATGTGCAACATAATAGTGCTCTATATACTATGTAAATACTCTCCTCCTTTATGGAGCTACTTTTTTTTTGCATTTTTTTTTTCTTTTTCACTCAATTTCAATTTATACGAAACTATTGTAATTTAACTGTGACATTTTTCATTTGCTACGCGATTTTTTCTTTTGCTGATTAAACGCAATCGACTCTCTGCCTTTTCGTCATCGATGTTTATAATCGATGAAATCCTATGAAAAATCATTCAGTTATTTCAATTCCATGATTTTTTTAATTGGTGGCATGTTATTTTTTTTTTTTTTGTTATTTTGAAGTATTTTTTTTTTTTTGGCGATTTATAGGAATCAGTGAAATTTGGATCACGAGTGACGATTTTTGAGATAAAACAACGAATTTTTTTTTTTTTTTGTTCAAGTATTACCAACATTTATCGCACGCCACGAAAGTACGTGCATTCGTTTTCGGTTATTTTTTCGGGCCTCCCGGCACACTAAATCTACGAAAGAAAATATAATGGTTAATGACAAATTTGATTATTAATTTTGTTTATTATTCTAATATTGCAACTCCAGTAATTCAAAGACTTTTGCGAATGTTATTGAACACGAAGACCCCGTTTTTTTAATCACAAGTGTCTAGATACTACTATGAATCATTTTGACGCAACTGGAGTTGAAACCACCTACGTGCAACGTTACTAACGCAAAGACCCTTGAGTCACGTTGAAAAAGATCGATTCACCGACATCTCGGGGTGTATAATTTCTCTCTCTCTCTCTCTCTCTCTCTCTCTCTCTCTCTCTCTCTCTCATTTTCCGTTAGCATTTTTTTATATGAACCACCTACCCTCGTTGATGGGGGTATTCCCGAGTTTACGTCACGAAGAGTGCACGAAGAATTGTATAGAAATTGAGTCACGACTTTCGACTCAATGACACACAACCAACTGAATATGTTCTCCAGACGTATTCATATATATATATATATATATATATATATATATATATATATATGACAGAATTATAATTTATCCATGTTGTGTATGGGGAATACCTCGAAGTGAAGTTCGTGTCACGACCAACATCGTGTGTCCCTGTTTTTTTTTCTGCTTTCTTTCCCTTGAAACATCGATTTTTTTTTTCTCCAAATCCATTATTTGTGTCTGTGTCTGTTCTTTTAACGTTTTCGTCATGGTTCTTTTTGGTTCGGCGAATTTTTTAAATCGCTAATTCGCCTTATACGTAAAAAAAAAAAAAAACTAATCCCCGTTAAATATTATGCACGATTTATCAAAATACGAGCGATTAATAAAATTGAAATTAGCGTTGTAAACACCCGGCTCTCGAAAATCTCGCATAATCGTCGGTTGGCTAGGAGCTGCGACCAGCTAAATTTAAAATATTCAAATCCTATCTTAATGAATTTTCGATGAAAACTCGATGCTTTTTATTGTATTTTTATTTTTATTTTTATTTTTGTTTTTTTTTTCATTATGACGATAATGCAAATTGAACGATTTTTGAAAAATATCATATTTCTTACAAAATTTGTTTTGTTATGATAATGTTGAGTTTGTTGGAAATTTAGAAAAAAAATATTATTTCATTTTTATTGAAATTTAAATTTAGTTCGATAATAATTTTGAGAATTTCGTATTGTCCTTTCGTTCGAACGATTTTCACGGTACATTAAAATAAAATTTGTTCAGTGCCTGAAAGTTCTTATTTTTTCTGACCATAAAAAAAAAAAAATGAAACAGGTTTTTAAAATAATTTCCAAGCTCGTAGCGTCCTGTTAAATCAAACTACGTTTATTACATCCGTTTTATAATAAATTCGTAATTTTTTTTTTCTTTTTTTATCATCCGCGAACGAAGTATCGGTTATGTTTTTTCCCTTTCGAATCGTATTAACCGCGTCGAGCAATTTAAAATTACATTAAACATCCAAAGCTTTTAAAAGTTGAGCTACTGTTTTAAAATTCTATTTAAGGCATTAAGTGATGTTCAAATTGATAAATATTGTATGAGACTGCAAAGAGCAAAAGTTGTTCGATTGAATTGTGTGCGAGAGACTACACCCATAAAAAAGTTCTATTTAGATCTATTGGGTTTTAAACTTAATTCCCGCTGTTTTTCAATAAAAAAAAATAAAAAAATTATTTCTAGTTTACGGTACATCCTATTTTATTTTACTTTATTCGTCCCACAGAAGCTACAACCTTTTCCCATCTTTCACGCAACAAATGGATTCCACGCCACTGGAAATCGTTGCTTTTTGAGGCGATCGATTCATCGGTCCATTTTTTTATATCTTCAAAAGACATGAAATGCTGTGATGACAAATCATTCTGAATCCCTCGAAACAAATGATAATCAGATGGTGCTATGCTCGGTGAATACAACGGGTGAGATAAGACTTCCCAGTTCATGTTCTTTATATACTTTTTTACGGTTTCTGCTACATGTGGCCCAGCATTGTCATGGAGCAAAATTAGTTTGTTATGACGTTTGGCGTTCTTAGGCCGCTTTTTTTTCAACTCCTGGTTTAGTTTCATTAATTGTTGTTTATAGCGAACTGCTGTAATCGTTTCATCGGGTTCAGCAACTCATGATACACCATACATTCTTGATCCCACCAAACACACAGCAACACCTTTTGAGCATGAATATTGCATTTTGGCGTTGATGGACCTGGTTGACCTGGCAGTACCTATGCTTTTTTTTCGTTTGGGATTTTCATAATAAACCCATTTCTCATCGCCAGTCACGATTCGATATAAAAATGACTTTCTTTCGCATCGTTCAAGCAGCGATTCACAAATAGTTTTTCGCTTTTCGAGTTGTCTCTCGTTTAATTGATGTGGTAACCAATTTCCCGCTTTTTGAACCAATTCAAGATTATGTAAAAGTTTGCTAATAGCCATTTCAATAACGTTTAATGTATCAGACAATTTATTAAGGGTCTGACATCGATCTTCATTGAGTAAGGCCTCCAATTTTGCATCTTCAAATTTTTTCGACTGTCCTGGACGTTCTTTGTCTTTAAGGTTAAAATCGCCACTTTTAAATCGTCTAAACCAATCTCTGCACGTTGTCTCAGATAGAGCATGTTCACCATAAGCTTCTTGAAGCAAGCGATGACTTTCAGCAGTATTTTTTCTTAAATTAAAGCAAAAAAGCAAAGCTTCCGGTATATGCTGTTTCGTTGGTTCAAAACTTGACATTTTCGATATTATAAAAAAAGTAGTGTGTACAAGTTAATTCAATCTCGAATACTGAATATTGCAGGTTATATCCAATACTTCAACACAGTATATTTTTAGTGTTAGTTCTATGAAAATAATACTATAGTTACGCCATCTCATATAAAACAGCAGGAATTAAGTTTAAAACCCAATACTAAGATCGTTTATACGAATTTTTAAAATTTGAATCGACAAAATTTCTATTTGTTTCAGCTAGAAAACTGTATTTTAAATCAAATAGATAATGCTATTTGGGCCCGTTTATTCGAGTATCCGCGTTAAAGCTTCTTGCTCCGGCCACTACGTGGCGCAGAGCATCGAGGCATTTCTCACGTACGTATTGCGCTCTAGCTGTGCATAAATTGCTGGAACCAAAGTAGTCTTATTATTTTAACTGACTATATCTAAGAAGCCGAACGTGAATTTTTGTACCTCGTAGATCCATGAAAATATTATTAAATAATATAATAATTGAATATGGTATAATTAATATTATAAATATTATAAATAATAATATAAATATTATTTTTATTTCAAGTTCATATTCCTTCAATTTTTAACATAAAAATATATCCGATTTTAATAGATATATTAAATTTGTCATTAATCAAGAATATAAAAATATTGTGATAAAAAAAAATGAATAATTTCTTAAAGTTAAATAGACCTCTATTTGGTCGTGAGAGAAGGAAAAAAATTTATTTGTTTCTATTAGATCCTAGTTGAATCAACTAGATGTTTTTTTTTGTGAATTTTAATAATGGGGATAAAATAAAAAGATGACGTTAATATTATGTTTTTTTTTTTTTTTTATGAATCGAGAACAATGCGCCCTCAAAGTCTCGTCTCATATCGTCTCGTACTGAAGGCTTATCAAGAGTATAGATTATCAATTATACACGTGTGGATACGAGGATTTGTGCGCATAAACCTCGTACTAGTTTGAGTCACGATGAATCGCTGCATCAGACACGTTGTAAAGAGACCCGACTGTAGAACCCCGCTCTCAACATATCGTGCCGGAAAACGACGTATCAAATAATCATGAGATGACTTATTACACCTAAACCCCCTTCTTCCTCCCCCGCGTTTTGTCGACGTGGCTCTGCGCCACGTGAAATTAGATCGATTGATCTCTCTCACACTTTTTTCCATTCTCGCTACTTCTCTTTTGTTCTCTCTCTTTTCTTTATTTCCCCCCCCCCCCTCTCTCTCTCTCTCTCTCTCTTTCTGCTTTATTACACCACTAAATTATATTACGTTTGATCATTTTTATTATTTCATACAATCACAGTGCTTAACTGTATGTGTGGCATAATTTGATCCGCGTTCTTATGTTTCGTCATAATTTTAAATTGTGATAAATTTATATTTAGAAAATTATCGTGAAAATTGCAGAAATAAAAGAGATCGAGAAATATTTGTTATAAGAAATTTTCCTGGCCCATGGATTTTGAAGTAATTTCGAAGTCATTTTTATCATCAATTTTGGTGCAATATTAACCGTATAATTATTGTACGGTTGGCTACTCTGGCGAGGGAGTTGGAAAAAACACACACTCTTTTCATTCGCTTTCTCTCTCTGACTCAACGTAGAAAAAAAGAAAAAAAAAAAAGAAGAAGCAAGTCCTGCATATCACAGAGTTGTACAAAATAATGCGCTATAGTGCACTATCGGTGGTGGTAGCGGCCGGCAATCTGGGGAAAGTTGCAACATGTAATCTCAACCAGTCGTGCGACTCATAATTAAAGAAAAGAAGAAGAATATATATATATATATATATATATTTATTCTTTCGTTCATAAAAAGTTTATCGTGCGGTTGTCTCGAGATTTAGATTCGTAATAATAACAAAAAAATATATTATTTTACGCATTATTTCAATCTGTCCTTGTGGCGAGAAGCCTCGCATTCGAATAACTTTAATAAAAGTCGATTAAAAATCTAATTACGATAGAATTGCACTTTTTTTCCGTTCGATCTTTGCCTTTTACGCGATATCGCAGCTCTCTGTATTTACGATATTCACGATAATTCTGTAAGTATAGGTGTATATACTCGTACAAATATGCATTTTAAAACCACATACGACACTATACTCACGATTCTTACAATCGTGCAGATAGAGTTTAACTCATGCTGTCTGGCATTTGAAAATGAGACATTACGCAAGGATCTCGTTGTGTATATTTTACACACACACACACGCACGCACGCACACAGTCTCGAAGCTACTCTACAGTTTTAACGTGTCTAACGTACAGTTTGTATCCACTTAACACCTACCTTTCTCGAGCGGTGCAACGATTCAATGACAGTTGCTTAAATTCCTCTCGGGTTTCCTTACACACACACACACGCACACACGCAGACAGACACATACATATCTGTATACGTTTAAAAGTTCGTATGCATTGAACTAATCTAGCATTTCGATCTCTGCCTCGTCAATTTGCTCTGTAAATCATAGCCACCGTTCGGAGCTCGACTAGAAACACGATTGCGCAATCGTATTTGAACCGATTATAAAAACCGAGTCACGGTGACTCCCTCGAACGATATCGATCATCGACGGGATGAAAAATTCAACCGCGGGAATTTAATCCGGGAGCTACATACATTCGGCACATAATTTACGGATATATTAGTTAACTTCACAGACATAAATATAATTTGTACCTTGCGCGGTGTATCGAAATTCCGAAAAGTCCCGATTTGAATTAAAATAATAAGAGTTGTATAAATGGAAACCGGTACAAAGCGGGATACCTTAGAAAATATTGTATTTTTATAAATTTATATAAACGTTGTTCATTTGTTTGCACTCGTAATTCAAAAAATTTGAGGCATTTGAAAGAAAGAAAATTATTTTTTTGGTATTCATCGGCTTTCGTTAATTGGGAATAATATTAAACGAACAGAAAAACAAAACATTTGACAAAAATAGCCCATTTTACAATGAGTTGTATCGAAAATCAATCGAATTTTGGACTCAATTTCAAAGCTGCACAGAGTGTGACTCATGAGCTAAAGTTAAAACAAAAAAAAAAAGAAAAAAAAAAGAAAACTTAGAAAGAACGATAAACATTTTTAGTACATTTTTTAAAGGCACTCCCCTTTTGTCTCGGTCTCTCCCCTATCTACAAAAATGTGTGATAAATTCTTATGAAAATGATAAATTGAATCATCGATCCGGTACTGATAAATGATGAGTAATATAGAATTAATCGTCCGATCTGACAGGAAAAATAATGATTTTACAACAGACAGTCCGTTGCGCCGGATTCACCTATTCATTTAATGATGGTTTAATTAGTTGAACCACAAAGTATTAATTAATAGCGAGATATGAAAGTAAACAGTATGCATATAGTGAAAAGGCTCACGGTTAGTTTACTGTATGTTGACTAATTAATCAAATTTAAATAACTCAAATTCATTGATTAAACGCACACGATTCACCGGCTGAACAATCTGTTAACGAGAATTAGAATCCAATTTTCCTCGACTCGTTAAATTAAATAATTAATGAAAACACGCACACGCACACGCGCACCCACATACACTTATGTCGAGGCACACATTGTGACGTTTCTAGATTCATACAAAATTCATAAATCAGTAATTACAATGCATCGGATGTACGGAACAAGAGTATGCACACCGGTATTATAGTATTCTGAATATGCATGGCATATTTCGCATTACAAGCAATAGGTGTGGTAGATACTGCGAATTTCGTACATATATATATATATATATATATATATGTTTATGTACGTCGTATTATAGTACATATATATTTGTATATCACATACAGAACGTGCACGCAATCGAATTGTCTTGATTCTATGGAACAAACAACTTGCTTGCCGTGAGTCTCTCCCCGAGCCACGAACCACACTACTCTCTAACTTGATAGAGTAAAACTCGGTTCAACGTTAGTACATGTTTGATGAAAACTCTCCAAGCTTTGGGACGAACGTTATCGCTATTTATATATCGATTGTATACACTTATACACTTGGCTACACCTGTTTAGCAGCATTTTAACCGCGAACAATACGCACTACGTATTATTCTTTCAACAAAGTATTAATTTGCGTTAAAAGCGATTGCACGAACTTTCAACAATTTCTCCCAACTCTCAGCATCCAAGCAAAAATGATATAAAATTGTTTTAGCTTCGTTAATTGGACTTTGTAGTCAATTTACGGTCATCAACTGCCTTTTGTAGTGATATATACTTGTGTTTAGCTTTTATTTTTGTCTCTATGATAATTAAATTCATTAATAATTTGTTCTGTTTAATTAGTTTCATTCATGAGTCTTAGTATTTAGGAGTATTGCCGATGTTTAACATCATAATGGAATACGAAGAATGTTTTAATTTTTATTTCATCGTGATTTAAATATTTGATTATACTTCGCAGAATCACATTGACGTGGTTACTCTTCACGGTCGCGGAAGTCATTTTATTGATCGTCGTCGACTGCAACGTTACGTACAATATTTATAATATTATGAAATTCAAATCCCATCACCATCAAGTTATCAAATAGTCAAATCGTAATCACTACGCTTGTACTATTTTTTTCATCTTCCCCCTCCCCCCCTGACTCTTCCCTCCCCCGCACGATTTCGAATATTTAAACAACGTTTGAACGAATGCGAATATTTACATTGCGAAAAAAAAAATGTTTGATTTAATCTTTATGCAGATCTAGAGACGCGGCAGCTTCTTGACGCCAAGTATTAAGGGGCCGGTCCACTTTAAAAATTTAAAAAAATCAATTTTTTTTATTGTTTTCGAAAGTACATACATTCAGAAATATTGTGTCAAAATTTTATGAAAATCCGAGCTCTCTAAGTATTTTTTTTTTACTTCAACGTCAGGACCTCATTTCGTCTACCTGAGCGTATAAACTTCAAACGCGTTTTTCTTGAAACAACGTTTTCAAAATCTAGCTCCATCGTATCTTTAAAACTAATGAACCGATTCTCTTGAAATTTAAACCACATATTGTAAACATGATTCGCAACAAGATGACCCTCGATGGTTTTAATATTTTGATTTTTACTCTTTTTTTTCGTGAAAAACTGCGAAGAAAACGCGTTTTTTTTTTACTTTTTTCGTTTTTTATCTGCTATATTTTTATTTTGTGATAAAACTTTATATCCCAGGGTCATTTTGTAGCTGGTGTCATACTGAATGTAATGGACTTTGATTTTTTTGTTTCAGACAAGCCATTGCCGAGTTGTGATGGAGCTACCTAGCCCACCTATTTTTGAGACGTTATGTTAAACTATAGTTTTTGTACTTAAAAATGAATAAAAATAAATTAAAAATTTTTTTTTATGTATTTCAAGACTTTATTTATCAAGCCCAACAACTTTTATATTCATATCTTTTATAAAATCCTCAAAAAAAAAATCGCGAAAATAGCCTTTTTTTCGTCGCTCCAAAGTGGACTGGCCCCTTAAGAAGATAGTGTTGAACGTCCAAGGCAAGACGGGCCGAGTATATCTATATACTCGAGATTGGACGATTTTCCGTTACTTTCAAACTTTAAGTCAACGTCACGCGAAGACTGTTCGACTTTTTGAAATAAATGAAACTTTCCCAAACTAATGTGTTCAATGCGCTTCCAATGGTTTACGCTACTAAAATCGGGCAAACATTTGTTTTTTTTGCTTCTATTTTGGAAACCTGCAGGCAAAGGTAGAAAAAAATATTTAAAATGCTAAAAAAAATAGAAAGGGCGAATACAATTTTAAAATTAAATGATGGGATAAAAAATCAATATTCTTAGGACTTAATAACGACTCACGCGAAGCTTGCAAACGTTTTCTCTCGACTGACATCTTCATTGAGACGCAACTCTCTCTTTCTCTCTCTCTCTCTCTCTCCGGGTTCAAGAAATTATACGCATGTCGTCACGTATAAATTGCACCAGTAATCTCGTGCTGCAACATGAACGTATACACGCAGTCAAGATTAGCATGTGTATATTTATATAAATATAGATATGTTTATATGGAGCTAAAAGTCATGGGGAAAACGAGAAAAGGGCAAAAGCGTGCGTGGTTAAATTGTAAAGCTGGAGGCAAACGTTACTCCCTATGTTGTGGAAGAAAAGGAGTGAGAGAGACAGAGAGAGAGAGAGAGAGAGAGAGAGAGAGAGAGAGAGAGAGAGAAGAGAGAGAGAGAGAGAGAGAGAGAGAGAGAGAGAGAGAGAGAGAGAGAGAGAGAGAGAGAATAAGAGAAGAGAATAAGAGAAGAGAGAATGGGACGAGGAAGAGTCCGGTAGTAAGGATGGAAATCGTGGTACAGAAAATATCACGAAAACATTGTGGTACGAAACACATATGCACGTATCACACCGAGCGCACTTGCTACCATATACGAGACATTTCTTGCCAATTTCACGCCCAACCTAGATTTCTCCAAAATTTCTTCTCATCTCGAATTCCGTCTCTTTCCGAATTCTTCCTTACATTTCTTTGTAAGAAGAAAAAATGCATAAAGTAAATTTCTGTTTTCAGAGACAAAAAAATAACAATCTGTACCAAATGGAGATTTATGTCGGTAGAATTTATCAATTTTATTGTAGCTCTTCTGTCACTTTTTGTCCTGTTGACAAAGAAATATGAAAATAAATGTAATCGTCAGCTGGCAAGTAGCGAAATTCAACGAATTTTCTTGTTTATATTAAAATATATTTAGTTTGGATTGTCGCTTAAGAATCGATCAAAAACTCGTTGTTGACGAAATCAACAAAGAAACAATTGCTGGTGTTTTGAAAAAGGTGCAAAATAGAAAAAATAGTAGTACAAAGAAATTTCGTTGCATTTAAACGACATGTAAGCTTCGATGTATATCATGAACACCATTTATGCCAATTGTAAGTGGACTGCCCCATATTGATGCAACATATATATACACGAAATATATGGCGTGTGTATATACGTTGAAATGTGGTGGGTACAACCTCACGTACCGCATGGAATCACATCTCGCATCGCTGCAGCAAGCAAAAGCAGCAGCAAAAGGAAGGCAATAAGGCGAAGCAAAGCCAACCCCCTTGGCTGAGATATACTTTCCACAGCCCTTCTTATACCTCGTGAACAGTCGTTCATCATCGCAGAATTACGTTGTGTCCTCTCCTCCTCCCCCCCCCCCTCCCCCCTCCCCAAAACCTACAAACGCTATCTACATATATTCACTCGTGTATACATATTCACAAACAATACACAAATATATGCATGAATGCATATATTTAAAGATAAATGTGTATTTAAAACAAACATATCGTTGACTCGGAGCCAGGAGGGCTTGAATTTCTATTTTTATTCATTAATAATACGCCATTTTCGTTTTGGGTCACTGGGACACGTATTTATACATTTACAATAATATCCACGTGATATATATATATATATATATTATAACCTGTAAGAAATTCACGAAGGCGTTTGTATTGAGCCACAAAATTTGCATTTATTAATATACTCTCAAATCCCCACCCACACAAGAATTCGAATTTATACACAAAGGAAAGCCTCAAGTATAAATACGTTCGTGTTCGTCGCATGCCCTTTACACGGCTACGCTCTTATCTCGTAAAAGCAACGAGCCACTGTTCCACTTGCTTTTGTTATAAACGCCGTTAAAACCACCCTGCATTATACATAGGGTCGCGCGCTCGTCGACGTTTCATCCACGCCTGCAGTTTGTCTCATGTTTATTATATTTATTAGATTTTATTATACATCTATATAGAGAACGAGGGACACGATTGATCATGTTGTTTGCGCACATTAAATACAATATTTCGATAAATAGCCCTCCATTTCACTCTTACATACTGTTTTATATCGGGTGGGACTGTTTTTTTTTTTTTACTGGACAATTATTTCGGAGTCGAAAATAAAAAATAGATCGAGCAAAAATGGTCATGCTCTGAAGAACAGAGAAAACAATATTTTTGCATTTCTTTCTGTGTCTTGGCATCAAACTTTCAAAATTAAACAAAAAGTCCGAAAAATTGATGAAAAATTATGAATATTTGTCGTTTTTTTGTTGTTGAAATGTTTACATCTCGTTTACGAAGTTTCTATGTGACGTTGAACTAACGGTGTCGCTAATTATGGTTTTCAGACTATAGTTAGAAATGAGGAATTTCAAAAAAAGAGACATTTTTTAAAACAGACGCATTGATAGTTCGCCAATTAGTTATGGGCTTTCGTTGTTTTATCCTACCAATAGATTATTAATGTTAAAACTCATTGTTTATCATTAATGATGTAATTAGTTAAAGATTTTTCGATATTTTTAACTTATTTAGAAATAAAATGGCTTTGGTCAGTATAAATGCCTCACCCGGTACATTTAAATGACAAAGATCAACCCCTTCACTCGTTTTGCATAATATACAAATATATATATCGCGAGGTCGCGTGATTGAAGAGGTTAAAAGCGTTGAATTGTGCACGCACGAGTTAGTACTCAAGTCACAAATATACACAATGCGTGGGTAGAAATTTTGAATTCGTCATCTAACGATTATTTTTCAGTATTGTGGTTTATTAATATCGTTTTGTTGTCAGGCCACACCGTAAAATACATGCGAATCAATTGTATCGTCGTTATTACGTCTGTGGGTTTACAAAATAGAGATTCGCGGTTGCGGAGATTTAATTGTGCATATACGACTTTGCATTTACGAAGTTTTAACGAAGCTATTACATGCTACATTTTTTTTTTTTTTTTAGTACTCTCGCGTGGCAAACAATAAACAGACCGCTCGTTCGGAAGTATGACTCTAGGCTCGTTTGAATTGATCGTTTAGTTTCGTAAGGTATATGAGTTTGCATGCCAAGGAAAGCTTGCAATTTGATGAGGTTAGTAATTACTTTTTTGCTACCAATTAACACGCATATTTTATGTGTGATTAATATTTTATTCGTTTCCAATTGACATCGATAGAATCTATTGTTGGATAACGAAGCCACTTTGTTGTTTTCCATATCGTATAAACATTTTTCTTTGCTCTCCATGTGTCTTATGGTTCGCAGCTCCCAATGCATTTTTTAACGCGTCTCGCTTCATTCGTTTTTCTTCAATGCAGCACATGCATTGCTTTTCTCTTCTATCTGTCAATTCACCGGCTTTTGTCAAGCTGGCTTTAATTTTCTCCGATTGCCAATTGAAAGCAGAGAAAAAGAGAAAGACAGGGTGAGAGATATAGAGAAAGAAAGAGAAAAGAAATCAAGGTTTAGCTGGAAGAGGGCTTAAGGGGAGAGGCTTCTACTTCCGTTAACACGGCTACTATTGCCAATGAAGGTAGCATCGCGTAGACCAGAATTGCTTTCCTCTTTTGCCCTCTCTCTCTCTCCCCCCCCTCTCTCTCCCTCCCTCCCTCCCTCCCTCCCTCCCTCCCTCCCTCCCTCCCTCCCTCCCTCCCTCCCTCCCTCCCTCCCTCTCTCTCTCTCTCTCTCTCTCTCTCTCTCTCTCTCTCTCTCTCTCTCTCTCTCTCTCTCTTTCTCATCGTAAGTAATTGCCAATCGTGAAATTTTCTTTTAACGCTTTTGCCCGGTGGTTAACGTGTATCCCGATAACGAATTGTGAGGTCGAAAAGGCTTCAGCGAGATCGTTATCTTTGTGTAGGTGCGTTTATATATCTATACATTTGTATATATACATTGACAACCCCTTTCGTGCACAACAGCCAATTTCCCGAACCCTTGTGTATTGTTTAAAACTATTCTCGACCTATACACATCTTCCCTTTTCGCTCGAAGTACACAAGCATCCACTTCGAAGCCCCTG
>OZ022421.1:8533987-8566487 GCA_963989365.1 Rhimphoctona megacephalus | reverse complement strand
AAATCGTTAAGGTATATACTGTACTGCATGCTAGTCAAATGAGTGCTAAATTTTCACAATTGTTTTATGCCAAAAGCTTAATGCACTAATTGAGCGTAGTGTTAGTGGATTTATGTCACAGCGTATCTTATTAACGTAGAAAAATATATTAAAAACGATAGATTTGCGAAACCATTAACTGATAAATGCAAATTTCCATGATGGCACATTTTCATCGGAATTCATCAAAGAATAATTCGTAATTTTTAACCAATTGCAATGCACCTTATTTTATTCCTCAAGTCTTATTTTGTTCCTCAAGAGATCCTTTGCGAATTCACCACGTAGATTTCTTCCAAGCTCGATCGTTCCACTGCTGCAGTCAATTGTTCATTTAGCGAAAAAAAATCTTTCATAAACAAATTGATATAATTTCCAAACAAATAAACTTCGAAAAAATCTACATGGTGAATTCGTAGAGAATCTCTTGAGGAACAAAATAAGACATGGTGCATTAAAATCGGTTAAAAAATACAGATTATTCTTTGAAAAATCTCAATGAAAATGTGTATCAATGGAAATTTTCCACTGTCAGTTAATGATGTCGCAATTGTATCGTCATTAATATTTTTCTAGATTAATTAGACATGTCATCTTACAAATTCACCTACACTATGTATAATTAGTGCATTAAACTTGGTATAAAAACGTTGTGAAGTTTTAGCGCTCATTTGATTAGCACGCAGTACAGTACTTACCTTAAATAACTACATTTTTTGTTGTTGTTAAGTGGAGCTATGATATTTACGCGGAATATTATCAAAGCAGCAAAAAGTAAATGGAGCACGGAGAACGAATAAACAAAGGGGTCGGTGAAAAGCAGCGTTGTAGAGGGGGGGGGAAAAAAAAAGATTTGATGGGAAAGAAAGATTCCAGGGGAAAAATGTGTAATCTTCGTGGCGGCGGGGAAAGCGAAAGATAGGTCGCACGATTCTATGCCAAGCCTCATAGTCCTGTGATTTCGTATTGATCCAGTTTGATGATCATTACGTTCGATAATCGCTTAATAGTCCTATAACTCCCGAGAATTCGAATAAACCTTTTAACATCACTTTTCTATACACACATATAGATGTTTAGTGTTTATAGGTAGGTTGTAGGTTTACCAGGTTGTCAGATTGTACATAACCAACAGCGAGGTCTGATCTAGGCCCAGAACTTATTTTCCATAGTCATTACAATCATAAATGCACTAAATTGTACATAGACAGTGTCTCATTTAAAACACATCAGTTTTAATGTCATTCCTCCACATAATAGAAAAAACTTTTATTGTCCTAGTGTTTTATAACGCAGTTTTTTTCCTCGTTTGTTGAAAATTTAGTCTTCTACGTGATTGGTCCTTCGAATTTTTACTATATTTCTCATCGTTTCGATACAGCGTCCGCGATTAAAGAAATTCACAACAGAGGACAGAAATCTTTTTGAAAAACACGTTTCAAGATTATTTAATTCGTGTTTTTCGACATAAATTTTAAGCTCGCGTTATTTATCAGTCAACCTTGGACCACCGTGTACATTTGTTCGATATATACTATAACAGAGGGCAGAAAGGCGGCTCGCGCGCACATGGAGAACAGCACACGGAGTTGACCTCGTGTCGTTCGGTCACGATTAAACGATCGGTTGAATTGCGCTCTCTCCGCAAGGAACCGAGCGGGACGATAAGATCCTCCAAGAGTTTTCATTCGCTCTCTTTGGCTTCCCCCGAGAGACTGTAATCTCTCCCGCCATTTTGACGCTGTGTGCTCGCCATATATATATATATGTATGTATTACTTATAAACCTCAGCTGAAGCTCTGCGTTGGAATCGCCTCGGAGCATGGATTCGAAATGAGGTTTCGATTTTGCCGGCGAAACGAGAGTCCTATATACAACAACAAACACACGCCTAACCCTCATCAGCTTCCAACAATCTTCTCCCTCTCCCGCCCCCTCCCCCCTTGCCAACCCTCCAGCCTACCCTCCAATCCCCACCGTCCTCTTCGTCAGAGATCCTCGCGCATACACTTTATTTTAATTAGCGCCGAGAGGAAATAACCCGAACTCTCATCAGGAGCAAAGTTCCTCTTTTTCCTTCGTGAGAGAGCTTCTTATCTCATTCATAAATTCAATTGAATCGGTTAATGCGCATAATGGCAACTGCATCCCGCGTTTAATTAGTTAAATCCATAACGGGCGCCGCCGACTCTATTCGTTTATTTTGTTTTTGTTTTCTCTGCTTTTCGTTTCCCATGCAGGAAGTGTTTAGTTCTCTCCCCCCCTCCCCCCCCCCCCCCTCCGAGCGAATTTTTCGTGTTTTCTGATTGAGGACGCTACACGCTTTATGCATAACGAAAATCTCGGTTATTTGAAAAATACTTCAATTTTATTGAATGAACATTTTGTTCGTTTAAAATTAGAGCTGAGCGATTGATCATTTTTTTATATTTGTTTTTCCAATAGGAAAATATTATGGTTTTGAATAAGAGATTCGATCGTTGGTAAAATGTTTTCGTGAGGAAATATTCGACCTGCTTTCTGAAACAATCAATTGTGATTGCATGTTTCGTACAGGACAAGAGATCCTTACGGAGCTTTCCATTTCAGATAAATTCGAGATTGAATTTCTCCTGACGCAACGTATACTCGAAAAGCAATTGCCCGAAATACATATCGTAAGTTTGACAAAAATTGCACCAAAAGATGAAAATGTATTCGGGAGTTTCGTTGATATACGAGAGTAATGGACTAAGTTGAAGGAATCGATGGAAAAAATGGCATACGTTTGAAACATATTCTGAAAATGAATTTCATTTTGCCACACTCGCTGATATACTTTAACAAAACCTGTTTCACCTTGATCGCATTTCGATCCTTACACTCTTTCTCTTTATAGATGAAACAATTGTAAATTTATTTGGAATTGAATGTTTTCCTGGAAGAGGAAAAGCGAGATAAAGAAAGACTCGAATTTCCGTTAAAGGATTCGATCGTTTATCCGATTTCCATACAATTTCACCTCTCGGAGATATTTCTGCACTCCACACTCGCAATATATACTCCCTCTTGATTCAACGTTACGTATGTTTTTATTTTTTCTCTTTCCCAACCATTTTTATCTTTCTCTCTCTCTCTCTCTCTCTCTCTCTCTCTCTCTCTCTCTCTCTCTCTCTCTCTCTCTCTCTCTCTCTCTCTTTTCTAATATACGAGGGTTGCACACATATTTGTATAGACGTGTTTGTGTGTATATATATATAAAACGTAGGAGATTTGCAGCTCGAAAAGTGGAAAACCCTTCTTCCACGATGAGGTTCAATGACTTCTGGACAGGACTCTCTCGAGTGGTGGGGTAAGCGGAAAAAAAGAGGGAAAATGTTTTCCACGGTGTGTCGGTGTAACGGAAGCAAAACTCGGAATAGTGCTCGCTTGAATAAGTAGGGAGAGGGTTCGTTGAGCTCTCGTATCATCCGGCGTGGGGAAAGTCGAGGCGAAGACAGGACGAATGTGTGTATGTGTGCTACGTTTATTTCTATGTGTCTGTATTAGAGGTTACATCTATCGCGTTTCTCCTTGCAAGAGTGTGCGCGCACGGGCTTTCAAGATCGAAAGACATTCCTGATGGGGCGTGGAGAGTGCACAAGAAACACGTACACTTAAATTACACAACGTGCGATGCAGCTATTGGTAACTTTGCCCTGCGAACCAAAAAAAGAAGACGGTTATCGGCGTTACTCGAAGCCTTTTTCCTCATGCAATTTCCTTCACTTATAAAGCCTACCGATAACTGTTTCATGACCAATCACTCTTCTCTATATTTTACCCATCCTCCCGCAGCACCATTTTTTTTCACCCTTCCTCGCCTCTATTCTCTTTTTCTCATGTGTGTCCAAAGTTTTTGCAAATTTTCTATTTCCTTGGAAAATTCACGCATCAAAGTTCTTCTTCACGTAACATACAGTCTATTTTTTGCTGCTCTTCTTTCAATTTACTCTCTCTCTCTCTCTCTCTCTCTCTCTCTCTCTCTTCTCTCTCTCTCTCTCTCTCTCTCTCTCTCTCTCCCCCCCCCCCTCTCCCCCCCCTCTCCCTCTCTCTCTCCCCTCCCCCCTCTCCCTCCCCCCCCCCCTCTCTCTGTCTCTCTCTCTCTCTGTCTCTCTCTTATTCCAACTATTTTATCCCTTCTGGCCATATTTTTCATCGTTTTTTCACGCTTCCAACGTGTCTTTCCCATTCCTCGGTTCAACGAATTCCACAATAGCGAGTACTTGGAATTCTTGTTACAGACCATTTTTGTACTTATACCTCTTTCTCTCTTTCTTGGATCTTTTTATATTGCGTCACCATTTACTTGTCCTCTTGCTCGAATTATGCATTGTTTAACAATCGTTAACGTTGTATTTAACAAAGCTGACAAATATAACTCGTTTAGCCACATATTATTATTGCAGTTGTACGAAAATTGTTTGTAGTTCTAGTTTTAGGGATGCTCTGCTTAGAATAATCAGATTATGATCGCCCCCAGGCTTTAAAATTAAACTTTGATTAATACTGCAAAACAATATTAATTCGGACGAAGTAGAAACTCTGTTATATTAAAACGTAGTTTAACCGTCTACAATCCTACAAAATTACTTGATATATACAACGCGCACACATATCTATATGTAAATGTAATATTTAGTCATTGCTACCGGGCACGTAAAACGCAGTTGGATTTGCTCGGTGGGCGAAGCGATGCGAGTAAGCAAAGTCCTCGTGGCAATACCTGGCTGCGGTAGGCAGTGGCTTTATACGCAGACACAAGCAAACCAAGAGAGAACTGGAAATCAGTAGCGAGGAAGCAAAGAGTGTGCACGGAGTGAGCGAAGATGAAGGGCGAGGTAAACTCGCGGATTTATCTCAGCGCTGCTTCGAGGTATAAAGGGGCGGAGGAGGGGAAAGGAAGGAGGTTAAAAGAGACTGCACAACCGAGTCAAGTCCGAGAACTATTATATTCGCGGAATAAGAAGACGGGGGGCAGCGTTAGAAAGGGAAACAGGTAGACAAAGAGTGAGAGAGAACGAGATGAATGGGGTGGGGAAGAGAATAATTGCAGTCGAGAAATCACGTACGTGCTCATGCTCAAACTCATCACAACCATTACTACTCTTTTGGAGTTGTTACTTTCCTTCCTTTATTCCTTTCTTCTATTATTCTTCATATTTTCCTCGACATTCATCTTTGACTTTTGCACGTTGCACCTTGGCACCTCTCTTTGTTTCGATTTTTCATTAAATTTTTTCGTTTCTTTCAATTTTAATACGAATCTTTCTTAACGATTTCATTCGTCTTTTATTTTTATTCAATCGATTTTTTCTTTATCGCTTTTCTTTTTTTTTTTGGGTCTATATATTTATATTATTTTTGTGTACTACTTAAGGTATTCCTTTCACGAACTCGAATATTTGACAATTCACGGATTTTTTTCTACATAAAAGTAAAAGCACATCCCAGTCCACTGGAAAAATATCGAGTCAGGTTACCGAACCTTTAGAAAAGAATTATAACTTTGAAAATCGTCTAATTTACACGACACTTTATGGAAATGACCTGTTGCTCACATTTCTATTGAATAATTCATATATTAAATAATGATAGATGTTTGATATAAACTGTCTTGCGTTAAATTAAATTCTAAAGATTCCGTAGCAGCAATAAAAACAGAGAGTCACCGGACGTTTGAAGAAAATATTCACGATAGAACTTGAAAGAATGCGATCAGCAGACGATTTTTCATAGCCATGACGTTCAAGAGGTTATGTTATCTTCGGCAGTTTTTACAATATTTTTAACGCTATTCTTGTTTTTGCCCGTTACAAATTGGCTCACATTTTTACCAATGTCACTGCGTACTTTATACGTATTTTCACTCATATTTCACTATTTTTTTTAACCAAATACAATAAGTCCAGCTTTTCTCTTTGACAGTGCAGTTGTTGACATTTGTAGCTCTCCAAAAAATATCAAAAAGTTTCATAATTTACACAATTAAGCTGAAATTTTCGATTTATGTTTACAGTTCAGACTAATAATTGGTTATAACTTTTTTAAACAAAATGCAGCCTAATTTATGAACAAATGTGGAGGGCCCCGCTTATGCGCCCAAAAAATACGGCCCTCCGCGAAAGGAATACCTTAAAAAGCTTTTTGGAAGATATACTGCCGTGAAAAAAGTTTGGTAATTTTGAAAAATGAAGAAATTGATGAATAAAATATAAAAAAATGGAAGATTTATCGGTATTCCGACGATGCGAACACTTTGGTACCTCATTGGTACCGTGTAGCAAAATTCCCAATGTATATGCAGGAACAGCGCGCGAGTTTCCTGCGAGATTCTAGGATATACCTCGGTTTCGCGTGCGCCCCGCGTGTATACTTGCATTCCAACAGGTGCGAACGGGGCACGTTGCGCGCGTTTCTGTTCCCTTTCCTCTTGCCTCCGTCGCCCTCTTCATCCCTCGTTGCAGAATGGAGGCCGCAACCGTCGATGCGAAGTGAAGGCGACGAAGGGGCTAGAACTGAGGGGTCGCATAGGCACAAGCTTCAAAGCCATGAACCATATCGCGAACCTTTCCACACGACGAGGGAGGGCGCGAAGGGGAGAGATGGGAGGGGGGGGGGGGGGGAGAAGAAGAAAATGTACCAGCCATCATGACTGACCTCGGTTTTCTCGCTTTTCCGCTTTTCTCTCTTTTTTCCACATTCTTTTTCTCGTCTGAAAGCAAGAGTCTCTAATGCAATCCCCTTATAAACTTTTTCATTCGTCCGCTTGCTTTCGTCTTCTTTTTCATCGTTTTCTTTTTTTTTTTTTTCACTCTCGTTGCTCGGGTGGTCCGCTAAATGCGAATGAGAGAACGATCTCACGTTTTCCAGCTTTTCTCAGGCACACACATTCCTTCGTTTAATATCCACTACCTTTAATTGCATGAAGTATCTTTTTTATTCCAGCGTAAAGTCAGCTTTTTTTGTTGCCCTCCCAACGCGTGGATACTTTTGCCCTTTTTCTCTCTGCCATTTGTCCCTTTTTACCAACGAATAAACCTTACGTCTGCCATGAAACGAGTGTGCCGACACTCGTTTTTGTAGTAAATTTAAATTCGCGTAATTTGTTACCTGCTATACCAACAGGATTATGCTGTTAAAGTGGCATCTTAATGCTGGAGATGAGCCCGGAATGTTGCCTCGGAATAATAAAGTATTTTCCTTCATTCTTATAATCATTTGAACACGCTCGAGTCGAGTTGAGCAACATCTGGGTTTAACATTTTTATGGATAAAATGTCACAGACAAAAGAATTTTTAATTAGATCTTGCCATTGATGAAAAATTATTTCATTACTTTTTTTTTTATTTTTCAAGCATTATACTCGCTCGGTGTACTTTTTTTTCTCCCATTTAAAAAAACAGTAATTTCATCGTACATTTGCATCGATTTTAGGTTAACAATGATTTTGTATTTTGTTTTGTGAATTTTGCAATACTATTTAAATTGTGTCGCACACGATTTATTTTGTCATTTAAGGAGGTTATATCGTTTCTCATGTAAAAATTATTTTCCAACTTTACACAATAAAAATTTGTAAATAGAAAGCTTAAGACAGTATTAAACTTCTGGCAGAATATGCCGATGATTCATCGTCTCAAAATTGAGATATTTATTGTTGAAGTTCGCAATTTTTTGAAAGCTTCCATAAGAGCCCATGTTAAACTTGTCATTTTCAACAATGAATATCTCGATTACCAGGCGGTGAAACCTCTCCAAATTTTTCACACATAATTAAATGCTGTTCAAGAAGATTCACGCCAAATTTCAATACATTAAGGGGACCGTATGGTCTAGAGCACGAAAATTTCACCTATTTTCACGATTTTTTTTTTGCCTTAAAAAATTTAAAAATCGATGTTTTAACTTTTCGGGTTTATTACTACCTTTATTAAGTATACAAAAATTTTTTTTTTTAATTTTAAAAACAGTGTTTATTATCATATAATTGGCATTGAAGACGACCCTCTCGAAAAATCCGACCCGGACGGTGAAGATCGATCCGAGACTTCTACTCATCTGAAACACAAAATTCAAGAAGATTCTTAATCAGAAAGAGTGCAGTTATGGTCGGGACTAGAACAAATCGAAAAAATTAAAAATTGACAAAATGGCGCGCTTTTGAAAAAAAATTCGTAAAATCGGGTTTTTTTTCACTAGTTTTTTAGTATAAACAATAAGAAATTATTTAAATAAAATTATGATTGTAGTTCCGACGATAGCCATACATGTTGTGAACAACATATCCAAATTTCAAGTGATTCGGTTGAATAGTTTTTTTGTTTTCACCTGCGCAGTGCCGAAAAAAGTCGTTTCGAGATAAATGAGTTTAAAGTTTGAGGTACAGATATTTTCAAAAATTGAGCAAATTTTGAATACTTACAGTTAATCCGCGATTCCGGCACCATATAGGATTCCTTCGGAACGTTCATAATTCAAGATTTCCTCACTCCTTTCATTTCTTCGAGCTGTCCGAGCCTCTTTGGAGTTGTCCGTGCTCCTACGGTTGGCGCTCGATACTCGCAGCTCGTCTCGGTTTTGCGCTAGTTGCTCCGCTTGTGGCCCGATTGTTATGCCCATGGTCTCCATTATTTTCAATAGGGATGCAAATCCTTCATTGAATATGCAAGCGGAAATGTGAGTGGCAATATCAATGATTTTTTTTCCGGCAAACAGATGTTTCGGCGCAAGGTGCCACACGCAAGCATTGAAACTTTCGTTATTGTTCTGCGTATTACTGCCAATACACCTTTCCAATAAAGTCTCTGCTGTCAATTCTTCATAAATTGGTTTTAATATCTCTTGTGCTTCATCGCACAGAGCAGGTGGGTGCTCGTAGGTGTCTAAAGTACCTGCAGCCTCACTTTGACGCCACTTGCACCACGATTCGGAACCTGGAGGACAGTACGAGTGTTGCGGATTTTCATCTGTTGAAATTTTGTGATAATATGCTGCCCATATTTCACTTCTCATCCCTTCAGTCGAATCTGAATTACGTCTAATTGCTAGACCGTAATAAGTTGACAGCTCTTGCAATAATTTATTCGTCAATTGTTGACGCTTCGGTGTTTTATTTATCGATTTCCGCTGTGTCTTTTTTCCCTCTTCTTTTTCTGTCAATTTCTTTGTTGCTTTCTTTATTTGTGCATGTTTTTTTTTCGCATCAACAGCACGTTTGTACAAACGTTTTTTAACATGCAAAACACATTCTTTTTTGCAAACTAAAAAATCATCCCCGTAAGGCTTTGTGTCCAATAAGGCTTTGAACGTTTTCGTGTCGCGGACCGCTCTCTACCTGCGTTATGGGCTGTAGAAGCTGTAATATTGAGAATTTCCGCATGAAAATTTCACAGTATATTCTTGAGATACTATACTTTCGACATATCGAAAAAAAAAAAATCGATTTTTTCAAATTTCTAGACCATACGGTCCCCTTAACTTGGAATAATCAAATATAATGTATTTTTCGTATGATGTCATATAAATATCGATATATCCTCCTTAACGGGAGAAACCAGTTTAGGAGGTCGAAATTTTGGTGTTTTTCGTGAATTTTTTTTAACAGAGAAGGAATAATCAGAATTTGTTTAAACTTGGAAGATATTTTACTCATGTTTTAAAGTATACTTTGTAATTTTTTCAAGTCATTTCCGCCAGAAATAGTGGAGTTGGAAGCTGCTATTCATGGACGACTTTTTTTCAACTGGCGGGCATTCTAGCTCAAAAAGTTATCGACCAATCGTTCTGAAAATTTGTGTGAATATTCTTTATTCAATTACAATCTATATGAACCTAACCCTGGGATGATTTTATTATTGAAAATATTTTTTTTATGCAAAAAAGGTGAAAAAACATGGTATAAAAACATGACATTGTGTTCAAACACCTCAAAAACATGCAATTTTCAACTTTTTTCATCACAATTAGGTTCATATTCTTAGGAAATGTGTTCTTAACGAAAAAAAAATATTGTAATGATTAGAGATAAAAATTGTGACTTCAGGAATGCCCACCAGTAAAAAACTCGGATGGCGATCGTCCATGGACAGCAGCTTCTAACTCCACTATTTCCGGCGGAAATGACTTGAAAAAATTACAAAGTGTACTTCAAATCATGAATAAAATATCCTCCAAGTTTAACCAAATTCTGATTATTCCTTCCCTGTTAAAAAAAATTCACGAAAAACACCAAAATTTCGGCCGTCTAAACTGGTTTCTCCCGTTAATTGTGTGTCCATCCAGAAAAAAAACATCTAGTCGATTCAACTAGGATCTAGTTAAATCAAATAAAAATTTTTCCTTGTCTCACGGCCAAATAGAGGTCTATTTAACTTTAAGAAATTATTATTTTTTTTTTTTTCAATATTTTTATATTCTTGATTAATGAAAAATTGAATATATCTATTAAAATCGGACATATTTTTATGTTGAAAATTAAACGAATATGAAGTTAAAATAAAAATAATATTTATATTATTATTTATAATATTTACAATATTATTTATAACATAATCAATAATAATATTATTTAACAATATTTTCATGGATCCGCGATCCTGGGTACATAGAAAAATTCACGTTCGAGTTCTTAGATATAGTCAGTCAGAATGATTAAACTTTAAACTACTTTGGTTCCCGCAATTTATGCACATCCAGAGCGCAATTCGTACGTGAGAAATGCCTCGACACTCTGCTCCACGTGGTGACCGGAGCGAGAAGCTCTGACGTGGGTACTCGAATAAACGGAACCAAATAGTATTATCTATTTGATTTAAATGCAGCTTTCTAGCTGAAGCGAATAAAAATATTATTAATTCAAATTTAAAAAAAAAGATCGAATAAACGATCCTGGTAGATCTAGATAGAACTTTTTTTTGGGTGCGATTTCGATCGATTAGTTTAGTTAATGATAAATCTTTTTTTTTTCTCGGAACGTTTAGTACGGTTAGGTAGGTTTTATTATTATGTCGCTTATGCTCCTATATATAAAATGTTGGTAAATATACGACTGCATCGTATTGTTTATTATACGACCATTTTTTTTGTGCCCGTTCTTCTCCATCGTTAACAATCGTGTATTTCTCTTTATCCCGCATAGCGTAACTACCCTGTTCTCGTGCTTCGAGGCTGCGTTTTGTGCCACATATGTGTGTATATACGATGCGCGATTGTGGAGCTCGCGGATATATAATGTAAACTTTTGTCACGGTGTACCGTCGAGAATCGTCCCACGCGTCGTCGAGCATCGTTTGCGTTGCTGTGTTTTCGCGTTTCGCGACGCTTGTTAACCGCACGTTTCACACACACGCACGTACACTAACAAACACACGCATAATGAACTTCGCGGATTCACGATTTGCACACGGGGGTACGTACGAGCTCGCGCCATTTTGAATGTTCTTCCGCGCCCTCCGCCATGTTGTTATAACTAACGTACACACACGGCTAACGATCACAACCATGCGGTTTTTTACGTGATTTGAGTCCTTCTTCTTCTTCTTCTTCTTCTTTTTTTTTTATGAATCGAAAAAAGAATGGAAACAAAACAAAATCAGAGCTGGAAGAAAGAACAAAAAATATTGAAAATACTGGGAAACAATAGGAAAATATTTCTGTCCCGCAGGTCGTCATATATCCGCGCATGCTGTTCGGTGCTCCTTGTTGCACGCGCAAGTTTATTCTCTCGCCAAAAATATTCTCATTGGTTTAGGTCTATTAATTATTAGTGTTCTCCTGCCATAACGAAATTTTGCACTCGTAAATAGTTCGCTTTCTAGCTCGCTCGTTTACTCAAATTCAAACGGCTATTTTCGTTTCGCGTTACACGCATAAGGTTGAAGTTTGTTGCTTTTCATAATGTTTGAATTTTGGAAAGTTAAAATTTTCGTTGAAAAACATTCGTTGGTTAATTTGATCGCAAAAGCCTTCACCTGGCACATTCCATTAATTACACGAACACTTAATACGATTGAGCATAAATAATTAATCTTCGAAAGATCAACAAACCGTCACAGTTCCCTGATGTTGACTAATAAACAAAATCATGCAATTGCAAATTCCATCATAAATGTACACGTGTGCATTAGTTAAATTAGACTCTTCAACTTCCAACGAATAAGATGATTGACGAGATGAAAATAATAGTCGAAATAATGCACGGTGGTAAGTTCAGAGAGTTCAGTTAATAAACTTATATTCGAATATTTGTTGCTTCCGTTACATGATATTTTTTTTAATAATGCACGGTAACGTGTGGAGCAACGATGAGGAGTCGCTTGGCGGTTTTGACACGTGAATAAATTATGAAAAAAACCCTCGGAAAAGTAATACATAATTCAGATGGGTCAAATTTATCGACAAAACCGAGGTGAAAAGCAGGGACTGATTCATGAATTATGCAAATTTTTGGGCTATTTAGGGTAGTCAATCGATAATACAGACTGAGGGGAAGATTTACATGTATGACACGGAAATAGAACAACCAACTAATAAAGGGCAAAGCTAGAAAATTGAACTTTCGTCTCATTAACACAGAAAACAGAGTACCCAAAGGATATTCCATGGCAAGTTGACCCTATAATGTTTTTCAATTTATGAAAAAAATTATATTTGGCTTTTTTTTTAAATCGTAAATATATAGTGGGGTCCACATCAAATGAAAAAAAATCACTATTTCCACTCTTTCAAAACCTTGCTGCTCCGATAATTTGACCAAATTAAACAAAAAAAAAATAAAAAAATTAAAAAAAGTAGTTTGCAGCACATTTTCTCAGTTTTCGAATAAAACTTGTTGCATTCAAAATGGCCGATCGGTCAAATTTTCGGAACAGACGAAAAAAATGATCGTTTTCCACTTGTTTTGATCGTGAATATATATTTTTTTTGATAAATTTTTTTTTAAATATCTTTAAATTAACGTGATAGATATTAAGTTACATCTGAGATTATACGCGCTGAAAAGAAGTTGCTTTACAAAGCTCGTAAATTGAATTGTAATTTTGGCACGAACTCAAGCCAAAAGCATCGAAGTTCGACCATTTCTTTTTCGTTTCGATATTCGAATGATGATTTAAGCACTTAGAAAATAAGTAATATATTTTCTTAGTGATTTGCAATGTGTTGCCTTTATACGCATATTTTCGGTAATGGCACGTCGTGCGCTACGGGTGTTTACATATATATATATATATATATATATATTCGTATATTTATACACTTGTATGTGTTAACACGTCGGAATATCGGAACGTGCCGAAGTAGACGCATTGAGGGGCGAGTAAAACGTGATCTTGCATTCACCCCGGTTACGATGTACCGTGCGAAACGAGCCAAAGTTAGGGAACCAAGGAAGAATTGCTAAATACGAAGACAACCAATGGGGATCCATGAGGAAGAAACGATATATAGGTTTTGCTCAAAGTTTCCCACCATCAATATTATACACTTTGGATAAGATCAAGGAGGTTTACACACTGGTATATACAGCTTTTCCCGGTAGAAGAAGACAGAATCGCGGTGATGCTTTTCTCGTTGAATTTGTTTGGCTATATACCGGAGGGTAAAACATATCAGAGGGTATTTCTTAAGTACGAACCGTAGCAAGTTCTCGTCAGGTATCAGACCACCCTCAATTCTCAACCTTCCAGTGCCCTTTATTACGCTCACGCGGGTCTCAATATAATGTTCGGTGTCTCTTTGTCGAGAGCACGTAATGCACAGTTCGAGCTATGGAGAGGCTGGAAATTCTCGAGATTCCCGAAGTAAGATACCGCAGCAGCAGTAGCAGCAGCAGCAGCAGCAGCAGCAGCAGCAGCAGCAGCAGCAGCAGCAGCAGCAGCAGCAGCAGCAGCAGCAGCAGTAGCAGTCGCTCTCCTCCAGAGTTTCATACTTATATATACAGGATGTCCCAGCTTGAATATGGTCAACAATATAAACTTGAGTTTAAAACCGAAGCTTCAATCGTAAACATTATTAAGGCCTTTGGATCAAAACCTCCTCTGATTATGTTATCAATTATTATTGATGTTTATGAATCTTGACACTTTTGGAGCATTTTCTGTCGAAACCGTAGGAGACAGAGCAAAAATACTCTGGAGCTATATTGTAGAGGAGAAAATTTTTTAGATAAAAGTTCCTTACTGCGTTTTTATAGGTGTCGTAGTTTTGTCCTAAAAGCCAGTCGAAAAAAAAAACAACTTCGTTGTCAAGGGCTAAGCTGAGCGTTTTTAAAGTTTTTGTATTTAATCCCCATTCAGGATTAAACTACATTAAAGATAAAAAATCACTGTCAATGACGTTTTTTAATATTTTATATAGAATTCTTCAGGAATTCAAGTCTTGTTGCGATTGTTATATAAAGTGGGACACCCTGTATAAGTACAGACATGGAAACTGGGTATTGAACATATATGTAAACATATTTGGTCGTGATCCCCATGACAATATTATCGGTTGGCTTTTGGTCAGCCACCAAATTCCATTCCACAATACAGATCTTGAAATATAATACAATCGGACATAAACGCAGCTACGATTGAATTTAATTAATTCTTGATAAACAATAATTGAAATTGGTTTTAGAACTGTTTTTGGAATTCATTAATTAACAAACATATTGCCTTTGTGAGCTATCGCAATTATTTGGCTTTGATTGCTCGAGCTCTGAATCAAAGTTGAGTATCCTTTTCAGTTTCTAAATAATCAACTATTTTGATTCTTCAGATTTTCCTAAAGTATCCTTTCAAATAAATAACATCAAATTTACAACAATAATTGTACACAAACTTCGTGGGTTCGAGGATCGAAGTGCAGAATTCAACAGATCGAACTTCGATTAATTTCGTGCTATTTTATCGTCGACTGGTTTCCTGCAATTGGAACTTTCTCATCCAAATAATTATCCATAAAAGAAAAAAATGAAATACCTCATTTCGAATTGTAAGCAACAAAATTCATCTACGTATACCCCATTGAATAACAAACCGCGGTGAAAGAGACTTGTATTACGATTGTATAGAATTTTAAAACGGATGATGAAAAGAAAAATAAAAAGTAAAGCGAAAAGGAAAGAAAAGGTGGAACTTTAACTCCAGTAATTATCGTAATTTACTTCCTCGAAGCAGGCAACTCTCGTTCAGCGTGCAAGAGAAACCCCCAGAAACCTCTCTTGAACGTTTCATTCTCTAATTTTCCAAGCTTCCCAGCAATCAGCGCTTCGGGACCGCACAGTGTCTGAATACAAATAATATATAGATATATGCTTACGTGTATGTAGCGATATAAATACGTATATACGTAAATGCTCTGAGGGATAGCAATCAGTGAAGAAATGTTTTCAACCTTATCTGTCATTCTGTATATATTTTCACATCGAGTTTTCCGGTCAAAGTCTCTAGCCGCTTCTGAACTGCCTCAACTATACATTTTTCATTTATTCTCCTTGTCATATTTCACCTTTTCTTGCATTGTTATTTCACCCGAAATATGTATATCGAGAGAATAAATGAGGAGCGAGAAAAGAAATGATAAGCTATCGAAAAACGATAAGCGAGATATAATGAGAATTGGCTTTTTTTTCGTTCGAAATTCCATGCATTTTTCTCGAAAATGCACTTTGCTCAACCGTCATTAAGCCAAAGAGCTTGGCCGTAGGTAAATTTTTAAAATACTCTATACAGACCCATTGCCCCTCTCGACTACTTCGTTTCCTTTATCTTCGGTAAAACACCACAGACGAGGAAAATAAAAGTCTCTGTGCTCTTTCGTCTAGATTGAAAAATCTCTTGAAGAGCGTCGTATACGATTTATTGAATCTTTCGAGTGGTTGACTATGCGAAATACGACTCTCTTGCTACACTATCCTTGTTCAATATGGCGCCAGACGATGTCTATGTGTGCCTGTGTTCATCTGTAAACATATATATATATACAAATTTATCACTCGAGCACTTCTTTTTTTTTTTAATTTTCTTTTTTCTTTCATCGTTCTACTCACTTGCTTTTTCGCTCATTCCTATTTGTGCTTTCACCGTTGCCGATTTTTCGCCAAGTGCTTTCAGTTCTCTCGCGTGTCCCTCATTCGACAAGCACCCGCGCTCGCGCGAAAAAAAGGCTAAAAGAGTAGAGCGACGCTTCAGTTTGAGTCTTCAAACACAAATCATTCCGCAGTAAACGCGCTAGAGCGAACGAAATATCTTTATGTTCATATATTTCCATGTGTCTACGTAAAGAGCCTTTTAACAGTAATAAAAGACCGTTTGAAATAGCAACTTTGAAGATATAAATTATAAGAATTGTAACGTCACTGGGACCGAAAATACTAGATATTTCTTTTTCTCAATGTAATATCATTATTACATCGTTCGTGACGTTCGTGCTATATATTAATTGATAATGTAACAAAAGATATATTCGCGAGTGCAATTTTATAAATTAAATTTGAACTCTCAACTTCATGACGCTGAAGCAACCCAGTTTTTCATTCAAGATGAACATTTCTTCAATTGTTTTTGCAATCTTTTTGATTTCACTTGAATCAATAATATAATTCAAATAGTCGCACAATTATTTCGCAATTTACGTGTTAAATGTATCAGCTGATTATTAGATTTGTACAATAAAAGAAAATAAACGGAGAAGAATTATAAGAAGTGTAAAGGGAATGATGAGCAAAGCTCGGGTCTTAGCCTCCCCTCAATTTCACCCTTTCTCGCGGTTATAATATCTTGCTCTGCCGCATACTTGCGCACGAAGTTGGTTGGTACTCTCGTGCATCGCACGGACGGTCTGTTCCACCTCCGTTAGCGTGATAAGCAGCGAAATAACAGTGAACCAGCTAAGAAATAATACCAGGCGTGTCTGTATTGTATACTTTCTCTATGGGGTGGCTTTATGTATATAAACCATGTATAAATATATGTATTTCGGCGTAGATATACATAAGGACATCTTCCTGGGAGGATATATGAAAAGACTATGAACGTGGCCGCGGCAAAGACGAAAGCGGTTACCACTATATATTTATATATACATGCGTATATGTGCACAGCTAGGCGGATTGTGAAACGACGTCGTTGCCGTTAATTTTCGTATATAGGAATACTACTACATCGATGTATATATGCTCATCATCCTATCTGTCTTTCTGACTCAGCATACCGCGTTTTATGTTACTCCACATCCTACGATAATATATATCTAATATATGTGCCTTGATATTTGCATTTTTATATGTGTATATATGAGTTTGAAGTGAAATAAAGTAATTTTTTAAATGATTTTTATCATCAACTCCTGGCAAATGGTTCGTCTTTCGGCGTAGCGGATTGAACGTCTTTTGAGAAATTTGTACGAAACGAAACGAAACCTTTTTCTTTGTTTTTTTATCGGTTGGGATTTTCATGCAAATTTATGCTTCGGGGGGGGGGGGGGGGGGGGGGAAAGAAAAATGCATCACGAGAATTAGAGAATGAAAATATGATTTGAAATAATAAATCGAAGGATTACAAGACTTTTATTAATTAATATTTTTTGCTTGTTTCGCTCGTCACGAAGACTTTGTGCTTCTTTTTTCATCTTTGCTTAAGTATTTTAGATGCTTTCGGTTATCTTTCTCCCTTTTCCGTCGTTTCTAAGTGCCATTTTTTTAAAGGTTTTCGTTTTCGTTCGCACGTTCGATCGTTCAAACTTTATATATCGATGAATATACTATATATGATTATTATCGCATTCTCTCGATTCATTCTATCGAATCCATCCTTATTTCCTGCCGCGTGATATATAACCCCCCCCCCCCCCCCCCCCAGACTTGCTTATATTCTCCTTCCTTTCGCTTCCGTATAATTTAGCCTTGGAGCGTCGAAGAGAATTTGAATCGTTCCTAGCTCTCTCGCGAGAGAACACCCTCGGGCAAATTTTAACGAGAGCTCCGAGATGAGTGTCTCTCATGAGAGATATTTACTATCGTTGCCTCTCTCGCCTCTCCTTTTCCCTCCCCTTGAGTCAAACGTATTGAAGTACAGGGTTGAAGGGCTTGGAAAAAAACCTACGGAATGTACGAAAGAATCGTAACTAATATTTTCTTTTCATCCTTTTTATTATGAACCCATTGGCGAATGCACGTTTATAAATGAACGAGAAGGACGGGTATTTAGTTTGAAAATAATACATCGATATTCAAGATGAGCTGGGAAAAACAATCATTATTTTTTGTATGAAAAGGATTCAACTGAATTTAGAAATATTCATTTCAGTCGTAAAATACTATGCGAAAAGCGCGCGAGTTGAAACGACGATAATGATACTTTGAATTTCTCGAAAAACGTTAAGCAATATTGTTCCGCCTCAAAGACCTAATTATGACGCTATGAGGAGAGCAGCAAGAGTTTAAAGGAAACCAGAGTTTGGTACTTTATTTTTCTCCCCAGTTGGTTCAGGGAACAATGTTTTTTTTTTCTCGACGTCATCGAAGAATTCGTGGAAAAAAACTTCGCAGAGTTTGAAGATAAAAAGAAAAGTCGTTGATATACGTACACTGGAGCGAACGGAGAAAAAACTATGTCGGGTATGTGACAGCCTCTCGAAAGATTGTTGCTTGAATCTTTCTCTCTCTCTCTCTCTCTTTCTCTCTCACTCCCTTCTCCGGTGAATTTTTTCCTTGTCCACGTTTCTTGCGAACAAGTTTCATCAACCAAAGACGCTTTTCATAGATGACGACATCGCCGGACGTAGTAGTACTTTGAAACGAGAAGGAAATAAAAAATAAAAAATCGAACTTTCTCAGAAACTTGATAGTACGATGATTGTTTCCAAGTTGGAAATCGTCTATATAATGTGAAATAAGAAGAAAATAATGGTGTATGAAAATCGTGGTAAGACGAAATGGCAAAGAAAGAAATAACCATAACTAGGAGAGAAACGAACAACTTATTGTTGTAAATGTGAAAATGTTTCAAGGCCTTTCTCATCCCCTCAACCAAATAATCGAATTACAATCGGGTGGGAGTTAATATGTAGAATAAACAAATTGTAGAACGGTTAATATTTTGAAATTTTAGTATTCATAACATTCGTTATGAATATAACGAATCGAAATTATTATCGAATTATCGAAAGATAAGAAATTCGAAGTTTATATTTTCGATAGTATAAAGTTGAATGCGTATTTGATGTAATATTTTTTCTTTAATCGCGCTTTTATTCGAAAATATATATTCAGACTGTCTATATTTCAAATGCAGATAATATAGATTGTTCTAATGTAAGAAGTTTATATTTTTTAAATTCCAAATGGAGAGCAATTCTTTTATTGAAAGACTAAAATATATAGTATGAATAATTCGAAAGTGAATTTTTCGAATGACTAAAAATTAGAAGTACAGAATAGCGAACATTGTGAAGCACGAAGAATGACAAGCAATACTTTACAGCCCAGAAGCTCTCGCTATTTCGACCGTTTGACTTTCTGGTGTTTTGCTATTTTGATCACATTAATATTTTGTCTTTCGTTAAAATATATTTGAAATTATGAATATTCATAATATTGCCGATTTCAGTATTTGACGGTTCGAATGCGTAATAGTCGAACTTTTGTAAAATCGCTATTCCAGCCTTCGTCATTTGGGCTACTGTTATATTTTGTTTTTGACGTAAATGTACTTCGAATTCTTTAATTTCTAATTTTTTTTATTTCCAGCATAAAGGCTATAGTAGAATTAATCTGTCTACATACTACTATTCTTCAATTTAAAAATTAGCAGTTTTAGCTGTTCGAAGTTTTAATCATTCGAAAATCTTACTCTCACCCTTACAATCTTAAAGTATATTTTTCGATTTTTCAATTTTCAAAATACGTGATTTTTTTATCCAAGCTCTTCACCTATCGTGACCAAATACATGCTTTCGATCAGGTTACAAAATTTTTTTCCAACACTGCGGTATATCAATTTGCCAAATGCGAAAATACATCAATTTTGCAAAATTTATTCCAAGGGATGCTTTTTTTTTTTGCTCTCTCGTGGTGTGAGCTTTTTTGCAATGTACAACATCTTATTCCACATACACCGTATATATGGACACTGTATACGTGAGTTTTCTATGAAGTAAATCCCCCCTTTTCCTCTCGCTCCGCATGCTCCACAGTTGAGGCTTTCGCACTCGTAGCTCGTCGTTTGCACCGGTGAGGTTAGACAGGCCGGTATGGAACCGGAGCCAGAGAGAGCGTGTTCCTGGCGAGATTGTAACTTCGACTACCCCCCCCTGAGAAAAGCTGCGACGCTCTAGGGAAAGCCATTGCACTAGCGTGTGCACACAAACACAGAGACCGACACAGAGGCAGTGTAAAAGCGGGCTGAAAAGAAGCCAAATTTATGTAGCTCATAAGTCGAGCGTCGCGCAAATATCCGCCAAGTCTTGTGCCTCTTTTTTACTTTTCCTTCTTCTTCTTCTTCTTCTTCTTCTTTTTCGTTTTTTTTCGCTTTCCTCCCCCTTTCCTTTGCTTATTTTTCTTTTTATTCTTTTTTTCTTCTTTCTTTCTTTACTTTTGCATCGTCACGCTGTCCCTCGATAGCACCGGAGCCATTATTTTCTCCTTACCTTACATTCTCACTGACGTATATACGCTCCCGACGTACGTATACCAAACTGCGCTGCAATTTCTCCCCAAAGTTGCTTCTTCCCTCGCAAAACACTATACATTACCGATCATTTTATATACGTATGGACATCTTCGTCCCGAATATATTAGACTTTTCTTACGTTGCCATTTTCTTTGTCAGTTTTTGTTGATTACCTTTTTCACTTAATTGCTACATTAATTAAAAACTTTAAGCACCATAAACCCCCTACGGGAGATTCATACGAAAACACAACTTTTCGAAAATTAGAAACAACAAAAATCCCATTTCAATGTCTTAATAAACAGAAAATCAATTTATAATAATAATGATGTAGTTTTTTATTTGTTTTTTTTTAAGGAGGTTATAGCATTTCTCATGTAAAAATTATTTTCCAACTTTACACAATAAAATTTTGTAAATAGAAAGCTTAATATGGTATTAAACTTCTGGCGGAATATTCCGATGATTCATCGTCTCAAAATTGAGATATTTATTGCTGAATTTCGCAATTTTTTGAAAGCTTCCATAAGAGCTCATGTTAAACTGGTCATTTTCAACAATGAATATCTCGATTACTAGACGGTGAAACCTCTCCAAATTTTTCACACATAATTAAATGCTGTTCAAGAAGATTCACGCCAAATTTCAATACATTAACTTGGAATAATGAAATATAATGTATTTTTCGTATGATGTCATATAAATATCGATACAACTTCCTTAATGAAAGCTTGGCATGACATGATAAATATTTGGAGTTATCTTCGAAATATGTGTGCAGTCTTTTATTTTTGAATTTTTGAATCGGGAAAGTCAAGTTTCAAAGCTTTGAGATCTTCTTTTTACATTTTATTTTTCGGCTCATCAAGATCGTTACTTTACGTGTACGAATATAACAGAAAAACAAAAGGGGATGGACGTACACATAGATATATTGGACGGGGTAAATTTCGGATATAAGGCTGTACGTGGATAAAATGGAACGAACAAGCTTTCATAGAACTGGCCTAAATGAAGCATGTACTCGTTAGTAGCTTTTATAAAAGCTGCATGTATCTCTGTACATATAAAAAAAAATCTCTGTATATATAAATGCGTTGTATACTAATAAAAATATATGTATATGCATCTCTAGTGCAAGCAAGCACTCTCGTGGCTCTTGTATATATAGATTTACGATACATTTACACATCGAATCGAAATACGTAATTGCTCTATTGGGGGGTGTGTGTTTCTGGTTATGGCTGAGAGACTTTTCTTTTTATCGGATCGTTAGTAGATCGCACCAAGCTCGGGATGGTTTCTCCGGGATAGAAACCATTTAATTTTCTATATCCAATCGCGGCAAACGCAGCACCGCGATATTATGACTTTGACGAGTTCAATTCGAAACTGGCCAATCTCGGGGAATGAAACGGGAGAGAGTGTGAGTCTTATATAGCGTGTGCTAAAGTGCACATTCGATAGCGGGAACATCGATTTTTCAACCGCGAAGGTGGATGAGAATATTATTCCTTAAGGTAATCTTATCGCTGGACCTCAGTCCATAGGATTTTCATGTTTCTTTTTTTTTATGCTGTACTTAATATATTAATAATCGTCATTGTAAAATTTCAGGGTCGGTTATCGACCTAATTACAGGGAAAAAAAATCAGTTAAATTGGGTGGTTTTCGTGAAGGAAATCCGAGACGACATACAAAAACCCAATTTTCGGTCGCATACAAAAGTGTATATATTAGTAGAAATCCATAAGATTCTGAAAAAAAAATCCGATTCACATACTTAACGGGGTCATCCCATGTGACAGCTATTTTATTTTCGCTTTTTTGGGAATTTTTTTTGATGAACCATTAAAACACAATATCTTTGAATTTTTACCACATATTTATTACATTTTTACAGTCCCTCAGAATTTTATCAAACAAAAATAACGAGTCGAATCGACTTTACACCGTTCGGAAGACACTCATGTGTTGATTGATGGCTGCCATGATTCCGGAGGTTTTGCTCATTTGAAATCAAAAAATCAAACGCGTTTAATTTGTAGACCTGAGACTATCGCTGGAACTAGAGTAAAGTAAAAATATCGAAAATTGAATTTTTGGCACGGTTTTAAAAGTCAAAAAAAACGACGAAACTCGGAACTTAACATTTAAAACCGTACCAAAAATTCAATTTTCGATATTTTTACTTTATTCTAGTTCCAGCGATAGCCTCAGGTCTACAAATTAAAATGCCGTTTGATTTTTTGATTTTAGATGAGCAAAATCTCCGGAATCATGGCAGCCATCAACCATTACATGAGTGTTTTCCAAACGGTGTAAAGTTGATTCAGCTCGTTATTTTTGTTTGATAAAATTCTGAGGGACTGTAAAAATGTTAATAAATGTGTGGTAAAAATTCAAAGATAGTGTGTTTTAATGGTTCATCAAAAAAAAATCCCAAAAAAAAGCGAAAAAAAAATAGCTGTCACATGGGATGACCCCGTGAACACTTGTAGCAATCCAATGCTCCGATAATAAATTATGCTTATCGACCTAATTTCTATGTAATATTAAATTTAATTTGAGCTTCCGGCATTGGATTTACTACCACTTGCTACGATAAAGAGATGCGGCAGCAAGGCAGCAGCTGACTGTAGTCCTAACCTCGTCTCACTCATACAAATTTTACATATTTCATTTTTAACTCTACTTTTGAACTTTTTAGTGGCTGTATTTCATTGTTAGTTTTGTATTAATTGTTAGTGTCAAATGAACGTGAAGTTAGTGAATTAAACATTCATTTTATTCTTTAAACCTCGAGAGATACGTCGGCTTGAATTTCGTCGACAAAAATTCGCGAAACCAGACGAAATTTTCGCCGCTTCGTGCCAGTCGTGGCCCGAATACAATGTTTTATTTTTTCCGCAATTAACATTACTTTGACAGATCAAGGGAAAAGAAGTTAAACCCGCGTGGTCGAGTAGAAAGAGACGGAGATGGAATCGATGTTGCCAAATATCAACCTAGAAATACTAGGCAAATCGTTGGAATAACTATTTTTTTCCATTTTTCTAATTCAATGCAAACATTCATTAAAAGCTTACACATGGAAAATTTCAGTTATTAGAAATTATCTTTTTCACATATGTCAAAAATATAAATTAATATAAGTCCCAAGTATGAGCAATGGTATGACTAGTCTGAAGCGATAGGATTACCTTAACGAACTTAATCATTTTTCATTTTTTCTTATCGCGTTTCTCCCCCGTGCTAAGAAATCGCGAACGGAGCAATTTTTTTTTTCTAACATATAATAAATGGGAAAGGCTTTTTCATTGCGGATCATCAGAAACCAATGGTGAATTATAATTGCTGCGCGTGCTGCATGTACGATGAACCGATAATCATAAAGTTTATTCGAACAATTACGCGACTGGTTGGTTTCTTCTGCCATTGAGAACCAGTTGCTGCGTACTCCTTGCGATATTAATTCATAGCTCTTTTATTAGCGCGATTTTCTTAATGCATCTTGGGGTTTGCGCATAATTTAACAGAAAGAAAGATAAAAGGCAACGCTCTCTCATTTTACGACGTGTGTGTATAAATAGTTTTTTTTGTGATCGTCTGCAATATCACAAACTTGAGCAAACTCAAGAGCAACGAGCTTAACTCTCATCTCGTTTTATCACTTTTTTCTTTTTGTTCCCTTTCTGTGTACCTGCCACGATTTAATCATCGTCGTTTGCGTTCACAATTTTATATTGATTGGAAACTCAACGGTGTGCGACTATTATTAGCACCTCGGAATAATCGCCGTAGTTATAAGTTACAAATTTAATCGACGATTAAAAGTGGATGGAAAATTTTCATTACTCCGGTGTCATCTTTTCCGGGTTTGGCCGTGCGTTTGGCTCCTCGCGTATCATTTGCATCTTAGAATGAATAAGAATATGCGCTATTCATATATATACATATACATACATATATATATATATATATATATATATATATATATATACTTATAGATACGAAAGACTAAAAAAAGAAGAAGGAAAAGGGATATAAAGGACGAGGGCGATAACTCGCGGAGCACTGAGATAAATTTTATTACGAAGACTGTAAAACTCGTTGATTGTAGCAATTAACGCGTTGGCCACTAGAGGGGGTGCAGCGAACGAGGCTGATAGTATCGATTAGTAGTACTATAATCCACACGCGAATACGAGACCGAATGTTTTAAGCTCATATTTCTTTTTACTTCTCTCTCTTTCTCTCTACCTATATCTCTCTCACTCCTTCACTTTTTTACTCGTATGTGTTGATGTAAAACGTCTGGAGAGAGAAAAAATGTCCTAAAGGGGGTTGTTTATACTTTATTACGGTTATTTATTATTTACATGTATGTGTGTGTATGTGCGTGTGTCAGTGTATTATATTCGTATAGACACACCGTAACGAAACAACGCAAAAATAGGGTGGGTAGAGGAGGACGATCCAGAGGCTCCTTCCGCCTCTTCCTCGACTATGCTCTCTATTAACCGAGAGCCCGAAGAGCGAGTTCCGGACGCAAAGGCGATAAACTTCTTTTTACGGTCGCATTTACCACGACTCTTTGCTTTATTACCGTACCTCTCCCTTCCCCCCCCCCCCCCCCCTCCTCTCTCTTCCTCCCCCAGTCTCTCCTTACCGTTCTCCGTCCCCTTTTCGATCCTCGGCTCCGCTTCTCTTGGCCATCTCCGGGGAGAAGCAACTTTGTTTAACACGAAAACTCCTTTACCTTCTCCTTATGAGCTCGCAACCCTTCTACTCTTACCCCTTCTCACCCTCCAGCTCACCCCTTAACACCATTTTCCTTACTCCTCTAGTTTCTTCAGCCTTGAGAACTCTTGGTGTACCTTAAAATTGAAGAAAATTGAAATAAAACAAAGTTCGAGTGGCAGATGGAAAGTATCCGACGTTGTACGTACGACGTTACTAACGGAAATATAAAGAATCTCGAGGTTTAACGATCCAGTCACTTGAAATCTTTTGGGTGTTATTCATTTTATTTTTTTTATGCTCATTAAGGACTTGGATATTTGTATGAATAAATTGAAGAACTATATGATTTATCGTTTTATTAATGTTTTGTTAATTTGTGTTTGTTTCAGGTAAGCATTCTCAATCGAGACTTCAGTCATTTATTTATTCTCCATCAGCTATTTGTGAGTAATTATAAGCAGTCAAATTAATAGTAATTATAATAACCGTAAACACTGAGCTAAGAAGCATGCGCGGAAAAACTTTTTAGTGACATAAAAATTGTTTATTGAATTTTATTTATATCGACAATAGAACCTGCTTTAGAAATTGAAATAAAAAAAAATCGTTTAGAAAGAGGGACAGCGATATACTTTTGGTCCACATTGAATATAAAATATATAAATAAAATGACAAAAAATAAATCAGCAAAAGGACGAAATAAGAAGAGGAAAAAAGGGCTTTTTAATTACACGTAAATTTGATTCGTGTCCGCTTTGATGCATGAAATACAGTGAAAAGAGGAAAAACGTTTGGTGCAATTAGTATTCGTATATGAGTGACCTTTTCGGTATACATCAGAGAGAAATGAAGGCACGAAGAAGCACGTCGCTCTAATAAACGAAAATCGTTGGGTAAATTAGTAGAAATTCTTTTTTGCATTTATTTGAAATTTCCGGCAAATTAACTTCAAAAAATATAGTCAAGAGAAGCGAAAGAGTCTAGTTCGGAATGCCAGAAAGGACAGGCGAGATAGAGAAAAGGAAACACACCTCTGGGGTGTCGTAGTCGACGTCTCGTCGTAGTTCACGTCATTGCTTCGTTGTTGGAAACTCAAACTTCCTCTCTCTCTCTCTCTCTCTCTCTCTCTCTCTCTCTCATCTCTCTCTCTCTCTCTCTCTCTCTCTCCCCCCCTCTCTCCCCCACCCCCCTCTCTCTCTCTCTCTCCCTCTCCCTCTCCCCCTCCCTCCCTCCCCCACTCCCTCTCCCTCTCCCTCTTCCCTCTCCCGCCCTCTCTCTCTCTCTCTCTCTCTCTCTCTCCCTCTCCCGCCCTCTCTCTCTCTCTCTCTCTCTCTCTCTCTCTCTCTCTCTCTCTCTCTCTCTCTCTCTCTCTCCCACTTTATATCTCTCTACAAACTCAAGTAGCATGTGTATGAAACGCTTGAGGGAGAAACTGAAAATTCCGTAGAGTAGAACTAGAGTGTCCAGCAGAGGGAGATTGAAAGGAATACACATAGAGTAGGAAAGTATAGGGTTTCGAGATTGAAGAGAAAAAGAGAGAGATAGAATGAAAGAATGAATTCGGAGATAACTGAAGTACAAGAGCTCGAATAATGGAAAGAGAAATTAAATGAGAGAGGTATATGAAAATGAAAACAAAATGTGGATGTGAATAAAGAGCGATGGATAAAATCGCTCTGACAAAGACAAACACCCGGGAAACAAACGAGTATGGCTTGCTTCCATTAGCGGTGGAAACTTGTATGCGAAATCATAGTGCATTTTATGTAGTGGTCGTGGTCATGCTTTAAATGTGGCTCTTAATACGGGGCTGGTGGCCAATAGATGAACGAAAGAAATGAGCAACATTTCGACAAGGATTGAAGATGACGTTCCTGTCCAGCTTGGCTTACAATCTCATGGACTTGCTCCCTTTACTTCGTATTAAAACTACGACTACCCTTTCCACAACGAGTTCATATTACCAAAAAGCCTTTTTTATATCGTACACCCCTACTTGACAAATTTTCAACGTTTCTCAGCTTTCTATCCAACTCTACATATATGTAAACTGACTCTTTGTGTACCAGCCAAATTGCACTCAAGCTATATTAACAAATGTATTCTCGTTACTCAAACCACAGCTATACACGTAGTCACCAATCTCTCTAAATCGTATAGAATGTATTTCTATACTCGTACGTTCACTTTACGCCACTTAAAATACTATACACTTATTTTTACGAGGTTTTAATTGTTTTAAACGACGAAATAAGGTACTAAAAAAAATTCTTTGATATTAGGCACCATCGTTGTAAGCACTATCTATCTTCATTACAAACACAAAGTTGTGTAATTTTTTTCAAATTCTATTCAAAATTTTCCATCCATTTTCGTTGTATACCTCAATGGATTTACTTGATATTTTGGTTTTGTCATTTTTATGCCCAATTTGTGTTTATTTCTCTTCCTTTTTTTTATTTGCTAATTTTATGATCGAATCAGTGTAATCAAAAATACTATCAATCAGTTGGAACATTCGAGAAAATAATTATTACGGATTTTTCATCTTTTTCATGAAAATTTGTCGACTTGCATTGCTGGTAAACACGTTCTTGACGATGAAAAGAGAAAAAAATGTTGAATTTAAAGTGCTGGGCTGAGATTTAGGGTACGGACGTTTCGTCCCCAGCACAGACAACGTTTGAGAATAAAGACAAATTGCTCGTTTTGCCTTTTAGGGTCCCTGATGGAAAAGAACCTCAAGCTCCCTTAATGGCTCGCTTTGTGCCTTAAGATTCTTTTATTTTTCTAGTCCCTTGCATCATATGCATCCACATTTTAAAAAAATATACCTAAATATAGATATATTTTCAAAGATCTCCACATATCCACATGTAGATTCGTACCATTTTAAGTTTAACGGAAAATGCACATCGCCCATACGTTCTGACTGATGCATGCATTTCGTCATGATCCTTTGATGTCGGGTGACAAAGGGCCCAAGGGATAGTGCATTATCTTGGAGAGCCAAAGCAGCCCTTTATGGCATATGTGTTCCTTCATTACGCTCCATTAGCGAGATTACAAAATAGAAATACATATAGCAACAAATTCAAAAAAAATCCATATCCAATGTACACTTTTCTTATATCGATTCCCCAGAAATCGAGAAGTTAGATTTCAAGATCGATATTATCATCATCTAGCTTTCAAGATATTGAAATAAACGAAAAATTAAGATGAAAAATCGAATTTCTTACCAGTTTCTCAAAACCAATATGAAGGGCTTGAAGCCTAAAATGCTTATATCATTTCCTCTCTCATACTAATTTGAGTTGTAACTTGTAATTCACGGTATGTAATCCACGATATTTGATAATATATACACTTATAATTCCCGTATATTTGATTATATATGCATTTTGTATTTTATCCATACGTATCACGTGTCCATGGGAGTTTTAGAGGAAGCTCGTAACTCTTGCGATGTAACGGTAAACAGGAAGAAAAGTGTCTGTACGTATATACATATTTATTGTACGGTTCCTCCTGTCCTCTCTGTCTTTGCTGGCCTTTATAACACACATTTATATACATATCTGTATAAATATGTGTGTATATGAATAGGGCATGTGTGCTCGTATATGAAGAATCCCCCAGTCCGGTCAGGGCCGTTGTGCCTTCTCGTGTATAACATCTTTCACGCACGAACGAGATTGTCGAGTAAGACACGGTGCATTCGTCGTGTGTTTCGCTCCATGGAGATTCCAACGTATATATCTATATCGTCGACAGAGTTAGAGACTTAGAGGAGTCTTGTAGAATGATTGAAGACAACGCATATATATATAATATATATATATATATATATATATATACACTACTGGCCGAGGAAGATCGACGATTTATTACGATCCTTCTCTACAGTCCAATTTCCCTTAATTAAATATTAAATTATCTACCTTCATATATAAATCATGTTATTCTATCTTGTAAGAATAATCATTTCGTAAGAATAGATTTTTTGGATCTTTGACATTCGATACTCGGTCATTGGATATTCAAATTAGTGTTTTATTATTATTATTATTATTATTATTATTATTATTATATTATTTTAAAAATTAATTTATATTGTATTATATTAAATTATTATATTATATTATATTAAATAAAATTTATTATATTATATTATATACTTATATTATATGTTATATAATATATTATATTAAATAAAATATAAAAATATATAAATATATAAAAATATATTATATTAAAAATTATATTATATTATATTTAAAAAAATATTATTATTATTATTATTATTATTATTATTATTGTTGTTGTTGTTGTTGTTGTTGTTGTTGTTGTTATTGTTATTGTTATTACTGTTATTATTGTTGTTGTTGTTGTTGTTGTTGTTGTTGTTGTTGTTGTTGTTGTTGTTGTTGTTGTTGTTGTTGTTGTTGTTGTTGTTGTTGTTGTTGTTGTTATTATTATTCTTATTTTAACGTGCATTTTAATTTATCAAGAGTCGCGGTAGCGGCTCGACGCCAAGTATTAAAAAAAAATATATAGCGCGAGCCCTGCCTCACTCTTATATGGGCTATGTACGTGTGGGCGGGATTAAACATTTTTCGACTGAAACGCTCGCGGTGGCGAAATAAGGAAACGGCGGCAGTCCTGTCTCGTATGTTTAAACTCAATTCCTAAATATCAGTTGTAAATATCGTGTAATCGTGGTAAAAAAATTGTATTATTGACATGAACGAGGTTCACCAATTATTAATATTTTTATTATACAAGTATTTTGTTTATGGAAAAATTCTGGCATACAGGCGAGCGATCGGAATCGTAGCGCAACTAGTACATACCATAACCAAAAAGTGCATCAAATCGGAGGGTTCTGTAAATAACAAAACTCGACGTATGAGGAAAATGAAAGGTTAGTCTGTCACATCATCTTATAATTTAAATTTGCAACAATCTGGATTAAGTAACGCCTGATTAAAATTGACATTAAAAAATAATGAAAACTTACCTTGCATGTATAAAAAGGGTTCAATCATTTACCAATAATTCACTGGGTTATTAAATAGTGTATTATTTACACCGTGAGGCACAGTACAAAAGAAGAGGCAGTTGTTTTCAAACATGGCCATCTGGCGGCGCCACAAGGACAGTTGCACATAGCCCATACTCGAATATGACGATTTTCGGGCTTTTTTTTCAAACCGCTATCACGGAGGAACGGGTTGAGTAAAAAATCTGACTGTATACGAACAATTTTTATTTTTACAAGAAATATCGATTTTTCTACGAGTTATTAGTATACGGTCTAAAATGAATGAATCGTTTGAGATTTTTCGTAGACATAATACGATGCTGATCGTAGACAGGAATTTGTTCTACCAGACGAGGTCTCAAAAATAGAAGATGAAATTTAGAAGACGAACGAGTTGAATAACATTTGGATTCGGTGACGACGATTTTGGACTCGAATCACAGAGCTTTATTTGCAAACTCGTTGAATTTTTATCCTACTGTTTGAATTAGTAATTGCATCGTTTGAGATCGTTAGAGATTTAATCGTTTGAGATTTTTCGTAGCCAGAATACGATGCTGATCGTAGATAGGAATTTGTTCTACCAGACGAGGTCTCAAAAATAGAATATAGAATTTAGAAGACGAACGAGTTGAATAACATTTGGATTCAGTGACCACATAGCTTTATTTGCAAACTCGTTCAATTTTTGTCCTACTGTTTGAATTAGTAATTATTGCACTCGATCGATTTAATTGATTACATTCTGTGTTAAGTAAGGAGATATAGTTCGCGTTGAAGAAATCCAGTGGCGTTGAATTAACTTAAAAATATTAATGCCATTAAATATGACATCGTTATATTTGATGGCTCGCGTTGCAACTTACGAGAAATTTGACTCTGCCAACTAAGGAGACTTACACGAAGCTCCTCTATTTCCTCATTCGATGGATTATATAGATTAAAGCATTTCTTCGAGCTCTTCTTATACACAGACCAAACTAGTTTTCCATTATTTTTCATTGCGTCCCTCTTTTGTTTCTTTTTGCTTTTAAATTTATTCATTTTTCTTTTCATTTCATTACCTCGTCCCGTCTCGACGGGGCATGCACTTGTGCGCTCTCATACTTGTGATCATAATCAAGAGATCTCAATAAGATTCTCTCTTTGCACTGATGATCCGTTGCCACCACTTTTAATATCGAGTGAATATACAAGTTTCCAGTCAATCCAGAATGTAAAACACGATGATCCGAAGGCACACGCATCTATATGAATATACACGTGTATACATTTATGTATCTCCATAAATATGTATATCGATATATACGTCTGTCCATCCCGGTCGTGGTATCCGACCATAGAGTGTCTCGCGCCAAGGGTTACGAGCTCGGAGGAGGCGTCGCGACGCTGGACGGATGCCAATGACCGGAGGAGCACTATATACACCACGACCAAAAGAACTATAAATATACAGGGTGTCGCGCGACAGATGATCAATATCAAAAACGGGAGTTTGAAAACGAGTAATAGTCTCGAAGTATTGAAATTCAGATTTTTTATAACGGATAATCAAAAAATTTTATCCAAATTACAAGCAACCTCGAACCATTTGATTTCGAAGTCTCATTTTTTGAGAGCAATTACCTATCTTTTGTTACTATATTCGTAATCAATACGAGAGCTATTTTTTTTACATAAAAAAAAAAAAACTGAAGAATTTTAAGTAATCCTTTAGATTGCTGTGATATTTTGTTGGTGATTCAGCTGAATATTGTACGGAAATTTAAATATAAGAACAATGAAATAGTGAGCACAGGGAGGTTTAAAATTTTGAGGCTGTGTCGTTGTCGCACACCCTTTATATACATGCATGTTTTGTACACGTATATATGTATATGTAATTTAACTACATGGCACTTAATGTCTGAGGCTACTACAGATATAGACGGGCCAGACACGTCGCATCCCACTGTAATTTCACATCGAGTGCTATCCATAGAATACCAATA